>VXAU01002171.1:2224837-2343950 GCA_013399695.1 Formicarius rufipectus
TTTTGAAAGGGGGGGTGGGGAAAGAAAGAAAGAAAAAAAAAAAAGAAAAGAAAACGAAACCCAGCAGCAGTGATAAATGTCCAGGCCAGTAAGTCCAACTGACCAATTCAGAGGGGTCATCCAGGTGTTCTTGTCAAGGAACAAATAGATGATGCTTCCCTGCATGATCCTTAGTTACTTCATGCAGTGCTTCACTGAAAAATTTCAGCATGTAATAGCTGTCACTCCTTTCAAAACCATAAGCCTGTGATGTCTTTATATAGTGCAGCAGTGCACTGTGGCAAGCTTTATGGTTTTGACAATATATGCCTTTGCTCTTCTTTAAAACAAGAAGGGTATTGTTGAAATCCCTGTGGCTTTATTACATACAAGTGGCAAGCTCTTTACTTTTTCAGTAATCCACATCTGTCAGCCACTGCTTACGAGATAGCCCAGGGGTTATCTGCCCTTTGTTATTGCTTTGATTCCTTTCATTTGTTTGCTTGCCCAATTTAATAACAAGGAGAGATCCAGCTTCTTGATGATTTTGTTGGCATAACACTAAGCTCATCGGCACTCAGCTCCAAGGCAATGCTGTGGCTGCAGCTCTGCACGGTGGAAGCTGCTGGTTTGGGTCAGCATCTTTGCTGGAGCATCTTGCTGTTTGGTTTATTCTTTGTTCTTCCTCTGTTGCTCAGTAGTTGTTGTGCAGCAGCCATGTGGGCTTTATCATCTCAGAGAAAGGTTTTGTAAGGCAACAAAAGTTCCTTTGAGTATAATGAACCATTCTGTTCTGCGAATTTTGGGGGGTTGCCTGTCTAAATGTTTTAAATACGAGGGGATACCACTGCTGCAGTTTCTTGTTGTCTACCAGCATGCAGGAAAGCTGTGATACATAAATAACAGATGCAGAAGAGAACAGAGCAGAAAATTGCCAATTAAAGAACATTGTATAACAACTCCTCCATCTGGGTCACCAGCAGGGTTTGAACCCAGAGCGTGCCCTGCTGCAGGCACTGGGAGGCTGTCAGCCTTTCTGCAGCAGCCCGGGGAGAACCATCGCAATAAACTCGCTCTCACTTGTGCTGCTTCCCTGCTGGTGATGGGGAAGGAGGAGTTTCTCACTTAAGTAGCACCATGCAATAAAAATTTGGCCTGTTTGTTGTCTAGTGCAGTCACAGCAAAACATCTCTCCAGACAACAATTTCCTGGCATTTAGCAGGAATGGGTTTTTAGCTTCCACAGGTGCAACCATAGTAACTAATTTTTTTTTTCTAAAAATGTTGATGTATACTGAGTTGATGTGTGAATGTTTCCCACCTTCCTGCAGGTGCTGTTGCTTACCTTCATGGCTGGTTTTAGCTCTGCTAATGGTTACCTCCTCCCTTCTGGCTGCACCGTTGAACAGCCATCACCAGGCTGCCTAAGAATGGGCTGCTGCACAGAAAGTACAGAGTGAGAAGGGGAGTGTGAAAAGCATTGCCCTTCCTCCTACTCCATACAGTCCCGTCTGTAGTGCTTTACAGAGATTGTAATCTCCACAGAGAGGAATTTCCTCTGGTCCTTGGTGCTGGGGATTTCCCTGATTTCACAAAANTTATCTGGATACTGCTAGTAGTGGTTATAGACAAAAAATAAGTCACCCACCGGTTTCTTTCCAAGAAGAGAATCAGTCACGAGTACTGCAAAACAAATACACTTCTGACAGCCTGTTTTCTGTCTGGGGAATGCCAGGAAGCAGCTCATGACCTTTGCCAGCCACACTTCCCACAGCCCTGATGCACAGGGAGGCATATCCCATCAGGTAACCCTGGAACAGTGTCCTGCTGACAGAACTGCCCTGGGGTGCCTCCGCGGTGGGTTGGGTGACTGCACTGGGAGTGGGGGCAGCACTTGCAGCAGGCAAAGGACAGAGTTTCTCACACATCAGTGGGGAAGGTTCCCACAAATCCCAGCGTCAGGTTGAATAGGAGGGTGACTTGGCACTTGTACACCAGCAGAGGTGTTAGCCTTCGTTGTCAGCTTTCGGAGTGATTTACAAAATAATTTTAAAAATTCATGAACCTCCTTCGTTTTAAAGCGTTGTCATGAAGTTGAATATTTTATTACACAATGCAACCATCACTCATTTCTAGGAAGGAGTATGTGACTGTGGTTTTGAAAGGCCAGGATGCTGGGGTGGTTGGCATGGGAGGAAAGTAGTTCTTGCACTGCACTCAGTAACTAATCACCCAACCAACACTTTCACATATGGCCTTTCAGAGAAAGCACTCCTGCTCTTTGGACCAGTTTTTCAGATTTCCTTTCTGTGTGTGCATTCTGGCTGCGATGGTTTTCTTTTTTTGGTTACTTTATTTCTTACAATTACAAATTCATTCTCATAAGTTAAAAGCTGATCTAGGTGGAAATATAAGTTTTCAAGGTCAGGTGCAAGTTTTCCACGTGGTTCATCATGACTGCAGCCACCCACCTACAGCAGAGCAGGACAGCATGGCTGTACTCAGCTTTGCAACCAACTCTGTCCCAGTCAATAATAAGCAAATATAGTGGAACAAAAAAAGCAATTATTTCCTTCTTTGTAGCAATGAAGTAATACAATATTGTCTTTGCAGGTAATAGGCCATAAGCTTTGTCCTGAATTTGGCAGACCTCAGGACAGAGGCATGTCACGCCTGCCTTGTCTGAACTCTTCTTGATCTGTCTTTGCTTTACTTGGTTTAGCTGGGATGGCAATTTCTATAATTGATCAGGGGTCTGCCTCTGGTTTACCTTTGTTTGTCTGTGATGGAGATCTGCACTTTTGTATAGACAGCAGTAACAAGCAGGCATTCTGGGTAGAATGGGATATTTCTGTCTCCAGCATAATGATGCAGTGTAGAGAAATACAGGCTTGGGAAGAATAGCAGGGACAGCAACAAGGAGGTGCAGGATGCAGCAGGGAGAAGTGAGGCCGTAGAATATAAGAGATGGGGTGCAGACTTGACACTGGAGACACAGCTGTAAACAATTCACTAGTGGTCAGTAAAAAAAAGCATGCAAAATGGTCTGTGTCCTCTTTACTCATAAACGAGAATTTGACTGGAACATATTCCATATTACTGTGTGATAATACAATAAGAAATAAAACGCTTGCCTGCCATATTAAGTGATGACTAGCATGCTATGCAAACCTGGTCATGACACTAAAATCCAAAGCCCCAAGGATAATTTAAAAATGACTGCCACATCTCCATGAGTTATGTAAACCCACTCAGCTGCACTGAATCAAACGTGTTCTGGTCAACTGGAGCATGAGCACAGCCCGCCGACCAGGATTAATCATGATAAGGACCATAGGTTGTGGTTTTATTTCTTTGTCTTTTATTGAAAAAGCAACCTTTCCCCCACAATTTATTAGCTTAAAACCTGGTATTGACCTAAATTTGAGATAATATTGGTAGAATATAACTCAGTGCCTCTGTGGTTACTTACAGCACAAACAGCTCCAAGTGCTCATTTTTCAGAGCATCAGTTTTATTCTTTGGGCTCTGTGTTGGCCCCAGCTCACACCTCAGCAGCCCAGCCAGTGGGACCCCCCACCCCGGGGTGGCCACCCCAGTCTGATACAGACCAATAAAGCTCCCTCTTGGCAGGATTCCCTCTCCCCCCAGCTCAGGGGATGGGGGCCCTTTTGTTCTCAGTGCTCTGAACACAGCATTGCTGAGCATACCCGGTCATGACACTAAAATCCAAAGCCATAGGATACTTTAAAACTTCTTTGTTTTTTCAATAATTCAAATTTACTAAACATCCCCTTCTAAGGTTTTCTTTTATGCTTTCTGACCTTTGCAATACATGAGCATCATCAACAGGCCAGAAGAGAGGTGCCTGTCCCCAGGGCAGGAGCAGTCTGACAGCACTTTGAGGTACTAAGTGTCAGCATTTCACACTTGAGAGACCCTCGTCTCCTCGGTCCTTTGCTTCCTGCCATGAGCCAGGGATATGGTCTGTATTAGCATCTGATATTGTGGTGAGCTGTAAAAGCAAGACCTTGAAGTGCTCTGATGCCAACATTGGTCATGAGAGTTGACAGGTGCTGGCAGGTACATGGCCTTTTGTAATACTGAACAGCACCGTGTGGTTATGGTGGAGTAACAGAAAACAGTGATAAATCAGGATTCCTGTTTTTTGCACATTTTATATACCATTGATTTCAGCTGCTAATCACTGGCACGGGCTCTCTGCTTGGGATGGTGAAAAACAGCCCATTAAAGTGTGAGGGGTGAAGGACACCTGTTTAAATTTTGCTTTAAAAGAGACAATGACCACTCACAAATAGTTACATCGTAACTATGGAGGGCAGGACATTAGTGGGTACTCTTAACACAGCAAATGTTCCATCAGGTGAGTGAAACAAGCAGGGGGAAAAGCATCATTCCTTTTTGCAGTTTAATCAGCAGCAACACTTTCGTTAGAAAAGACCAGAGAAGAGTTTCACAGAACGTGAAAGAGTGCAGCCAAAGGAGGGCCTGCTGCACCTATGGAGTGTAAGCATATTGAGCAAGATATTATTAACCTGGACACAAGCATGCTAAAATAGCATACCTGGTGACAGTGTGTAAGAATTCCCTGGTGTTGTAACACCACCAATAAGATAAGCAACAAACATGCAAATCTAAGCAGAAATATAGAAATAATGTGTAACACCAAAGCATCCAATGGAGTATTGTATATTAGAAGCAGTGAGGCTACTGGAAAAAATGTGTACATGGTAATATCTGCAAGGAAAGATGGTGTAGAACAGATGGGAATGGTGTATGTTGAAACAAAAAGAAACATATACATTTTGCACACTTATTTACATGTACGTGTGTATACACCACAGAGGACAAGCAAATAAAACGTTTGGTGAAACTAGAATAAGTCGTGGTCCCCATGGAAAAAATAAATGGTCAGAAGCAGATTGGAGGTGTTTTGGGAGAGATGAACTATTGAGCAGAACAGGAATGATAAGAAAAGATAAGGAAGAGCTCATAAGCTGAGCCACCCAGAATCAGAATTACCTGCCTACACCAACACCATGGTTGCTGTACACTCACAGCTAGTTTAGAATAAGATTCCTAAGTGCTAAGTGATTTGCATATGTAATGCAAATTATTCATTTAGACTAATAATTAACCATTGGCAACCTGTATTTTCAGTGAATGCTAATCTAGTATTGCACTGAAATTTGAAACTGGCCTGATTGATCAGTGTTTCAAACACACCCAACACACAGATCTCCTAATTGCCCAGTAAATACTCACACATACACAAGTGGTGTACGTGTGTGCATTCAGTTGCAAGAAAGGGGAGAGAAAAAAATCCAGGACATGAGCTGCTCTAGCCTTGAAAGCCAGGTCAGAGACTCTGGGATATGGCCCATGGCAAGTTCTGTTACACAGCTAAGATAGGCAGACAGAAAAAATGCACTGCCTTAAGTGCTAACCACAGCCAGCAGCAGGGGCAGCCAAAAACCCTTGTCGTTTCTGATTCTGAATCAAAGATTTCTCTCCATTCCTCTATTTTGCCACCAGCTGCTCAGTCCCTCTCCACTCTTCCTATGAGCTCTGTGATGAATGCTGCTCTATTGTAGGGAGATGTAAGAAGTGCACATCCCCTACCGAGGTCCCTGGAATTGATACCTTCTGCCTCATTAGAGACCAAACCAAAGGTCAGCTTCTGCAATGGAATAAGCTCCAACCCTCATGCCACCAACGCGCAAGCAGAGAAAGGGAGGATCACTGATACCACAGGCACAAATTAGAGAATTGCATTTTCAAATTGGTCGTGCCCTTCGCTTCAGGGGTTTCGTATGTCACAGTATCATGTGTAATGCATACACACTATTTTAGGAGTGCATATTATATATCAAAAGCATTTAACATCCCTCTTCAACCCATTCCTCTGCCTTCTCTTCCTTCTGGTTTGTTTTTTCTACCCCTCCCCAGATTCAGAAACACTGAGAAGCTGCAGCAATCTTTTAGATAACAGCAATATTCAACCTGCCACAGAGGTGTTCTCATGTTTCCAAAAGTGCTCTCATCCTGAGCAAGGATAAACTTTTATATTGGTAATAGTTGTTCACTTTTTTGTTACCTTTGTAAGGACTAGCCTGAGGACAGGAAAACCCCACTGTTTGAACTGGGAAATGCCCATCAAATCAACGGTTCTCTCCCTGCAGTTTGAGCACACATTTGTGTTGGGGACACCTTCAGATTACCATGTGCTGTCCCATGCCATGTAGGGTACCCCAGCTCTCTGGCACACTTGCTTAGCACAGGTTTTCTTTTCAACCAAGATGTATGTGTGTATTCAAAAATGTCCAATGTTTATGTCACCATGGATGGGTATTATTTTTATTGAAGAGTCAAGAGACTTGACAGTTAAAATTGTTGGTGCCTCTGGCAAAAGGCCCAGCTATTGCTGACAGGATGAGGTGGCAGCACCTTTGTGGGTGCACACACCCCCCTGAGCAGATGAGAGCACTGGGCTTGTTTGATGTGTACAGATGCTCTGCCTGTTGCTGTGATGGCACAGACCACAAAGATAAACCATGTCTAGGTACTGTACTCAAGGATAGACATAGGACCCCTCCTCTGCCTAAGTGTGCACTCCCAGAGGGAGGGAATGAGTCCCTTGTGTGACATCTCTCTGCATTTGCCTTCAGAAATTCTGGACAAACTATTTTGCAAGTGTAGAGAGGAATGCTGCTCTTTATTCAGTCACTTATTACGTGAGGCTGTGGTACTGTTTGAATCACAAATTGCATGCTAATGGCCTAATTCATAAACCATTGACATTTTTTATGAGCCCTTAACATTCAAAAGTGAAGAATTTGTGCTCAAAAAATAATTTGCATTGCAAAATTCAATAATTTAGTTTCTCATATTCATTAATGCCTAAGCCCACACCACATAACTTATCCCACTCTAACTACACTTCCCAGCACACTGATAAAAACAGGATACACACTAGTTCACATAAAGTGCTTCTATTTGCAACTAACTCTTTACCTGCACTGATTGATTATATTTGTAGAGAGGAAAAATCCAGCTCTGCAGCAAGTGTGATGAATGCACTGAGCAATGGCTGCTTTGAAGCTACTTTCTGCTCTAATCATGTTTTCCTCCAATGGCATTAACTACCATAAAATATGAGATCATAAAGGGTAACGATATCAGACAACAAAATCATCCTACAGACTGCTCAGTCCCAGTGTATTAGGAAAGGATTCATGTTTCATTAATGAAAACTTGCTTTGCTTTTGACCTGATATCACTGGTTGTCGAAACTAGACAAGAAGAGTAAAAATAATGTGCGGCTCCTAAATCATCTACAAATTCCAAGTGCTGTATGTCACCCCCTTTTACAGAGAGGGAAAATGAGGCATTCACGAAGCAAATAGCCCAATAACTCTTTCAGGGTCAGCTAGACCTCTCTGACTCTGGCCAGTGGTCGTCACAGCTCCTGTGGGATGTGCACATCCTGAGGTAATTGGTGTTATCTAAATGAGCTTTATAAGCAGTCTTTGGGGTGCTGAAAGCAGATTAGCTGTGGCACCCTGTCTTTTCAAGAGGGAGCAGGAGCACATCTGAAGGGCTCCTGCGTTTGTGGTGGGATAGTATCGTACAGGCACTCCCAGTCAGGGTTTTTAAAAAGGAGCTGATCTGGTGGGTCTTTGCATAAGCTAATGCTCACATGGGGAATCCAGTTTCCCAAGAAGGATGGGTGGTTGCTTCCTGGGTGGAAATGAGAGTCCCTGATGTAAGGGTCTTTGGAGAAGCCTCTTCAGCTCATTTAGGTGAGACTCTTCTGTGCTGCTGAATTAATCTAAGTCAGCTGGCCTGTGATCCTGGGGGATTGCTCCAGCATGTTTAATACATTGCTATTGATATATCTTAACTAAAGACAAAACATATTTTAAATAGCTTAACTACATACAAATAATTTCCCATATAGCATTTTTGCAGCACCAGTTTCCATTAGCTATTTACAAATAGTGATGCACAGTTTGATCCCTTCCTCAGCAGAAGTCACCAAGGGGAGTCTCTGGAGGGCAGGGCCAGGTTCTCCACCCAGGATGTTAACTAACATGTTTAGGCATTCAGTCTGGGTTTAACACAGCAGGAGGTGCCTGGGGCAACTTCTACAACTATCCAAAATTCCCTCCCAGAGAGCTCTTATAACAATAATTCCAAAATTTAATTGTGGTGGTTCAGTCAATCACCTCCTTTCCAGCTGGCCTGTTGTCTCAAGCCGGTCCCTCAACCCATCTGTGCTGAGACTGGCTGGGCCTTTCCGGGTCACACAGAGAATTAGTGGTGCAAATACCTGGGTGTGCACACAAGCACAGCCCCCAAAACCAGCCACACCACAACTGGAACTATTTGTATTTGCAGCTGACCTTTAACTTCTGTCCCCTATTTCTTGCTGCAGTTGTTTGCTGTAACGTACTCAGATACCCTTACACCACACCACTGCACAAACTGTGCATACAGCTGCAAACCCAGTTTTATTAGATTAAGGATTGGTTTCCATCTGCAGTGACATTTCAGATAATAAACTTTACACACATCTTGAGGGTTTTTCTGTTATATTTTTATTCAGTTCTAGTGCAGAGAAAATTATAATTGACAGGATAATTCACCAGCATCTGTTCCATCCCAGTATAGAGTCTGATCTTGCATTTGAAGCTTTCTCCATAACACAGTAGAGAAAGAGATGCTTATTCTAGTTCAGTGAGTATTTTCCATTGTCATTAATACGTTGAAAGTGATGTGTATGCACTCTCTTTGTTGGGCTGGCACTGAGATTGTAGCCACAACACGGGAAGTGCAACACCAGGAATCACATAGGCACACTCTGGCCTTTTGCTCTACTATCACCTTCTTATTTTTAGTAAGCATTTAGTGATTCTTTGGAATATTGGTGGCTTTGGAACCCCAGCAGCTGAAATTGCTTACAATTAATAAAGAAGCAACTACAATATATTTGCAGAACTTCTTGCCTGAGGTTGTCTGCCAAACAGACCTGAATCACAGTTCCATAATTACACGACGGCAAAGGCTTTGGGAGCTGCTGAACCATGGATACTTCAATTTTAAAGGTCAGATGAAATGCTGATTTGCTATAAAACAAATCAATACACACAAAAATTTTTATTTTTTTAATGAAAAATTTGAGCTTCTAAATTGCCATTAGAAAACACATGGATTTGAGACTGGCAGATAATGTATGTTTGTAATGAGTGGACATCACTTCCTCCTTTCTTTGCCAAAGCTAAAGCAGCATGAGACCTTGAGGACACCTCTTCCCACATGGCACTCAATGTTTGCAAGGAAGCCTGAGCTGGTACCTAACTGCCAAACGTCCCTTTGACCATTAGGTCAAAGAATTGCAAACACTGCCTTTGCCGTTCTCCATGTGAGGAATATCCCAGAGCAGCACACGTGGCTCTCTCAAAACTCCAAGCAAGCTCTCTTGTCTGGTCATCCCAAGGTGTTGGGATGTAAGGCTGCACCAGAAGCAGGGACTGGTTTAGTTCTGCCATGAAAAAGAGGGGCAGACACACAAACAGCCAAGGAACCTCCAGCTGTGGTTCCCTCTGGGTGCTCAGCTCCTGCTCAATGATGTCATATTCCCCACCCCTGAAAAAGGCTGTCTTACTGGGACTGTTCAGGTCTGGGGAGAAGTTAGAGTTTATTTTGCATTTTGATTAAATCTAAGGTTCTGTAACGTGTCTCATGGAGCTAAAGGTGACTTCTATGCCATAGTTGTGCACCTTTATATTTTATGCAAAGCTATGCCCATCTCAGATTTTAAAATTGTTATTAAAGAAAACATGCAAGACTGGCTCCACTGAAAACCAAAAGATTGTAGCTATTTTAATTGCATAATTTTGTCAACAGTAAGGGAGGAAGCTGCTTGAGCCATTTGAGTGGTCTTGGGTCAGTAATATTTTTCTACTTTTGCCTCTAGCTATAAGCTCTTGAAAAATACACTGCGAAATGAGAACTGATATCTGAGTGTTCATATGATGTGCTATTTAAAAGTTTATTTATTTGGAGTTTTAATTTTTTTCAAATGAATAATAAATCTCTTTGACTTCTTCATAGATAGAAATGGCCAGGTCTCCAATGCCACCAGTTTAACAGCATAGTCTTAAAAGGTGAATGTTCTGATTTTGAGCAATACTTTACAATTCACCTCTGTGGGCCAAATAATTTGGTGAAGTAAACAAATGTACCTCAGTAGTGTTTTTCTGATCAATATGTGAACTTTAGTTTTTCAGAGGCACATTTCAATGTGTCCATCTCCAAGTTAGAAGCTGTAATTATGAGCCTGCCTTTTACAAGACAGCCTGTGTTTCCCTTGAAAATGCATAAGCCTTCCTATTACTGCTACACAGCAGATGGAGTGGCAGAACAGAGTTGCCTTGTGGATTGTTAAACCAAACTATTGCTAAGAAAAAAACACCACTGAAGACCAAGATCAGTAATGATTTCAGAAAAAGAGGTTCCTGTGCCCCTCCAATATATTTGTATGTTACATCCAAAGCAAAGGCTGAGGAAAGGATGTATTTGTATGAAATGCCAAAGCAGCGTGAGCTTAATGGTACAACTGCTTCTAAGTGCAGTTTGCATTTGTAATTTAAAGTTGTTTCAAAGTAGTGAAGGGAACTAGGGAGTTGTTTGGGGCAATGGAATATAGAGTATCATTACAAGCACTTGCAGATCATATTTTGCTTGAACTAATTCCTCCTGATATTTTAATGTCAAGCATAACCCATACCAGTTTTACATCTCAAATATATTTGGTATTTCAAAAAATAATTAATAGTGTCAGTTTTATTAATGTGTTAAAATATGAATTAAAAACATGACAAATCAACGGAAACAGCAGTCTGTTTTAATGAATATTTCATAGTGTGCATCAATAAATCATAGATCAAAGGGAATGAAGCACATTCTGCAATACTACTTTTCTGTCAATGTGGGGTTACTAAAAGTTTTACAAGTTGTTTTGGCACTTACTTAGTTGCACATTTGAATTAACATTTTAGGAGGGACATAAAAAAAGTTACAGCTTTGAATCCCAGAAGACTCTGGTGTTCAAAACAGAGTGTCCAGTGTCCTTAGTGTTTCATTGCCTTAGAAAACCTGTGGCTGACCATACAGTTCCAGGTCTGTGTTGTGCTTGCAGGTAGCTCTACCTTCCCAAGCCAGACTATTCCCAAACTTCCTATGTGGGCACTAGTAGAGGGTGAAACTGCCCCCTAACAGAGCATCTTGACCTCCTGTCCAAGTTTGTAACTAATTTTCTGCTTTGAGGTGTGCAGATCTTTCTGATGTCTCTGTTTTCCCAGAGCACAGGTGGATTTGAATTTAAGGGATCTGACATGAAACCCTCTCTTTATTGATTTTGTGTGCATGTTTATCACCCCAGATCCTTTATTGATGTATGTTATATAAATAGAAAACCTTATCTCCTCTTTTACAGCTGAAGCAGGAATCAGAATCGCATAGAAAGTAAAAGATTCAGATGCTCAGGACCTCTCCTAAGCTTTCAGTTCAGTGAATGACTGGCACTAGGGACAGTTAACTGGAGATGGGGATATGGGCCAGACACCTTCTCTAGGGGATGCCTCTCATTCGGGATCTCAGCTTTGCTCTAAGCACATTGTTAAACTCTGTCTTTCGGGCTACACAAGTGACCTTCAAGACAGGAACTGAACTGACATCTACAGCAATGTATGCCAGAGTTTGTGTAAATAATGACTGCAGTGGACAGACTTGCCTTGTTTATCCTTCATGACCTCAAGCTTGATCCAGTCCTAGTGATTCCAGTGCAGTTGTGAGACGAAGTTGTCTACACTTTAAGTAAGAAATTCCTGATCTGCCAAAGATCTCATCAGTGTTTTAGAAGCAGCACCTAATAGAAATAATTGATCAAGTTACTAAGCTCATAGCTTACCCATATTGGAGGGGAACCTCGTTCTTGTTCATTGACCCAGCAATGAAATTATATGTAAACATGGTTGGGTGTGAAAGACTTCACCCTTGGGTAAGGTTTGTCTCTTTGATCTGCCATAGCTCTCAATTAAAATAAATGCCTGGCCTCTCCAAAGAACCATCGAACTGCTTTCTTTCAAGACTTCCATTTTTCATTTTTCCTTTCTGCGAGAGGAAGTTTGCTGTTTGCATAGTGCCACAAGAGAAGAGGAGGAGAGGTTGAACTTGCCCATTCTACTGCAGTTGATCGTAACTAATCCTGCCTTACATCACTCATCTAAGTAACAGAAACATGACTTAACTCAGAGTGGCTCAGAGACTTGGTGCCATCCACACGCAAAACCAAAACTTGAGAATCACGTGTGTCATTCTAGTCAGACTCCTTTATCAAGATCATACTCCTGGAGCAAGAACGAATGTTTACACAGTGAATTATTTTAATTCATATCAACAATACAGTTTCCCAGGGAACCTGATACAGGAAAATTCTGTCCAGATCAGATTCATTTTTTTGTTTGTTTGTTTTATAGCAGCATTGATCCAGATCCCCAGTTATACTGGAGATCATCTTTTTAGGAAGGTGAAATTCAGGAAGCCTGACAAATAGCCCTCTGAGCAGAGTTTTGTAAGTAGAGGGATGACAGAAGCAGACACCACCGGTACCTGGGAACTTCTGATGTGTGAGCCATGGAGAGATACCCCCAAACACCCTTCTTGGTTAAGGGTGACCTGAGGAATGAACAGGGGTAAGATGTTAGAAAGCTTTAAACAGAAACAAAGCTGGAGTATTTTCAGTGTAAATCGTTCAAAGTTTATAATTTTTCAGTGAAATGTAAGCTGGTTGGAGTGAATAACATGTGCATTTACACACAGAATGACAATATCTCATTGGTGATGGCTCTCAGGTATGGAAATGAAGGAGTCCTTGTGGTTTTGTAGGGAGAGACTTTGCCCAGCAGGTCCAGACCATCCTGTTTGACTGTCCTAATGCTCTGCATTACACATGGAGGGAGTCAAGCTCTGCTTCTCCCCAGTGCCACCCAGCAACCCTGTTACCTTGCTGTACCTCCTCAAGCTCAGCTCAGCACCACCATGCTCCCAGGGCTTCTGACCCACATCTCCATAAGATGGGAACACAGCAAAGATGGGAACAAATTTTCTGCAATTTGCCCAGGTAGATGTTCCCATGCAGCATATTTATCTGTGTGATACCACTAACACCCTTTCTTTTTTTTTTAGTAGGAAAAGAGAGACAATTGCACACATTCATTTAGTTAAAGATGCAAGGCTATTCACAGTAATTAGCTACCACTAATTAAGTAGTGAGATCAGAGATAGAAATGAAGACGGAAGTCATTCAGGGTATAACTGCTGAGTGGTGTGATTTTGCTGTACTCCACTGATGTTCCACAAGAACGATAAATCCCCAGATCTCTGCAGTGGGCAAAGAGGAGCTTAAGTCTTAAAATTGTCATACTAATGCCAGAAAAGGCTACAGGAAGTCCTTGAGTGTGTAGATAATAGGGTTCATCCTTTTTACCTCATCACAGTACTGTGTCCTGCCCCATTGATTCCTCTGGGAGGACCCCACTGGTGCTGTGACACAGAGACCCCATGTAATCCCAGCTAGCAGGACAAAAACCCAACCACAAAATGAAAAGCCCTATTGACCAGCAACACAGTAAAAGCAAATTCAGTCTTCAAAGACAGAACTGGAATGCCAGAATGAGCAGAGATTAATCTGAAGCTAATACCAATTGCTTCCTATCACGATCAGTATATTTGACATAATTACCTTAAGAACAGTCTAAAAGTTTTATATTGTTAAAGCTGCCAGATGGAAGACATGCTCTGCTGATATCAAGCATATCAGACAATGGTATTGAAGAGATTTCTGAAGAGTTTTAATTAATCTTTCTCTCTTTTTTTCATAGAATTGACATTACATTGGGCTCATTTGTTCTGTGGAACTCAAGCACTTGGCTCCTGGTTACAGGACTTTAATGGATTAAGGTTTCCCCAAAGAGAACTAATAAAAGTCAGGGCTCTCAGGTCTTACGAAAATGACTGCAGATTACCTTAAAGAGAAGATGGTTTCCTCCACTTTGTGAAGCAAAACTTCATAGATCAATGTTGACATAAGATGGTGCTTAAATGGGTAATATTTTTCAAGCGTTTATCTTCTCTGGCTGAGACCCATTATTTTATTGCCCCGGTTGGAAACCACTACACTGCATGACACAACCATGGTTTTAATTAGTCTGAAAAGTTTTAATTGGGAAACAAAGAGAGATATGTTATAGATTATTATTGCAACCTTTAATTGTCTGACTCAAGAGCCCATTAATTATCTTGATGGGGCGATGACACCTTTCTGAACTACGACACTCATATTTACTGCACCTTTTGCAGAATACTGTACCTGTTGACTTTCTTCCAGCCTTTCATTAAGGAACTGCTGTGATAGGAATTAACTACAGTAATTCCATTACAAAACCTGCTGTCCAGTGGAATTTTTCTGGAAGATTAGATTTCTGAAAGGGAAAAAGGCCATTTAAGCTAAGCATTTCCTCAAGGCCCAAAGTAAATAACCGATGAAGAAGGTCAGGATGAATTTAGAACTCTTAAAGGTCTGCAGTACACTTGCATTCAGTGTGCGAAAAATAAACAGTGCAGCTTTCCAGTACAGTGATCTTTATTGTTTTAAATGTTTCACATTTCAGTTTAGGGGAGAGATGAGAAGCACAGAGGACAGAATCTGATCAAAATGATTTTACTTAGAGGAAGAGCAGCATTTTAAGCAGACATTTCAAGGTTGAAGTGGCACTGGTAGCAGTTGCTTGACATTAACAACAAAGGAAACACTTGTTAAACCCATTGGGGCAGAACAGGAGGAAGAAATCCAGTGACCTGGGGTTCAGTTCAAGCCACAGTGCTTTCACCATGAGTAGGGGAGGTACAGAGCACAGAGTCTGGGTATATATTCTGTCTGTCTGTTATTAACAGTGTGCTGGTACCCAGTGTCTGCCAACTGTGAGTGGCATTCCTTGCTTTCACCTCGTTTTACAACTGTGATGCTTTCAGGACTTGGTCATTTTTAGTAGGTCTGTAATTGAGTCTGTATTGAGTAAAGTTGTTGGGAGACTTTTAACCTTACTTTATATTGTCTTACTGGAAATTCAGAAGATCACTTTAAACCGTGTTAATACAGTTGTTACTGTTTTGTTGGGTTTTTTCTTCTGGAGGTCAGCAGAATCTACTCTGTTTCTGTGAAAGGAAATTAAAAAATTCCCTGGGCTACCACAGGCTAACTAGATACTGAGTTTATTTTAAAAGTACAGCCAGGTGACCTCTTTTTTTTTGATCAGGAGCAAATGGGCAAGTGGAGGCTAGAGCTTTGATGCCATACAACCCTCCTCCCCTACCAAGCTTCAGCTAATACAGCTCAGTGGGAGACAATATTACACTCCTGCTACTGGGGCTGGAGTAATGAGGAAGGAAAGGGTTGTGTCTGAGTCATGGTACCTCACAGGTGACTCACAGGGAGATGGAGGTAACAACACAGCTGAAGTTATTGTGCCTTTCCTGCACTAAACAAGTGAGGTAAAGCTAACTGCAACAAGCTGAACATGTGCTGTGTATTAACCAAGAGGACATGTCCATAGGAAAAATCACAGAAATTGATTCCCCTGTGTGTGTGTGCTCTGTCTGACTGACCTATGAGTGGGGAAACAAAGTTTTAATGTTCACTTTCACTCGGGGAAATCTTTCCACAGCTACAGAAGTCGTTAGGCTTTATCTGCAGTAGCTACAGTCATTGGAAGCAAAGTGGCTTTCAGCGATGCTGGAATGTCTCTACAGCAGAGCTTTTGCAAATGAAGAGGCTGATGCTGCATACTGATTGAATGCTGCAAACTACTTCCCCTTTCACTGTCCTTTATTTCTTCTTCTCTCAAGTTGCTGTCAGGAGTAATCCCTCTTCTAATATACTGAGATGGGGAAAATCTCTCTTCAGGGTTTTTCTGGTTGGTTGTTTGTTTTTCAATTAATCTCAGCGAGGGCTGTACTCAGTTGATGACATTGGTTTGCTTTTCACATGTGCAAAATTGCAGACATGACTCGTGCTCCATGCAAAATGTGCTGGGGCAGGATGCAAACCAAAGAAAGAGTTTTTCTGAGTGGTGGCCATTCAGGCTTGGCATCTGCTCCAAAAAAGTGCATGTCGCTGTGTTGCTGGATAGTAATTTTAAAAAGCTGTTCTCAAAATACTGTTCAGTGGGCAACTTTAGCGGATTAAAAACATAATTACTCTGTGATTGCATCTCACAATGATGGCACAACTCAGGGACCTCGGTGTCCACTGAACAGAATGTCTCTTAGGGCACTGGCATGTGCAGAGCTACATATATGTTAGTTGTGGAGGGAAATTAGTGTATGAATTTAACTTAATAATCTGGATATACAGCATAAATGTACTTTTTTATTATTTTGATCTGTTCAGATGTGGTCTGCTTTCCCACCTGGGAGATGAACTGAATGAGCAAAGCTAGCCTGAATGCCTTAAACTTCTGGGGAATTTTCTCTCTTTGAAGGCAGTGGCAGCTTCACATCTTCATGTCATTGAAAATGTGACCAGGAATATGCCAATTTAATTCCTTGTGCTGGAAATGCAGCTATTGTTTCAGATTTAGCTGAATACCAGAGTCCTGTAAAAATTCTTTGGAATTGAAACAAGTGGAAGAAAATGTAACTTGGTTTATAATTATCCTAATACTAAATTTTAATACATTCTTTGGAAATTCTATTTAATGGTCTCATCTAACTGTTAGTTTTATTAACTGCCTCTTAAATGTTTAATTTGGGGAGGGGGAGGGTGCAAAGAAGAGCAATGCATACAATGAAGACATCAGCACGAGTGGTTTTGTGTGCATGTCAGTGCTGCAGGCAGAAAAGGACAGCTGCTGGACTGCAGGAACACTGTAATTACTCATTAAACTGCAAACTTTCATCACATGCTGAACCACTTTTAATGTTAACAAGCAGTAACTGTATGAAATGATGCAAACTCAGCTCCAAAGCTTGATGGCATCAAAATGATGGACAAAGCACCTGACAAGCTGTAGGTATGAGTGGCTGAGTTTCAGCTGCGTGGGACAGAGAGAGCAGGTTGTCTGCTGCTTTCCCTGGCCACACTGACTGATGCTGGAGAGCTGAATGTTGACCTAGACCATCCTGAGGGAAGGAGGAAGCCACAGTAGTGCAGAGGTTTCTTAGGCCTGATGGGCACCATCACAAAAGTTCAAAAGCTTTAAATGTTCTGCCTTTTGCCCCCTATTTCTCATCTGAGTTTTGTTGTGGTTGTGTTGTATGTTTGGAGGTTTGTTTTTTGTTTATTTTTTTTTTCAACTTGTTAAAACCTTATCCATGAATTAAGATTTTTTTCTTGTGCTTTGGTATATCAGGAATTGAAAGCATCAGCTAAAACTATTTACAGTAAGTGTGGTTTTCTCCCCTTTGTGAGCAATTTCAATTGTTGCTACAGATATATCATAGGAATAGAAATTACTGGGTTTAGTCACTGATGAGAGAGAGGAGGCATGAAATAGATTCCTGCTTAGGTGTAGTAGGAAGTAGTTTAAGATTAGAATTATACTATTTAAAAAAAATCCTCATGTCTCATTCCTACTTGTGCTTTCCAATATATGCTTTTTATCTAAAGACCAGTGAAGCCAATGGAAATATTCTCCTTGTGGTATTTGGCACCAAGTAAATTTGTGGACCTGGACTTTCAGGGCACCAAAACTGTTTTTCATTTTCTTCATGTTTCAGAATTTAGATGGCTTTTATTAAGTGTTTGGAGCTAAGAAGGCACATGAGAAACTGCTCTAGGACCATGAGGATCCTCCTGTCTTTGATAGGATTCCTTGACTCACCTGAAGCAAAGAGCTTTACTAGTCTGGGACACATGTGAATGACTCGTGAAGAACTGCTCTGAGAAGGTCACAGCCTCTTGTCTGTGCAAAGCTACAAACACAGTTGTGTTTGAGAAGATTCCAGGCCTACAGTCTCAGCATGAGCACTTGCATTTTGGCTTCCTGTACCTTTTCTCTCTGCCCCTTCATTTTTCACATTAACAATAGTTGCTAATTATTTGATTATCCTCTGTGTGTTCTACTCATCAATAGGAACTGAAAGTCCCCTGAGACTAGAATCCCAAAGAGCCATTGAATGCAGCAGAATTGAATTTTATGTAGGATGATCTTAGGCACTGAATCTTATGAAGTTTATGAAATTACTGTGCAGAGCTTCATAAAGGTGGAAAAAGTACCTGCAAGTAACAGTCAGACCTTGTTCTATATAAAATGAAGCCTTCACTCCTTTGAACCCTTTGATTCCTGCCTGTGAAACTCCATCATTGCTTCCTCCTAATGGCTGAAAGTGGGCTCCAGGTTCAAGCACCTTTACTGCCATGAGGGGCTCATGGTCTTAAACCAGCCAGAATGGTGGGGTTTGTTATATTTGTACAAAAAATATGTTTTTAACTGTTTTTTCAGTGAGAAGTGTCAAAGAAGGACTCTAGCAACAGGCAGATTGAAAGGAAACACAATATCTTTAATTCATAAAAGAAAGTTCAAGGACAAAGGAAAAGTGTGGAACCCTCAGCCAGGTGGATGCATTCTGTTAAATTTCTATGCAGAAATTAAATAATTTGGCTCAGATTATTAAGTGACTCCTTGTTGCTCTGAATGGTGGGGAAACTCACTCATTTCCCAAATTAGCACTGGAATTTCCTGAGTTGTACCTCCTTTGGGTTTATCAGTAGCTTTTTTCCTCACTCCAAAAAGATGAGTAATGCAGTTATCCCAACACATTGGGATGCTGACAAGCAACGTCAAATCTCATGATAGCTTATAATGACTCTCATTTTCAAACAAGAAAGAGAAATGGTTGTTATTGCAAAATGTTGTTAGCTTTTAGTATTAAATCTTGCATAGTAACAGTATAATTATAACATGTCATCTCTGGCTCAGTAATTTGACAATTCAGTTCTTTTTTTGGGGGGCAGATGGCCTACAACATACCATATTTTTATAATTAGTTTATTCTCTGCAAACTCAGTATGTAATTACTCCCTCATTCATTACTAGTTTCTTTGAAATCTTCCTTTTCAAGAACTAATAAATCCTCCAAACACAAGTGAAGCTTAAATCTCTCTTTGTGCTGTTCTGTATCCTCTCTAAGGAACTTTAATACTAACCACCCTGGTTATTTCACATCCCACATTACTTTTAAGCACATCTTCAACATCACTCTCAGTATAACTTGGTCACTTTTCATTTTCCCCCCCTTTTTTTAAAGAATAGTGAGTTGTGAGATGAAGTTTTCTTGCCAGGAGAATTACATACATAAATAAGCAGAGTCTAAAATAAAGAGAGCTATAGGTAGATATGTATGTGCTACATTCCAGTTTATGATGTGAGGCCACTGCACCTCACAGTGCCAGGATGGCAGGGATCTGTAGAAATAAACTCATGTGATTTCTTTTTTAGCATTTGAATCCCTGCTGCAGCACTTAGTTTTAAATTGTTTTAGGTAGTGGAATAATCGTCTGACAATAAACTTTCTTTCCAAATCCAGAGCTTCCTATGTGGTTGCAGGTGCTTCAAACTATCTCAAGCACTGCTGTGAGCCCAGCTTAAAACTCTGCTCTGAGCTCTGCTCCCCAGGAACAGCCCCTTTGTTGTGGTGCTTATTGCCTGTGGCCTGATGCTGCTGCTCCAAAGTGATTGCCATACTGAAAGCACGGGCTCAGATTTTCACTTTACCCTCTAAATAAATTAAACCTTTAAAAATAATAAAAAGGGTGCACAAACAAGCAAACTTCAGAGGAAATTTGGCTTTTTCTACCCCTCTTCCTTTTAAGTAAGGTTATGTTCTGTCTAATTTCAGAATAACACTGTTATCTAAGATTTAAACCATATCATGGAAGCTGAGATTTTCAAAGCAGCTTAAAGGATTTAGAGATATTTTCCATTCAAATTAAGGATCTTTCCTTCAAAATCCTTTTCAGCAGTATGTCTTGGTGTTTTTGTAGTTGTTCTTCAACCAGTGCTTCACTTCAGTCACATAGAAATTCTTTGTGCTGCTACTTAATGTTTCCCAAAAGGGCAAAAAGGAAAAGGAGTGGGAGAACAGTAACGCTGCATTCGCTGTCTGTGGCATCTCACTGGCTGAGCAGTGCTGCTCAAAGGTCCTTTAAAAATCCTCTATATCCCAGGAGACACTGACTTCAGGTGTGCTCCTGCCTCAAAGCACGTGGGACAGTGAAAAAAGTTCCCGACTTTTAGGGTGGCAGCTTCCTCTCCTGTTGACTAATTCAGTCAGCTGTTCTTCTGCCCGTGTCTTGCTCCCTCTCCTAGCTGGAATAGGGCACTAAATCATGCCACACTGCAGCATTGCACCTGGTGATGTCTGTGTGCCAGAGCACAGTGGCACAGAAGGTATGATGCCACAGGACAGGGGCAGGTGGGATCCAGAGGCCCTGGTTTGGTACTTACAGAGCCAAAGCTGTACCACTTCTTCTGACCCTCCTAAAATAGTGGTCTTTTCTACCCTTTCTCATGGCCCAAGGCAAGAACTGAGGTGTTGCTTTTCCACGTGATCCTCGCTTTGTGCTCTGCCTGCACCAAACAAGCCCATGGAAACAGATGTGTTCTGGAGATTGCCCTCTGCACCACAGCTCACAGCTGCATGGGGAACTTGTTGCAAAAGCTGGATTTGTAGGAGATGTCTGGGGTGACCTGTATGCTATTAGACAGTCAGATTTTCATAGGTTGGAGTAGCCTTGCTGTATGATATCAGTGGCCTGTTAGACCCAGAAATTGTATTTGTGACACTGGCACATTCTAAGTGCTGAAAGAGACTCCATAGAAACCATTTTAGAAAAACCTGCACACGAAAGAATGTACTCCTAGAAATTGTGCTCTAGAGCTTGAGCATCCTAAATTAGTTGAGATTTTTTTACTTTCTTTCTCATCTGGCTGTTAGTGTAACCACTAGTTACAAAATATCTCCACCAATGTGTTTCACTTTCTGATATATACAGTCCTCACTGTAGTCTGTAACCTGTTGGTTTGTCTGGGCAGATACTGTTCTTCTCAACAAGCTTCTTATAAAGACATTCCTTTAGATCCTGCTGAGTCACAAATAACTCTTCAGGAGCTACTTTCTTACTCATTGCTTCCTGTAAAGCAGATAGGAAAGGCACCTGTTAAAATGATCATGCAGCTTATTTGAGACTGGCAAAACTGTTTAAAGCTTGCCTAAAGGAAATAAGAGCCCATATAACAAAGTTATTCCCACTCACCTTTGCTTGTCTCCAAGTCCCCTGCCTCAACAGGAGCTCAGCCCTGCCTCTGGCTTTCCAGAAACTTCTCTGAGCTTTCCAGAAGTGTCTTCTGCTGCACTTTCACAGCCAGCCCAGGCAGTGCCCTCCAGCTTTTCCCCACAGGTAAACTTGATCACCCTGATGCCATTTAAACCACTGTACCCTTTAGTTTGATTGCTCTGTGCATCCTGATCAGTGAATGCCTACTGCATTAAATGCACAGTGACTGTAATTGTATCTAGGACCTTTAAGAAGCTGTATTTTTTATGAACTCATTATAAACCCTGCATTAAACCATCATTTTTTCGCTTTGACGTTTCAGTTTCAGACCATTTCCTCCCAAATTGTAAACATGCAGCTCCATGAGCAGTGCAACTAATGAAGCCTGCTTTTCAATAGATTTATATCTCCCTGGTTGGATTCCCTGGTGTCCAGGACTATGCCAGCTCCTTCTCAAGCTTTTATTGCACTCTCTCCTTCCTGCCCACCCTCTGGGCCTTCCCCTTGTGTATGAACTCTTTGTGTCTAGTAAATGGTGTGTCAGGCTGTAGTTTTCCCCTTGGCAGGATCTCTGTGCTCAGGGGAAATTGGACAGTGAGTAGACTTGATTTGATAGCCACACACCTCTCGAATGCGGATCAGATCCTTCAGTAGGCTCAGGAGGAACAGATGAACATGCACAGTGCAACTGCAAGAAGAAAGAATAAAAATATAACTTGTTTCTCTTCTGGTTTTTTCTCTTAGTTCCAAATTTGTTCCATGCCCAAGTCTTGGCCTCCCTGATGGAGATTTGGTGCTGCAGTAGCAGATACAATGCACAGAATGAGGCACCCTTGCAATTGCAGGGGGACATGCAGCAGCCTTGGCCCTCCACGAAAACTGAATTCAATTATTTATTGATAACATCCCTCTGACAGGTAATTTGCTTCAGCATTTGGCTTCTTCAGTGCAGGGTAATGTAGTGTCAGATATTGGAAGGAGAAAGACATATAATGGAGTACACTTTCTCTCTCTTACTGAACTGCACAGGCTTCTTTTAATTCAGTTTTTTCTTTCACAAAGTTGAAACTTTCTAAAAATCTTCCACATTCATTGTCAGTATGTTTTGAAAGCCTTACAAAACACAGGCACCTCCTTAAGTTCCTTTCAAATTAATTGTAATATTGGAAAGTTAGTTTTTTGAGTCTTTTCTAGTGTTTTCAGGAAGGAAGAGCTGAAAATCAAACAGGAATTCATGAGTTTGATTGTTCTCTGTGCTTTTAATGGTTACTACCAGTGAGACAGTGGATTCAGTGAAATTTATTTCAGCAAATATCTTACAAAGTACCATATATTATTAAATAGAATATTGGGTTTTTCTGTTCAAAGCTCAACTGATCAAAATTTGTCTGTCATGAGGTCCTTTGCTCAAAAGGTCAAAGTGATTTGAGATGTAACAACCTTTACTAGCGGGAAATCATGGATAATTTACCTATAAAGAAATCTTCACCTTAATTGTTATCCATTAGCACCCAGCCCAAGCTTAGAGAAGTCAATAGAAAGTCTTGCATTAATTTATGTGGGTTTGCACCCACATGGGCTTTCCCTCAGTAGTCTTATTTATTATTGTAGATGTTCTATTCCACCAAATGTTCAATCCTTTTCTGAAACCTGCTAAGCCAAATTATACCTACCCATTCCTTGCACATTGCTTAAAAAGCAGAGTTACAGAATGTTTCTGTATCATCTTTGATCTCTAAAATTGAACAGACAGCCTCTTGGCAATAATTACACTCATGAGATTCCTGGTATTTTCAGCCTTTTACATGGATGGGAGAAACTGCTGTTTGCTTTCTTGTCCATCTCTGTAACGATTTAGCTGTACAGCTTTTAGACCAAACCTTGGAGAAAATTCTGTTGAAATTTAGCATAGCTGTGTGAAAGGGATTTTAACTTGTCTGTGTCAGTTTGTTCAACTCATTCAGACATCCCTTGCTGTTATAAAATGCATACTGCTTTGTGATCTTCTCAATAGACCTTGACATCACATTTAGCTTCTGTGGCTGATGAGACAAGCCAAAACATGAGGGAGTTGGTGTATCTGAAAATGCTACACAATTTGCAGTCTTTGCTCAAAAGGCAAAATATCCACATCCATGTATCCTTTACTGAGGCACTGTATTAACCTTGGTGTGACCACTCCAAAGGGAAGGTCTGATGTCACCTCTGCTTCCTCCAAAAATGAAGTGCATGAGCACTTTTCCCTAAGAAAAATAATAATATTCTTACAATAACAGCACATTGACAAAGAATTGGAGTTTTAGGATCCCTTGCAGCACTTAATCTGAAATCCATGACCAGACATTAGACAGATGCTGCATTTTCTAGAGTGAGGAAGTTTACAAGTACTGTAACCTAGGGAAGTTTTACTGCCATTGCTTTGTCATCAGACTACTGCACTGACTTTCAGAACCTGAAGGGCTCTCTAATGCCTTGTGTTAACAAGGTAGTGGGGAAAACACACAGGAAAGTGTGGCTAATCCATTTCTAAATAAATATGTGTGAGAGAATGGCATATGCTGCTTCTACTGCTCTCTCATATCCATACACACTAGTTTGAGTAAACCAAGAAGTGTTCCAGAACCTCATTCCTTAAAATATATTTTGGGAGAGGAATTTGAAAAGTATTGTGGTCTAAAAACGAAGTAAAACCAAGACAGCTTGTCAGCTGGGGGTAAAGTGGCTGAGGGAAATAAAAGTAAGTACTCTAACGAGCAGTTGTTTTTAATAGCCTACTTCTGAGACTGATTTTTAAAAAGTGAGGAAATTATCACCTTCATGCATGTCCCTCTCCCTTGCTGATCATGTGCTTAGGCAAGAAGTCACATCACCTCCATTCCTAACTTTTATGATATGGATTTTTCTGTCTTCAAGTTTGGGACTGCTGTTTGTCCCCCTGGCCCCTTGGCAGCATCAGCCGCCTCCCAGCCAGATGCAGGCAGATGATGCCATGGAGCAGAGCAGGCAGCATATTGAGTAATGGCTCTCCTTGTTCCTGAAGAACCAGAGCTCATCCATCATCCATAGTTGCCTTTTCTTCTGTGCCATCATCTGCCAGTCCATGCTGGAAGCACAACTGCGCTGCTGCTTCTCTAGTAACGAGCAACGTTTGGTAACTTTGGCCAATTATTTGCACTGCCCCAAAGGAAACCTGGAAAATCATCTTTGGAAGCAGACAGACTTTGCTTCCTGTCACCAGAAAGGTTACTTTCTTTAGTCTCTGAAGGCTTTGGTGGATCAATTCTTTTGCATGGGAAAATAGATTAGAAACACGCCGTCAGGTACGCTGTGCACAAGATAGACAGATGGAGACAGTAGTATCTATCTGCTACAGGGAATTGTCAGAGGGGCACAACTCATCACACTGGTTCTTAGAGGGCTTAATTTGCTGCTGGTAAATAATCTATTTTTTATTACCTCACATCCCCAGATTGTCAACATTCTCAGCTTTTTGCCACAGCTAATTAGACAGGCAAAAGCCTTATAGCCTAAAGAACAAGTCTGAGCTAAGCACCTGCCAAAATATCTGACTTTTTTTAAGAACTGGAATGTCAAAGAGTGAAGGGGCTGCAGATCACATTTAAACGCTTTGAGCATCAATAAGATGATTAGACCCATGAGGCAAACATTCAGAATTTCTCTCAGTCTCACCACTGAGAGAAGGCAAGATAAAACTCTGATAGATAAAAACTACTGTGCAACGGTACCAAAGCTAATTATTCTACTGAACTCTTGGAGAAGTCTTGCAGGGATGTGTTGACAGCATGCTCTGTGTGGCCACTTCTGCTCAGGAAAGCAATATTTAATTGCATATTTGAATGAAACCTCTCTGTGTAAAGTATGGCTTTTGGAAAAGAATTTGTGTGAACCAAAACAAAGAATGACCTCACTGTAAACCAGGCATAGCCAATTTGGCAGGGAGGGAGAAGGGGCTTTTTGTTTTGTTTTTTATGGTGGTTTTTATTTGCTTTTTCCATCCATTACTTAAAAATCCTGGGTTTGATCAATTAATATTGGAGGTTTTTTTCCAAAAGCCTCCTCACCAAGGTGAAAAGGCACTAAATAATGCCCCTATATCAGGCATGTCATGATCAAGGTATGCAAGCAAATAGCAGCAAAGGTATCCTTGCAGTCTCTGTGTATCCTCAACAGACAGGCTCGTGGTGCTGTCATCTCTGTGTCTCCATAGCCCACTTTGATGGTGTGCCTGCTCAAGGCTGGCTGTCCCACAGTGCAGTGAGTGCAGCCCACACTGCCTGCAGCACCTCTCCACCCCACTGAAGGGGCAGCTTGATCTGCAAGACCAAGAGACGACATAGTGTAGCTCTAAGGCTGATGGGTTGAACAGTATTCATGTGTTTGAAGAGGTGGTGGTAGAGATACTGAAGAAGGAAAATGACTCTCAGCCTCTCCAGCCAGAGCAGTAATTCAGCTCAGTGGGACTGTCACTATTTAAAGAGTAGTGCAATCAAGCTATTGACTACCTCTGACTTTCCATGGTTATGAGCCTTAGCACCTATTTGTGCCTTTGGAAGTCATCCCAGAATTTGCTGACTTGTGATTTCTCATCAGGGACCCCTTTCTCTCAGTTAAAGTGAATAACCCGATTTTTCCTCACATTAACTTTCAATGCAATAACTTTTTGGACTTTTCTGCTTCTGATATTGCAGAGGGGGAGATGGAATGGAGTTCAAGTAAGTGAAGTGGAGATATATCATCTACTTGCACTGAAGTATAAACAGTCACCAGCTGATGCCATATATTGCTCGATGACGTTGATGTTGCTGGAAAAATCTCTAAGACTGAAAATAGTAAGGATAAAAAATTGGCAGACTGTGTGTTTCTTTTCCTGATTGAATGGAAGGTGATAAATTTCTTTTGGTTCCATTTATAGGCGTAGTTTTGTTTTATATTGATTTGCTGTTCTTAAAAAAAAAAAAAAATTCAATTCCAAATAGTTTAGGGTTACAAGAGAACCCACTGCTCTCTGGGAATGATTTTCTAAGTAGCAAAACTTACGGTACCTCTTCTCACTCTCCAAACTGAAGTTGTAACTTCCATAATTTCTACGTATACAGATTTTATATATTCTGAAAACAGACACACTTTGAGAAATAGATTGTACCTTCTCTCTTATATAAACTAATTATGCTTCAAGCTCGACCCCTAATGCAAGACCACTGTATTGTCCACAGAGGAATCACTTTTGCAGAGTTTAGGGTTATAACCCCCAGACTAGGCATACAGAAGGGGTTTTGACCATATATGAGCAGATGATGTTTTATGATAATCCTATTTTTCTGCCACTGCATAAGAGTCTTTCACAGTGTTTCTAATTTGGATACTACTCAGCACTGCAAGCTGTTTAAACTATTTGTTTTATAGATGGATTCTGAAGTCTCCTATTGAGGAGGGGGGATAGCAGAGCAGCTGGGTGGGTGGCTGGCAACCAGACAAGGTCAACCCAGCACAGATGGGTAACTCTGCATGGTCATGGTTGAGAAGAAAAACTCAGAATGCTGAAATTTGTCTTTTATTTTCCTAAGTAGAGGGTGACATAATATTTAGTGCTTTTACTTACTGTTGTTTACTTGAATTTTTGTAAATTTAGGTTCTCTCCTCCGTTTCTGTTTCAAGGAAATGAGTGAATTCTTGTCATTATTCCTCTCACTTTGTGACAGTTTGTGCTTTTCTCTCCTAGGCAGAAATGTCAGTAAGAAAGTGACAGAGCTCTACAGTCGTGATCTGGCTTTGTTGTTTGAAGTTTATAGTTCTCCTGAGAATGCCATGAAGATTCCAAAAGCAATGATGTGAAAATCAAGGTGAGCAGTGGACAGACTAAACTAAAATTGGACCTTGTATTATGTGCCCATAGCTGGAAAGGGAAGCTAAAATTAAATACCAAAAGGTACTGTGGCCACTCTCAGCTGGCCTTTTTCTTAATTCTGGATTTAAAAGCTGGCTAATCACTTGCTTCATTCAAGACTAGCTTTGATTGAGACTAGGACAATATTGAGTCAGGTTTAGTATGTCAGCACGAGAGTCAGCCTTTACTTTGAGAAGTGTATCACCCACATGGGCAGCTGCAGCAAAGGCTGGGGAAAGAATTAGTAGTGAGGAGCTGAAGTGTTCTTGCTCTCACTCTCTGTTTCCTATATGCACACATATATGTGCACACACACCCCCCCCACAGTGTATGCAGATGGGCTTTCACAGCCTTCCTGGTGCCTTTTCCACAGACTGCTTTGTTAATTTATCTTTTTTTTAATTAAATCAGCATTCCACATATTCAGTGAGAGATTCTCAGGGTGACCATGGTTTGCTAAGCCATTGGCACTGGGCTGCCCCATGGGAGCTGATATTTTGGCAGAGGCATTGCAGTGCTGCCAGGGTGGAGGGATAAAGAGCTCAGCTGGGGGGCTGTGTTCCGACTGCACACAGGGAGCCAAAGCAGCTATTTATACAGTAGTCTGCAGTGCACTTCCACCTTTTCTGGCAGTCAGGTTAAGCCAACTCAGAAATCCCAACCTCGACAGAGAAATCACTAGTTTTTCTGGTTCCCCTAGCCTGGAAATGCATTCCCCCTCTGCCAGGACTTGAGAGAAATGCATCCATAATCCACTGCTCCTGTTTATAGGAGAAAAGCTTGCTTTACTGTACTTGAATTTAAATAGAGGTATTTGCACATCCCTGATGAATTTTTTCCACCTGTATTTTTATCCATAATAGACTGTCTCTATACTAGCAGTGACTGATCAATTGTTTGGGGGTTGTTTGTTTTCAAGGCAACGCGTGGGTGATTCTCGATCCTCTCCTGTGGCAGAGCATGCTGTTATCAATATGTTACTTTCTTTACACTGGGAACTTAGCTTTCAGAAGGCACAGAAAATAAATGGGGCCTGGTTTCATTCAAGTGATGGTTCAGAAACATGTCTGGTAAACCAACTTCCAAAGCCTCTTCCCCTCTGGAACCGGCCGGTGTAAGACCTGCACTTGCAAGGTCTGAGTTTGTTTATCTTTTTCTAATTAACAGGAGTTAGTCTTTCAAAGTATCTGCAGCAAGTGAAAGCCAAGAGGTTGGAGTGAGTGCTCTCCGTGGTCTCAAAAGGAACATATTTGCTTTTCAAGGGGAATAGTGAGATTAGAAAGGCCTGACTCGGGTTGTCAGGTCTCTAAAGCAAAATCCCTGCTGCAGTGGCTGCACACTGATGGGGCCAAGAAAGCAGTGCTCACAGAAATGTGTGAGAGCAGCCTGCTTCCTCTCCTTTGAGCTCAGCAGGTGCAGTGCTGATGAGAGGTACCTGAACAACAGAGCAGACAGAGCCAATGGCTCATCCCAACCCAGATGTTACCTCAGGGTCCCTGAGGACACTTAAGCTCTGAGCAGAGGGTCTCAGAAAGTTGTGCCCTGCCATGCACCATAACTGTGACCTGTGGCCACACTCTCTATGTCTCCTTTTCCCCTTCCACATTTGGTTAATTTGCTTTATCTAGACATACAGACACAGAATAGTTCTCCCACAGTTTTTACCCTTCCTACTGCGGAGGGGGTTCTGTCTCATTTAGTGACTTTAGGCAGTGCTGAAGTTCAATGAGGAGGAGCAGGGACTCAGCTGGAAATGCCAGTGTGCCTGCCAAACTGTCACCCGAGGTGTTTTCAGATGAGGATGTCTGCAGAAATTACACTGAGGCTTGGCATCACCAGGCAAAGCTACTCTCTTACCTCGACTGCTGACTAATACAGACAGCATAGTCTGTCGCCCCATTAAGAAGCAGCAGCTGTAATGAAAAGAAAGAAAAGAAAAAGAAGAAAAGAAAAAAAAAAAAAAAAAAGGAAAAAAAAAATGGAATTCTGTAGAAGCAACTTTTATTACCAGAAAAGATACATCTCTCATACAAAAAGTCAGTCCATTGCTGCAAATGTAACTAATTTCCCTCACAGGTCCCCATTCATTTTGCTCTGAAACGCTGTGTCTCCTGCCACGAGGGTGATGCCAATGCCATGGAGGTGTCTGCCCCAGGCCTTGGGTGGGCAGCACAGCACGGCCTCTCCAGGGGTCTCCCTGTACCACTGGTGTCTGCAGGGCAGCCCCTCACAGGGGATAGCTGGGGGCAGGCACCCATCCTGTCTGGGAGTGGCACATGGAATGCCCCTCCGAGCTGCCCTGGCAGACAGGGCTGGGCACCCTCCACGTCCACCAGTCCGAGCTTCGAGGCTGATCCCTCCAGCTGTGCAAGTAGCTGAAGCTGCTCATGAGCCCTGCTGAGCTCATGCTGTCACTGCCCTCTGAAACACAGTTCTTCTGGGGAAAGGGATTTGGGGGCATTGCCATTTTCACCACAGTGTTTAGTTTCTTCCACGGGTTTTCAATGAGAAGTTTTTTGTTGGTTCAGGGGTAAGGAGAGGGGATTCCCCTGCCTATCCACAAGCTCAGCTTGGGTTCTCAGTGTCAAGCTGTGCTTTTTCTGGCTCGTGCTCCATTACCAATAGTAATAATGGTTTTCTGAACAAGAGATACCTTGAAGCTTTAGCTTTTTTACCATGTAAATGTGAGGATCGTTTTCTCAGTTGTTCTTGCAGACCTGACTCATCCTTGCCTGTGTGGCACTCTACCTCAGTGGCACTAGCACAGATGAGAAAAAGCAAGCATGAGCCTTTCCTACAGTTAGAATTTCAAGGGCATTGTCTCATCTAGTTCCAGGTTTTTGTGTCTGTAACACAGATTTTTTTGCACCAAAAATCATCTCTTCACAGAACATCCTACAGACCTCTAGTTTCTTCCTATCCAACTGTCTCCTGATAGTCAATCTGTATTTTACTGGTTTAGTATGTGGAGCTTTTTCCTTTCTATTTTATGCTTTTGTTCGTAGTTTCTGGATTCCCAGATTTCCTCAGAGGAAACATGTGGGCAAAAATACATCAATTGTCCCTCTTAGCTCTTACAGCTGAGAAACCTAATAACAGAATATCTCTGCTTCTGCTCTTCTGGAAGATCACGGCCAGGCTGGCTGCACCATTTGCTGAGCCTACCATAGCAAATGCCTGATCCTGTACCTGCTCTTTCGTACTATCCATTGCAGTTGAAGATGGATTTATTGTCAGATTTAAAAAAGCAGGGAAATATTGCTGATCTGGGTGGGGGAGTGTTGCTTGGTTTGTTTGTTTGTTTGTTTGTTTGTTTGTTTGTTTGTTTGTGGTATGTTTGAAGTTTGTTTGAACAAAGTGATTGGTAAGAACAGGATTGCTGTAATGCAAAAAAAAACAAAAAAAAAACAAAAAAAAAACCAAAAAACCCTTGAGGGCTTTGGAGGGGTTTTTTTTCCTTTATTCTTAAGAATAGATTAACCTTCAGTTCACAAATAAGTCACTGATTCCAGAAAATCTGACTATCTTACTTGAGCCTCTAACAGGATATGAATAAATGTATACTTCTGTTCAGCATGTTTAGGGAGTTACAGAGACATTTCTGGTTTGCTAACCCTGATGTCTGCTTTTGGTTCTGTATTTACCTTAGCATATCCTGAAAAGTGTGTCATTAATTTAGGGAATGTCAGAGCTTTTGAAAAATTAAATATCTCACTCATAATCACCTATTTTAATTTCCAGTAATATTCCAGCCAAGGGATGCTAAGCTGTGTCATGGCTTTGTGCCCAGTAACAGCATTTCAGGTATCTAATGCAGCAAAGCTGTACAGTTTGTTTCTTGCAATATCTGACTGGCTTGTAGAGTCCAGTAATGCTGATTTTCTGTGTGGGCAGAATAGGCTAAAGCTGTACCCCTCTATTAATGCCAGTATTTGTATTTGGACCTGAGTTTCCTAGTCTTGCCTTGGCTGTGCATTGCCATCAGCACTGCTGGCAGCAGTGGTACCCGTGCATTAGCTACAGGGAGTGCTCAGCTCTCCAGGCAGCACTCGTGTTCTCAGTGACCAGTCATTTTGGTGAAAGGACTAAGGAAGCCTAACTATTACAAAGTACTGAGAACTGAGTACTTGGAAATCTTTTAAGAACCTTTTAGCTGGACTCTAAGAAATGTTTGACCATTTCTGTCAAATTCTGGGCGTTCTGTGGTCTGATTTTCCATAGGAATGCTCACTTAAATTCTACAGATTACTTTGTCTGTGTGGGTGTTTTTGCTCCACTTAGAAATTTCTAAGCCTATTGACAGGCTTAAACTTAGTCTGTCACAGGTTAGAAGTCCTAAAAGAAAAAGATAATTAAATTCCTATGTATTTTTCTGAAAATAGTCAAACAGTTACAGGAGACTAGTGTTCAAACATTCCCAGTATTAAGTCCTAATAAATTCTAAACTCTGCTTTGGCATGAACTTAATGATCCCTCATATCCTCCCCAGTCTAATGAATTTTATGACAGCTAAAACCTCAGTGTAATTTAGAGGGTTTTTTTTATTTCAAAGGTCATCCAAGAGACACCAATAAATAACAAGCAGGATTTCTCCATTTCTGTTGCTGATTGAACAGATCATCTTTCTTCTGGAGTGCCCAGGGGATTTGGATCCACCCTGAGCTGATGGAAAGCAGTCTTTGGCACAAGTCTCAGACATTCATCATAGTCTTTCAAACAGGCCTCTGATTCCAACTCTTAAGTCACTCTGGTTAAATTTGTCTTTCAGAATTAATTTTAAACCCAAATATTCATTTTTCTAATTGCTGAAATAGCCTCTCAATTCTTTTTTCTTCAGAAAAAGCGCATCCCCAACGCTTAGAAAGAGAGAAATGCTTAAATAAGTCAAAGATGCCAATTTAGGACTAAACTATTCTTAGCATTTATGAGGAGAAAACAACTTATTTAGTGGATCTATCCTATGTGTTAGTAAAAGAAATTCACAGTAAGGCATTTACAGGATTGTGGCTTTAAACTGTACACTCAGGAAGGCATTTCGGTTTTATCTTTAAACACTCAGCAATGATGTTTGTGACACTTGAACCAGACCTGGGAAAACCAAGAATCAGGAGAGCCTGCTTGGTAATTTGGGTGCTTGGTTTGTGGGTGGTGTGTCAGCAAACGCGAGCCCCGTCCAAAATGACTGACACTGCACTGCATGTGTTTCCACTTCCCTGCACAGCACAGGTGGGTCTATACACATTTGTCACTGTTAGGACAAAAATATGCTAATCTTTAAGCATGGAGTTTCTTTAAGCTATCAAGTATTCTTAATCAAACATCACACAAGATAGCTGGAATTATACTGGGTTTGTCACTCCTAATAAAACCTCCATGACTGCTTAAAATCGACTACTGCCTTCACACTACTCTTGATTTTAAGCATATGAAGAAAATTTTCCAAATCCTGAAACCAAAATCATATTTAGCATGAATGCTATTTGCAACCCAGCTAGGGAAGCTGGGAAACACTCTCTGCACCCAGCCTGGGTGAAGCTCTAACAGCCACCAGACGCCGGCTGTGCTGAGAAAGAAGTTAGATTCTTCAGAATTTAGACTGGAAATCATCTGAGGACAAACCTGCATGAATTTGCCTCACTTGACCCGTGTTACCTGCAGCCAGACAGCCTCTGAGGAGTAATAACTCATGGCTAAGTGTTTGCAGGGCTGGACCACAAACCCAGGAGCAGCTGGACCATCCAGCAGATGGTCTTTCCCGTGTGGCGTGTCCCTCTCAGCAGGGAGAGGAGGGTGCTGTGTGGGGCACCCAGCAGGGGTGGCAGGCAGCGTGGGAGCTGCCCAGTGAGGCCCCACCACGGTCCCAGAGGAAGGCAGGGAGGGTCCTCCCAAGGGACACATCCCATTAGTCCTACCATCCCGTGGAGAGCAGGTGGAAAGCTGTGGAAGAAGAGGGACACGGGAGTGCTGGAGTGCCTTGTTTTCTCGGCCATGCACAACTCTGAGGGGAGTTTTGAGGTTCAGCTCTTGCCAGGAGTTTTATTCATGGTTAGGCACTGGTTACTTTTTGCAGAGTTTCTAGCTGAAGACTTGGTATGTTTGAGCTTCAGGGGATTTAGTGATTTCTCAAACACTGAACAAGACCTAGAAAAAGTGATACTTCTGTGGGCCAGCAAATAGCAAACCGGAAAGCTGCTAGAAAAATCCTCACTGCCAAAAAAAAAGTGCTCACAAGTTTGATTTTGGGGTGTTTTATTATTTTTCTGTTGTTTGGTTTGGAGGGTTTTTTCCTAAAGGAACAATCTAGACTTCTCCCAAATCTGAAATCAGTTCGGCATATATATACTTCTCAATGTTTTTTTTTTTTCTTTTTTTTTTCCCCTCTTCTGACCATCTTTAGAAGGACAGTGAACATACAGAATTGGAAGGAATGGGTAATTTGTTATAGGTGAATGAAATATGTGAGGAACATTAGATGTACTTAGTAGACAAAGGTCAGAATTAACATTTATGTATCTGAACACATACATTTAGAGGAAATGGTGTGTTAAACCTGAACCTCTATTAGCAATGATCACAAAATTCAAATAAAACATTTTCATATTAGGAAACAGGATTTTCTCACCAATTCATTGCCATTCTGCTATCCCCATCTATTTGAGATAATGTGCAGAGAGAACCCTATTTCTGAAAACACCAGTCCCAGATAAACATCCAAAGTCAAATGCTTTGCTGAGCTGATTTTCAGACACTAGGTCTGAAGCTTTTTATTTTCACTCTGTGTGCAGACCCTCAGTCCCTGAGACTTGTGTGATTCACTTAGAATTAATCTTGTCTTCCTCCACACTGTTATTTCCTCAATAGCTTTATTTCCTTCCTCCCTTTCCCCAAATGGACATAAGCTATGCTGTATAAAAGGGAGTCACTCTGCCTGGCACAAAGCACTCAGAGCTTCATTCTGCTGTGAGGCTCTTGCTGACCAGGGCAGCCTTTGAGGGAGCTGACCTTAATCCTGCAATCCCTCAGAAACACATCGAAACCTGCCTGTCTGGTTTCCATCAAGGATTGGGATTCTCAGGTCTGGTTGCTCGGGTTTATTTATTTTGTTCCAGTTCAGCTTTTCAGCACATCACAAACACATTTACAAATACCTTGAATTATGCATTTCCCATGGGATGAAGAATCTTTAGTCTAAACCCTTTGTATTTTCTTATATCTTATTCTGGTGCTGTTTCTCCCCAAATGGAAAGGAGCTGTAAAAGCTAATTTAACACAGCACCATAATACAGCCCCTGGCTTCTGGGGACAGGAAGGTAGGGGTTGCAGTGTTTGGGGGTTTGGTGGTAGAGGGGTTGCACTACAATGAGACTTCTATTTGCCTCTGCAATAAACCCAAAAGCCCACAAAGCATAACCCGACAGAATGAATTACCTAATGATTATGTACAAGGGATCCATGATTTGTAGGCGCCATCATCTGGGCACTGTGTCTGTTTGCAACTGGAATAAACGGAGTTGCCTGAGAGACTACAAACTTTTTCGAGCCTACAATTTTTCCCACTAATAAAACAACATTTTTCTCGAAATAAATCCGTGTGTCTGTACCCCCACAACACACACACTCTGTCTATGAGTGTTTAGAGATGATAAATGGTAGGTAGTAAAGGTGGATTAATCTTCTTTAAAAGATTTAATTATGTCCTAGACTGTTGGGACTAAATCCATTTAACCAAGTTGGAACTTCTAATCTATCAGCATGTCTATTCCAAGCATGCTGGTCTGCACCACAGGCAGCTAATCTGTGAGATACAACCCCCTGGCTCCAGGCCATGAGACCTTCCCACACTGTTGGTTCAACTTCTTGCCTCTTGGATGTTGTGCTCTCTCCTTTTTTCACCACTCTCTGTTGGAGAATGAAAGAGGCTTAAGTGGAAATCCAAACCATCATTGCATGCTGAGGAGTTTCAGTGATTTATCTGATGATGAGGAAGAGAAGACCACGCTTTTGTGGTCACAAAATAATAAAAAACAAACCAACAAAAAAAACCAACCAAACAAAAAAAATCTGTGCTCCCAGTGTCACTGCCCCTTCCGGGGCAGTGGGAGAGAAGCAGAGATTGGACTTGTGAGACTTCAGGCACTGCAGCCAGGGCCAGGAATTTTTCTTTGAGATAAGTTTCTTCCACAATGAGACTGGGTTTCTTTTGCTTTTCTTTTTCAAACTTTTCCATGGTTTCATGGAGATTGCCTCTGACAGAGGAGTTCCAGGGCACTGGCATTTTACAGTGGTTTGCACAGCCGTGAAAAGACCAAGACAATGAACAGTCTGACCCCAAAGGTAAAATCCTGGCAGTTTTGAAGCTGAAAGACCTCCTAATACCTCTGCTCTAGATATCTTGTCCTTGCAGAGTAATCCAAATGGAGAAATATCTAATGAAATATAAGAAAAACATTGGATTTTAAAATGAGAACCCCTCTGAAAACAGCAGAATTGGTGTGTTGGGACAAAGCAGACCATACACTCATCCTGGTGCTGTTCCTTCCCTCCTGCTTTCTTTTCTCAAATTCCTATTGGTCCCATGAGGAGCAGGAGAATAAACCTGTTGTCAGTTTTATAGCAGAGCTGGCTGCCTAAACTGATGTCTCACTGCAACATGGTTATAAAAAGGAAAAGAAGAAAAACTGCCAAAAAGCCTTGCTGATGTAAATGATATTCCTGTTGGAAGACTCTCCAGGAAAGGGCCTCTAAAACAGGAGAAGCCTAATACATACAGCAGTATTTTCAAAACACTGACTTAAAAATTTAAAGGCCTATGGCTTTTTTTCTCCCTGCTGTAAGGAGAGCTGCCAGGGCTCTGCTCCGAAAGGATGGAGAGAACAAACCAACACAGAGCAAAATAGAGTGGTCTGGTGCTGATATGGATTAATTTAAAATCCACCTGCAAGACAAATAGTTTTCCATATTTTGGAACACATCCTGACCTCAAATTTTCATTGACATGTTCACTACTGCTCCAGGAAATTACTGTTACTGACACCTCTGGTTTTTAGTATCCAGCACACGATGCTCTTTCTTCTCTTTTTCTTTCACTAGGGGAGATATTTTGATTATACGATTCCTTGTGTCATTCTGGTTGTTGATGCAAGTTGTCCCAAGGTCTGGCATGATTGCTCAGTTGTAGGCTGTGTGTGCTCTCTCCCCAGGAAGCTCTGCATCCCTGCCCAAAGTCAGCCTTGTCATGTTGTATTTGAAAATGTCAGTACGCTTGGAAATTTCATTAAAATCTTAACGTTGTCTTGGGTTTGCATAATTAGGATGGAAATCTCATGGGAATATTTTTCCTTGTGATGTCACTTATATTTCTTCCTTATAGCCAGGCAGAGGGAAATAGCAATGCAAAGCTCACTGAAGTCATGTACATTAAAATGAAAAATAACCGGGGAAAGGTACTGATTTCAACATGTCCAGTTTGGTTTATTTTGGGACCTACATACTGAGCTGTTCATTTGTTATATTCATTCCAACTGGCCTATCACTGATGAGATACCAGGCTTCCCAGAAGACAATTCAAGGGATAAGTCATGCTCTCTCCAAGCTCTTAATGCCACCTGTGAGCCAGAACTACAGCTTCTCTGCAGTACCAGCTCTTGCCTGTTCTTCATTGCCAGTGCTTCCTTCAAAGGGGATTTAATTACCAACTTTCACTGCTCTCTGCTTGAAATTTTAGAAAAGAAAAATGTGTAAGGATCCATTTGACCTCTCTTCTGAAAAGCAGTGATGTGAAATGAATATTTGTTGGACTATTGATCTGTGCTTGTTCTTAAATACACTGCAGCCTTAATAAATGCCTCTGGTCCATCCCTCAGCTGGTGTAAATTACCATGGCTCAATGAAGCTGAGCAGATTTACATCATCTGAAGACACGGTCCTTGGCGTGTTGTACCAGTCTGCTTTTTAGGAACACAGCAGTTCCTGTGCCATTTATAGCATTTACAGCACGTCTTATCCCCCAAACCCACCACTGGCCTGTTGTGTCAGGCAATGCTTGGTGAAGAAGGGCCAGCACCCTTGCTTTTTGTCATGGTTTGTATCCTGTTCTGTGTGTTGCTCTCCTCAGCTGATGTCAAACAGTAGAGCAAGGGTGAATTTTGGGGAGGCTGCACACCCCACAGCTCTGGTGCCACAGGTCAAGAGGGCTGACTGTGCTGCCCTTTTGCCTGCTGCTTCTCACCCCTGAGCCAACCCCACTGCAAAGTTATTCAGTGTGCAAGTACTCTCACTTTTATAGGCGTTTTATGACTCTTCTGTGTGGAACATATAATTTTAATGGGTGGAAATCAAATTAACTCTAAACCCCACTTGACTAGTGCTTCTTGTGAAGACAGTGGAAATTCTGTTTGCTGCATTCCCAGCTCTCCAAACCACACTAAACTCTTGGCCTTCAGTACTTTCTGTGTGCGGTGGGAGTCCAGAAATTAGAGGCATTTAATTCTGCTTTGCTGTTGCACAACAGTTTGGATTTTCACAGAGTGCAAACCTCAAATAAAGTACTGTATTACTCTCCCCACAACACCAGCACACGTTAACACTGATGGAGCAAGGACTTATCTCCATTTGCAAGCTGCTAATTGTGAAGTCTTGCAATGTAACAGGGATTGTGCTGGGATATAGAAATTTTAAATAAGACACAAATCAAGGTAGACTTTGAATTTTAAGAAACCTTTGTCCATTATTTGGCTGTATTCCTCTGCCTTTTTAGATAGTCAAAGGCAGCTGGGAATAATTGATCCAATATAAATCTCTGACTTCAGATACTTGCCTTCTTCCTGCCTGTCTCATCTCCTCTTCCATGCCTGCTGAATACCTCTGTGTTGTATGCATTTTTGGAGCTGCTTTTCACCTCTTCCCAACAGTTTAACTAGTTGTAATATAAGCAAAAAAGTAGCAAGTAAATGTTGTATTGATTTAATTGTGAGGTACAGAAATTGTGAAGTAACTATACGTTGGTGTACACTAGTTGGTATCTCTAAAGTGAAAAATAGCTCGAGATTAGAAAAGACCACAGAACATCCTGAAGACTGTCACTGTATCTGTTTGAAAGGCTTGCAAAGCACAATTACTTCAATAAGAAGTTCTGTGGGAAAGGAAGGGGGTGATGCTTCGGTTCTCCAAACTGTAGGGGTTTTATTGCCATTATTTGCAACCCTCTGAGCTATTTTTCTCTCAGTTTGTCTTTGGTGCCTATGCTTGAATATTCACTGTTCCTATTTAAGTGCCTCAATTTTACCTGTAATTCACTTTAGTTAAGCCAAAGTATCACATTTTTTATGTGGTCAGGACCTGTGATTTCATATTGCAAATGATGCATTACAGTTGACTGGCTCTTTTTTTTAATGATTCTTGGTGCTGTGAACACACATGAAGATGCACTGCTATGTGGACTTGCATCATCCACAGCCTGATGGTTTCTCCTCACTTAGTGAAAAGATGTGCTATTAATTACATAGCTCTGTCCCCACGGAGCCTGCAATGTGATGTTGCTGTCATTTGGGAGGATACAGGTGGGATCCAAAGCAGTTTGGGTTTCTTTAGCTCCTATTTCAGGATGTCAATATTTTTAGCTCTGGTGTAATACTCATCCGGGAAGCAGTGGCTCTGACATGCAAATACCACTTAGAGAAAAGTGAGTGAACATTGTACATGTAGCTAAGGACAGCTTTTGGTGAGACAACAGGAACATCCCAAATCAAAGAACTGGTAGCAGGAATGACAAGGTGCTGTTATATTTTCAGTATTGCTGGCAATTTGTGGGTTTAGGGTTGTTTGTTTTCTAAACCAAGTTTAACTTTTTGTACAGACACTCCCATCCTCCCCTGAGCAAGAAAGCAGCAAGATCTCAGTTCTCCTTTTCAGTCTGGTTTAAATGAGTCAAGCTGAGCACTCAGACTTTGGTGCAAATGTTACATCCCATCGAGTCAGACAGCTGGAAAGGCCAGTCAGGGTTTTAAGGTCTTTCCAGAACTAAGGGCTCCTTGTTGGTAATCCTTTGGTTCTTGTCCCCTCTTCACCCTTCTTAAGAATGTTTTTCACTTGAAAGTTTCCATTCCTTTCACACGAATCAACCTTTGGGTCTCCAGTATTGCTATAAACAGCTCCCAGACAACTGGGTAATCCCTATTGGCACCAGTAAGGGACACTTAGAGGAAGGTTTTGGGGAGGGGATTAAGTGCTTGATCTGGAAATCATACAGAGAAAATGAAAGTAGAATTTCATGCCATTGTCTTACAAAATTGGTTTTTTTGCCAGCACTGAGCTTTAGTTAGCACAGATGGGAATATATGCTGACATTGCAGAGCTGAAGTTTGAATCTTTTCCAAACTTCTTTACTGACCAGGAGCCTTAAAGGTGTTTGAGAACTACAAAGGAACATCTGTGAAGCAGAATTCATTGAACAGCAGTCTGCTAGACCCTCTCCAGGGCTACCTGCACCCTGTTTGGTTCCCTGTTATAGATTATTTTAGAGGGGGTTTTGGCATCTATCCAATACTGTCAGATCTTCCAGCACAGAGCAACTCTTCTGATCTCATTCACAGTGTTTGTTATAGTTATTTTTCTGTACACCTCCATCATTCACGGGTTACAATTCTAACTATATTGGAGTACAGGCTGAGTGGTGTGTTTTACCCAAATGCTTTTTTATGTTAAATACCTTTAACTCTGGTACTAGCCCCATAAAGAGTTACCTTTGTCTAAATCTCTATTTCACTTTGCAGCAACAGGAGCCAGTACAGCTTGAACTTTCTCATGTGTAAACTTGCATCTAGAGTATGCTTGTTATCCCTTCTGATTTTCCATATTTACTCTTCAAGCTGTTTATTAGAAATATTTTTCATCTCTGTAGAAATTGCTTGCATTGGTACCTTGAAAAGTCCAAAAAGAAAAGGTATTTGTATGTGACTAGGTCAATATATAAAGGTTGCAAAGAATTTATTTTTTTTTTATTTTTTCATAAATCTGAAATTAACTGAATGTCTCAAGGTAATACATTGCACAGCTGTCAAGCCTAAATTCTCTGCTGATTTATAGGATTATGCTTCATAGTTATAGAAATGCTGTCTGTGGTGGATGTAGGAAGAATGAAGAGGATAAGACCCCACATGGTTCCTTGCTGAAAGCTTACACCATGATCTGTGTTTACAGGAAAGTCTGGTGAGTAGCTGTCTTTACCAGTGTTTCACATTAAACACTGGGACTATGACAAATTCAAACACAAATGGAAAAGACACAACTTTTTTATCTGTAGAGTAATTCTAGTGTCTAAATAATTTGAAGAATTGTATGTGGACTTGGATGTGAAAACCAGAAATATGGATGGATGTCTAAGCATCAAAAAAAATGCTTAAATAAGGCTTTGTATGGGTACAATATGGGGAAGAGACAATGACAGGTTACTTTGTATCAGATACACTATGAACTGCTAGCTGATTTCCTCCCCTTCATGTCTAACCTTCTGGATTAGGTTAGATTTTCATCTGTTGAAGGAGGATGTGCTGCTTGATGCCCCTTGAGTAGGTATCTGCAAAGAATGGGGAGAAAAACTCAACACAGGTCATTTCAAGCTGTGCTGCATGTTTCATTTCTAAAGTTGGTGGCGGATCAGCATGGGGAGAGAGTATTGTTAGGAGAAAGTTTCCCACTGGAGAGAAAAATATTGAACTTCTTCCTCAGAAACAAGAGGAGTTACTCAATGTTGTAACTGCTGTTCATAATCTGAACCTTTGCTCAGTGCACTCAGAATTAGGCACCCCTTAGGGATGAATATGATGACCCCTTGTTGAGCCTGATTTGAATGGAAGGTCAGATTAGATGACCTCTTGTTGTCCCTTCCAACCTGAATTATTTTAAAATTCCATCTATCTGCTGGGTTTTTTTCAAAACTTGCAGCCATTGTCAGCATTCCTGAGAAGTCACACTAATGTAATAAAACCTGGACATTTTCAAGGAAGGTTTATTGAATGGCCAGGAAGACACAATTATTCAAACATGTACAAAATTATGTTGGACATAAAAACATCCTAATTAGAAGGAAATGTGAAAGCAGAGCCATAAAAACAATCGAAAAACACCTCCAAAAAACCAACACATAAAATTACAATATAGAGGATAGAGAAAGGAAGTAACAGTTTGGTGGCCACAACTATCAGACACAGACTGCGTGGATATTCACGTTACTGTTAGTGAATGTTGGATGGCACTTGAAAGTGGAAGAGGTTTTGAATGGGTCCAAGGAACTTCCAGAGCCTTTTAAAGCCACAGGCAGAGATAGTGAATCTCTACATGTATTGACTGTTAAGCTGTTTTAGTTGCAAGATAAATTCAATTTAGGGGAAAAAAACCAAACCTTTAAGTTCCTAGAGTTACTGTTGCAGCTGAAATGACCTCGCCATTCACTGAGATGGGGCCGCCCACAATACCAGACTGTGGTGGAAAGGGTTAAAACCAGGTGGTGAAAGACCAGACTGAGATGGAAAGGATATCATCTAGAATATTTTTCTGGCTCTGTGGTAACCAGCAAAGCCAGTCTTGAACACTGGAAGCGGTTTGGGGTTTTTTTTTGAACAGTACCCTTCAGAAATCAGGAGACTGCCTGCAGGATCAACTGTGTTCCAATCCACCAGGCTGCTCTTTCCAAAAGTCCTCAAAGTGTTTCTGATGGCTTTCCTCTAGACTCTGCTCATGTGGGTTGTCAGATGTCTGCATGCCCTCACCACCGGAGTACAAAAGGGATGAACCTCAGCTGATGGATTCAGGGGTGGAGGAGTCTTTGTCCTGACACAGCTGATCCCTCCTCCCTCTGCCACCTTAATAAACCACACTGGGCCACCCCACAGAACTTGGGAGGTCCTTCCTCCATGAGAAGGCACAGTCCAGCTGCAGCAGTGTCCCAGCGGTGCAGGGAGCAGGACCCTGCACAGCTCCCAAGGAGGGTGCAGCTCAGGGGGTGCTCCCTGTAGGGCTCTGGGCAGCCTGAATTCAGGCTGTCAGCCAGGTTAGAGCGTGGCTCCTTCCTCAGCAGCTCCACAAGCCCACAGCATCAGTTGTCGGGTTCTAAAAAGTGACAGGGATCCACTTTCTGGAGCCAAGCATCCTTTTGGAAGACATAAATCTCGAAAGGGCTTGAGGAGGACCTGCTCCATGAGGGCAGCAGGCAAGCCTTTGTGCTACCGTGGATGGGGGTTTGGAGGAACAGGTCTGCATTGTGGCTGGCTCAGCCTCTGGCTTGGCATGTGGGATTCTTTGCACGTGTACAAATGATGGAATGGGAATGTTTCTGTTCATCTACAAATCCAAATTTCTCGTTAAAATTGGTCATTAGTGAAATTAGTGGAAGTATCTATTAATATATGCATTATCATTTGCAAATCTGCTGCAGGCCTACCAGTTCCAGAATCAATTTAGATGGCCATTTCTGTGTCTTTGGCTGTGTAATACACATGGCTGAGTTAATTCACATTAAGCACGAAACTCCTTGCAGTTTTTGCTCTTTTTAACAAGTGTTAGCAATGCATAGAAGGTCTTTTTCTTTTTTTTTTAATTTCAAGTTTATGGGCTAATTGTGGCTTATTCCAATTTTATATTTAAAACAATTTTCTTCTTTAACATGTTTTCAGGGCTAATCCGTTATTGAGAACACTAATGACCTTGGATATTAAGTTTTAACTTTTATTTCCCTGCAGCTGCTTGAGGTATCAAAACAGAGGAGGAACAGGGCAATGTTGGCAGCTCTGATGCCTTTTTCCTTCAAATGGGCTGATACCTAATGCATTTTCCTTTAGATTGTTTTGTTTTCAGTGGTGTTTCTTCTGAAAATTGCATTCCTGTCTCATCCCATGAATCATAGCTTCTGTCTTCTGTGTGGGTTTTAGTATTTGTTTCCATTTCTTGGGACTCCCACATATAAGAGGATTTTGATGCATATTGTGCTAATATTGTGATTGCTGCTGGCTGTGCTGTCTCTGTATCAGGTAACCTTATTGATCTTTTTTTCACCTCAACTACCAGCAGTTTTGCTGTGCCTGACCTAATTTCAGCCACTGAAGATGCTCTAAAATATTGATATGACCAGAGAGGTTATCTTTCTTTAACCATAACTATAAAAATAAGTCTAGCATTATCCCAGGAAGAGCCACATTCTGATAGTTGCATGTAACCATCTGAGCACTGCAGATGAACTGAGAAATTACATTCACTTGGGTGGAGGTTCCTGGTCTTGAGAGACCCAATGTTTTCAGAGGACACTATAAGCACTTTATGAATGCTTAAGGACACACATGCCTGAGTGTCTTGAGGACAATCCCAGATAGATGTAGACAAATATAGATTTGTGAAGGCCAAGAAATCATTTAATTAAATCAGAAATATCTCCAAAATAAATATTTTTAATAAAGGAGCTGAACCTTGTTAATAAAGTGAAGCTGTCTCTTCAGCAGCCCCTGGAATTATTTTAACATGTTGAAAGGTTGACTGGCCTGGTTTATTTAAACTGCACCCCCCTTCCCCTCTAATTTACTGCATTTGTTGGCTGTGAGCAGTGCCTGAACTATGAGGGCTGTATATTGCTCACACCAGCCTCTCTTTGCATTATTTAGCTCTTGAAGAGCATCTGCTGAGCATCCATCAGTGTGGGGTGTGTGCCACCACCATATGGGCAGCCAACTGCTGGTGGAGCCAGAGAGGTGCTGTTATGCTCCCATATATTCCCATACAACAGCACCATTAACATCTGGTGTGCCGTGGCACACACTTTCTTTGTGGTACAATAACAGCAGATTATTCATTCCTAACTATGATGAAATTCCTCAGTGGGAGTGACAGTGCTGACTCCCAATGACGTTGGAGAAACCCCATTACTGCAACCCTCCAGCCGTGGGGAGGAGTGCAGGTGAAGGTCACATACTGGGATTCAGCTCCTCCTGAGGGCAATACAAACCCTTTGGTTTGTTTGAGTGCTCCTTCTAACACTGCCTTCTGCCTCTGGCTGAGGCACAGGAAGGCAGCGACCACAGAAAAGGTTTTCTCCCAGTCAGTGACCACATGTTTGCTCGTAGATGTCAGAAATGTTTTCCTTTCTGTTTGATGACCATATTTTCTGCTCTCCAAGTATGGGCAGACAGCAGAAAGGGTCATACTGTTTCCTTTTGATATGTTGTGTGCCTCTTTCCACAGCCCTGAAGTTGTTTTCAGTTCAAATTCACCTTATGTATTTTGGGGCTCAAATCTGAATCCTTCACACTCTGGCAGGCTGAGGTTACAGAAATGCTTCAAATTTTCTTGAAATGTATTTCTGGCTTACAGAAATTTGCTGACAATTCTTTTCCTTATCCCTAAGTAGCTTCATGGTGATCAGAGGACCATTTGTCCCTCTGAAATTCCCGAGAGCCCTTGTTGTAAACCTGTCTTTCATTCTTTATCACTAGGTAGCTGCCAAGGCACAGGGAGTAGCTCTCACATGTAGATTTGCCAAGGAATCTCATGGTAACATACCAAACAGTCATTTTTTTACACTCTGTAGTTGGTGATTTATGGAGGGAGCTCTGCCAAGAGAACGCACCATTGCAGACTGTCAGAAAAGGTTATTCAGATGTAACAAAGTATTTTCTCTTGGGATTCAGCCATGTATCTCATGTAGGTAACTTCATCCATTTCCTTGAAGGAATTCCATTTTGACTAAAACTTGTTACATGGACTCAATTAACAGAAGGAAAATTTGGTTTATTTCATACAAGCTACCAAACAGATGTCAACAGGGGAAAATCTGTTTTGGAAATGTCTGTCATACATGCAGCACCCATTCAGATGTGTAAAAAACCAGACAGATATTCAAGCCAGCCTCATTCCACAAGAGAATTACACATTTTCTCAATATCCCACTGCTTTACACAGGCAACTTCATAAGACTTCAGACCCAGCTTTAAAATGCATCTGGAGCTGGACTCCTTTTAATGTCAACTGGATCCAGAAGCTAAAATGTCTGCTGAGGACCTGGGTATCAGCTCTGCAGACAGTCTGTTCTGGCTCAGTATAGAGCATTCCTGATGCAAGGTTGCATGGATCAGGCTGTAGGCAATTGGTCAGTGCAGGCCTAAAGGGGAAAGAAATTATGATGCTGAAAACTCTGTCTTCTTTATTCTGGGATAGGCAGACTAAGAGAAATGTAAAAGATAAAATAAAAAGACTCATTCCTGCCCTAAACTGTAAATGCAAACATCAGTAGGGGGATAATTAAATATCTGAGCTTGGTTTCACCCCAAAAGAGTGCCTATAGTGAGCAGAGCACCCTTCCTTTCTAGTAGGACTGAAATGCAAACAGAATTGTGATTTTCAGTTACAGCAGAAAAGACATTCAAACTTGAGAAATCTTGACATTCTTCCAGTGCTCTGAATGATTGTTTTCTGCCAAAGACACATTTTAAAGCCCCAAAGTGTCCTAGCTGCTTCTCTGGACACAAAGGTCAATTCAGAGTAGGAGAGTTCTCTAACATAACTAAAGGACATTTGAATCTGGACATAATCTGGGTTAATATGTGGCATAAATGGGCTTTTTTTAATAGCTTGTTTCTTTAGAGATACTTGTAGTTTTTGCTTGCAGAAAAATACCTCCCACCAGATGCTTTAGATGTGGAGGAGCATGGGTATAGTCATCCCTTTGCTTTGCCTGACCTTGAAGTGAGTCAAGCAGAGGAGATGCAGAACAGACAGTTTGGTTTCTCTCCATAGCCATGAATTGCTCTTGAAATAAAAGGCCATTGTGGGAACCCCATGCCCTGTATTTTTGGAATCCCATAACTATCTGCTCCTTGATAAAGATTTGGAATCCTGTTGTTGACTCATATGTGTGATTAGCTTACAAGTAGGTTTGAATGTGGTTGTAATTAAATCCTGTAAAAGCAAAACTTGGACTGTTAAACCTTCTTACTCAAAGACATAAGGCTGCTCATCCAGTTTGAATAAATTAGAATTAAAATAAAAACTGCAGTGAGGTTTCCCTCACATGTAAGACAGCAACCATTGCTCAGGTGCCTGGAGGGCAGTAGCCCCCTGCATACAAATGGCAGCTACAAATGGGAGGTACCAGAGGAAGCAAATGTAGAATTCTTTGATATCCTCTAACCTCCAAAGAGGTTAATTTTTAAGAGTTGTTGGCTAACTTGCACCACAGAAAGAATAAAATGATTTACAGCCATCTGTCAGAGGAGGTCTTTCTGAACAACCTCTTCTTCTCAGGCTGCCTCAGGTGTGGGACACTTTTCTGACAATACCACTACTCTCATCTCATCTGAATGTGCTGCTGGCATCCCCACCCCCTCCAGCACAGCCCGGGGACTCCCGCTGAATTACTTATCAACTGGCATTTTGACCAGGAAGTTCGCGTTTCCTCCTGAGCCTCCAATTCCTGCAGTCGTTGCCAAAATCCTGTCAGAGAGTCTGGACAAGGTCAGGACTGCAATTCCTCTGTGGCTGGCAAAACCACGCTTCTCAGCTCATTGGTAGACTCCTTAGTTGTCTTTAGGAAGGTTATCATCTCAGGGAATCGCTGCTATCAAAAAGATTATTCTTAAAAGCTGCGGAGTTACTTATTCAGTCTGTCAAGCCTCGTTACATTAGAAGACTCCATGACAGAATATCTAAGAAATTTATCTTTTTGTTCATGGAAGGAAATGATGGTCCCACTAAGGAAACTGCAAATTTAATTATACAGTAGATTTCCTCACAGACAAAATTTCCAAGGACCTCAGTGTGTCAGCACTTGCTTTCAAATCTTAATCCTCAGCATTGACTTTGGTTTTCGCTTGCTAAAACCCTTCAAGTGACACCGTTCCTCCAAAGCCATTCTCCAGGTCCCAGGTCTGCATCCCTAATTCACTCTGAGCTGTATTTACTTCCCAAGGAGGCATGGGGATTCCTCATTTACTGTAAAGTTGGTGGAAGTGCCCTTAATTGCAGTTTTAAATTCTTTATTAAGCATTATCTGTTCGTGTTGAGCCGAGAGACCCGTGTGCTATTCCTGGCGCTGCCGCTGCCTCGCTGTGTGCCTGCAGATAAGTCACTGCGCTGCTCGGTGCCCCACCTCCCTCCGCCCGAAATAGCGGCACTTTCCCTCTGCAAGCACTTTCCATCTGCACCGGGTGCTGGAGTCAAGGGAAAGGCCTCACAAGGTCGCTGTCATTGCTCCTTTCTTGCAGCAGAGAAACTGAGGCAGAGGGCGCAGACCTGCCTCCCCTCCAGCCTCATCTCTCACACCGCACCAGCCCCTCACTGGGCTGGCTGCCTCCCCAAATTCCTTATGTGCCAAATCACTGGACTCAGATTCACTGTTAAATTTCATGTCTTCCTCCCCATGTCCTTTCTTTTGGTAGGACTGCAGCATTTGCAGTATCCAAGCAGACACTTTTTGAATAGCTGAGAGAATTTCCTGACAGTTCTGAAAGAGAGCCCCTTTGGACAGCAATTGCAAAGCTTAAGCTAATGACCTCCCAGTTGCATTTGCCTGTTCCTTTGTCTCTAGAGAGGTCTAGATTTTACTCCTGGCTCACAATCATTATTAACAGATCTTTTTCAATTTAGAAGAGAAAGATTTAGTCTCTGTAATTCCGGCCTTTCAGAGAAAGCCAGTACAAACAGCACCGTGTCCTGGCCCAAATCCATTCTGCATTATTAGGGTGGCATTGATTTGAGATCTCACTCCATTAAAATTTGAAGTCTAAAGCAGTTCCTGCTACAAATGGGGTCTCTCAAGGTTTATACATTAGCTTAGCCCTCAACATTGCCAGATGGTCAAAAACTAGAACATTTCACAAATGTTACCGGTGCCCTTCACAAAATGACACTTTCAAATTAGTCCCCATTTCCATCCATTTACTGTAAGGTGCTACTTCCCATATGTAAATAAACAGTGATTCATTACCCCACCAAGAGGAAAACAGACTTTGTTGAAATAGGTAAATAGGTTGCTCAGATTTTCTTTTCTAGGCAAATGGATAAGCTTTTTCCTGTCTGCCATTAGGGCTTGTTTTCAAGCCAATGGCACACTTTATTTGCTGTCCCTTCCCAGTGTATCTGAAGATAAAGATAGGTAGGAAACCCCCAGTTCCTTCCTCGGTGGGGTACAGACTAGAGTGGCTTCCAAACTGGGGAGGACTTGCCTGTCCCCCCTCCACTCCAGCTCCCTCGAGATATGAGTCTCTATGAAGCTCAGTGCTGCCAAATAAGCATTTCAGTGGAGCTCATTTACTTCTTTCCTCTGTGAAATTCAGGTTTTGAATCGTCCTAAGAATATTTTGAGCTGAGTAGACTTCACTCTACTTCACAGCTTATTGTGATACTTGGGGGGTTTTTTGTTGTTGTTTTTGTTTGTTTGTTTGTTTGTGTGTTTTTGTTTGTTTGTGGGGTTTTTTGGGGGGGGATGGTTGTTTTTTATTTCTTTCCTTCCAGTGTGTTCCCATTTGGCACCATTGCTACCATGATCCTTCCCAGGACACTTCTCCAGGACAAGTGGGTCCTCTACACTGACAAAGCAACCCTAATGCCGGTATCACACTTATTCCTTCAGATTCCCTCACTTCCACTCATGCCACAGATCTGAAAAATTGAGGAAAGCTACGAGATTAGGGGCATGTTTGCTACTTCTTCCCCATATACAGCTCCTACCTGGTAAGCTCTGTGTTGATAAGATCTGGACTTAATGCAGGTAGACACGTTGTCAAGTTCCCCAAAATTTCATCCCTCTAAAATGTAGAGAAGCTGTAGTTCTGGGTAGGTTTGTGTAGGCATGTGTTGTTTTGTTTCTTTTAAAAACCATTATATGCTGTGTGGTACGTGATGAAGCAAGAAATTCCTGAGCTTTCACTGTGTCTAGCTCATTGATTTTTAAGAGTCTGGGAGTTTGGAGCCTCTGGAAGCAGCTTGACAGGTAATGTGAAACCTGCAAATCCTGCCAATTGCCACGGAAAGGTGAGAGAGGTGAAAAAAATCATTTTACACTGTAGACTTTGGCTCATTTTTTGACACTGAGAAAACAACTTTTGCCAGCAAAAGCAAAACCTGCAGAGCATGGGATGGGGAACAGAAAGCCAAATAGATAGAGTCGCTCTAGCTGCAGTCCCAGGACCAATCATGTGTGCCTTGTGCACCCTGAGTGCTGCAGTGAGGGCAGCCAAATGTTCCCATGCAGACCCCAAATGCTTTTCAAACCTCAGCAAGATTTTATTTGCCGAAGAAGCCTTTGAGGCAAGAAGGTGACAAGGGCTGTCAAAGCCTGACACACCACAAGGACAAGTGCACCTCATTTCAGCCACAGCAGCTCAGCATGGTTTCATTCAGTTCAGCATTAACCTAATATTGTCTTTAACAGCCATGTGATGAGCTGCTTTCCTCTTTGAAATTGCTCAAGTAAGATGCAATTGTCATTCCATAATCTTCCTGCTGACAAGGGCCTTGTTCTTCAACCCCTACTTTCAGCATTATCCCAGTGTCAACCTGTGACTCCTGGTGATAACAGACTGATATCTTGCTGCAGCCCTCGTGATCTTAAGGACATAGGTAGGACAGGGTGTGTAGGTAGCAATTATATCTTTCTGTAGACCAAGTGCTGAAAAACATTAGACAAGCTTTTTGGTGCACAGGTGAACAACTGCATATGTTGCACTAATGAACCAGTCTCCCTGTGGAACTCAAAACACTATATAGAAACGAGTGAAATGACTCAGATATTTCTGTGTGATTTGCTCAACTCACCAAAATGTATGGAAATTTTTGTCTCCTACTTCACCAGGACCAAATGTGAGCTGCTGTGCTGTAAAGCTTTATTTCCTATCTCACTGCAATGCCAGAGAGAGAGGAGCAAGATAGAATCTCTTATGTGCAGGGTGACTCCTCTGTTAGTACAGGAGGGGGGGGAAAGGAACACCAGTTTCAAGGCAGTTTATCTTATTGCATCTAAGATGAAAAATGGGAGACAAGAAGAGTGAAGGGAACTAAAAATCAAGACCAAACACAAAGAAAATCTAAGAGCAAAGTATACCTCTTTCACAGAAATTATGAAACAGTGCCTGTGTTTGTACTGGAAATTATGTCATTCAGGTGCCTGTGTTCCTGTATATGTCTCTGTTCCCTGTCTTATTTGGCATGTTCTTCCATGTATCTGCTTTTAACAGCTCAAAACCTTTATGGCAGGGTGTGCAAGGGGTTATGTAGGTGTTTTAAGTCAATTTCAGTGGCATCTTACCCTGTCAAGGGTCCCAGAGAAGCCAAATGACTGTGGAGCATTTAGACACTACTGAAGAATAAACAATTATAAGCAATAATATTATTTCTAAGATCAAACTAATTCAAGGCATCCTTTAGTGCTGTCATCCTCAGCTAGGACTCCTGGATCTCTGTATGCCATGAAAGCTAAAACATTCTTGTTCAAGAGCTTTGAGAAAACCCCACTAGAAAATACTGCAGTTGCACATATGGCAGACATAGCCATTCATATCCTATCTCAAAAACCACTGAACGGATTGTTCTTGAGACATCTTTTGTTTTCCCTTCCTCAAGAAGGGCAATAAATCAAGCTAAGTTAAAAATTTTATAGCTACAGCTGGTTTTGACTTATGCAAATGCAACATTTCAATCACAACATATGGGAAAAGCATATTTTTTCCCTTCCCGCACATAACTCAAAAACTGCTATCCTGATTTCTCTGAAACTCTTCAAAAATTATTATCTTTGGGTGGAAGCTGAATGGCAGGAGGTACAAACCAGCAGGAATTTGTTGAATTGAAAGGCCAATGAGCAAATGAAGAAAATGAAATTGGAAATTTTAACTACTATTTGTTTGCTGGCAAGAACTGTAACCAGTAAATATTTATAAGATACCTCAATTTTAAAATTATGATAATTTATTACCTGGGCTTCTCCCTAACAGAGCATGCCTGAAAAAGTTGCAGGGGATCAGTTAGAGTTTCATTGTTTCTCCAGCTCCTCTGCAGCTCGTTGCACTTAAAACCACTTTGTGATGGGGTTTCTTTGTTTTGGACACAATTCAGAACCACATGAACTGAATTGTTTCCTGATGGAAGCGAGTTATCCTTTCCTATTGAAGTGTCAGCACATCAGAGTGTCTGGGAGCACCAATCTCCAGCGAGGACTGTGTCCTACCTGCTACTGCCACAGCAGGCTGGGCTGGGGATCCGGCTCAGGGAGCACCGGGACTGCAAAAACAGCGTGGGGGCAGCGCACATTCAAAGCTCACTTAACTCCACAGCTTTCTTGGTTTCCTCTCTCTTGTTATTCGATTATTCCAGAGTTGTTCTGGAGGAACAAACCCTGCAGCACTGAAGCACATTCAATTACAGGCAGACTAATCCTGAACAAACTCGCGCAAAAACCTTATTCCTGAGAACATCCTCTACAAGTGAAGCACTGCACCCAGCCCTGATTCCCTCCTCCGGGCCGTGCAGGGGGACAGGGTGGCTGACTGGGAGGGGATGGGGCACGGCAGTCCCTGCATGGGGACCCCAAACCTCCCGCAGCCCCACGGCAGCCCCTCAGCTGCTCCCCGTTCCAGGGGGCAGGCGGCAGGGTAAGCCTGTTTCTGCAATTATAATGGTGTGCTTTATCATTCCTCTGCAATCCAGCGTAAATCCCCTCTGTGCTGCGCCACAGAAAGTGGCCTTTTCTGAGAAAGCCTCCTGGCGGCAATCGAAGGGCTGCTGTTTACGCTGGAAGCGGCAGCGAAGGCGGTGGCAGGGGAGGGTGCAGGGAGGGGAGGGCGGGAGGTCAGGAAACATCGGACACGTTCAGAGATTAAGTAGATTATGCACAACACAGGAAAACCAATCCTCACTCTGCTCCTTCAGCTGCTTGTCTCAGGGCATTAGCAAATGATCTGGGTTTCACCAGCCTCACCTTCTGGGCAGTTCTGGATGAGTGAGGCTGAGACTGGGAAGAAGGATTTATGTCTTTGGTTCTCACTATCCGACTCTGTTTTGACTGGCAATGAATTACTTTCATTTTCCCTGTCAAATCTGTTTTGCCCATGACAGTGATTGGTAAGAGATCTCCTTTCTTTTTCTCAACCCACAAGCTTTTCCATGTTATTTTCTCCCCTGTCCTGCCAAGGAGGGGATGAAAGAGCAGTTGGGTAAGCGGTTGGCAGCCCAGCACTCTGTTCTTCCAGCTGGACTCCAGGCCCAACTAAAGGACTAATGGTTTTTACTGGGCTCTATGGTTGTGAACACAAGGCAAGTGCCTACAATGCTGTTGGTAGAGATCAGAGGAGAAACTGCGTCTCGGATTGCTTCTACACATCTGATTAAGTGTAACACACAACTAAACTCTGGGACTCCTTCCCTGGGGCTGCCATTTGTAAACAGGTTTAAATGGAATTTAAACACATGCATAAAGGGTACAAGTATTACTGCAAAGGAACTATTGAGGTTTGAAGGCAATTGTTGGCTCAGAAAATGCTGAAACACTGGGAGGGAAGTTAAGAGCACTGTCTAGAAGGGGGATAGCACATGAGGGAGACTGCTCAGGACCACCCTGCCCTTGCAGCCTGCCTTCAGCATCACATATTGGCCTGTGCCAGCAGCAGGCTGCTGAGCTAGACAGACCTTTGATCCTGCAGTTTTATAGCTGATCTTGCAGTCTGGTATTGAACAGGAAGGTTTTCTGTGGGTTTTTTGTACATCCCTCCACTTGCAGCAACAGAGTTCAGTCCATCTAATAGGAGTTTTGGGAGTTTTTTATTTCTCATCCATAATAATGCAATGCAGAAGTTCCATTTGGGACCTTGAATTTCAAAAGAATATCTTGTTAAAAAAATATTAAAAAAAAATTTAAAAAGACATTATTAATTTCTTATTGACTGAAGTATAAAGCACATGAGACTTTCAGTGTTGTATAGGTTATCTGCATGCCAGCTTTCACCAATCCCACCAGCTCCCACGTGCTGCTGCCAGCATGAGCCCCATCTAGCTGCTTATTCTCAGCTCCAGGGCCTCTGAGGATTAGTCCCTTTCCTCTTTTCTTCTCAGTTTTGGAAATTATCATAGTGGGGACCACATAGTTGATCATTCATTCTGTCCAACTATTATTTAACTAAGCCAGAGTTAAATTGTCCCTTACAGGTGACTCTCATATCACACCCATGTTTCCCTGTTTGCCACAGACCTGAGGAATCATCAGCTTACAAAGGAGCTGATCGGAAAGACCAGTTGATGCTCAGATGTTTCAGAGGCAGCTTGCAGATCCTCTTCCCCCACCACGCACCCCATTGATGCTGAAGTGCTGATGCCAGAGCACCACCACAGTCCCTGCATGTCTGATTGCAGCTCGCTGCTCCAGGGTGTAGAAAAAAACTGCCCACCTTTTTGTCTTTCTGGTTTTCCCTCTTTCTTTGCTCACTATTAAGAGAGAGAATTCTCTCCCCAACAGTAATGTCTAGCTCTTCATGTAAGAGAACAGCTGTATTTACTTGACTTATAAGTATCTTTACTGACAGATTTATCCTTTGCATTATATAATGCCTATTTGGGCTTTAAAAAGTGCTCTGACTCCTTCTTTAAGGCTTGAAGCCATGGAGCATTCTCATTTGAAGGACATATTATTACCCCAAAACTAAACATATTATTTTATACATCCCAGTCACCCTGATTCTTTGTGCCTAAGGGCCTTTGAGCTAAAGGTGTCATTTGGAGTACACAGCAGAGAAAACTCAGTTATGGAGATACTACATTTCTCTGCACCTTCTGTTCCAGAAGAGCCATATCTGTATCTCTCACTGGGAAGCTGCTGGGTTTTTCCTATCTGATGGCTAAGTTGTATCTGTGTATGTGGTAGTGTTATTTTTGGCAGGCACATACTTCACATTCCTAGCATGCAAAATGGGAGCTGCCAGCCAGTTGCATAAACTAACCCCTCATGTTTTGTTTTTTTGCCACAAGCCTGGCCTCGGGGGGACACGTGTCAGGGGAATGCATTGGGGGGCTGCAAGCGAAAGCATCCAGGAGGTGTCCAGGAGCAAAGAGGTCTGCAAGGATCAAGGGATTCAGGGGGAAGAGGGAAGGGTGGGATGAGGCTGGGCAGGCTGGGGCAAAGGCAAAGCTTGGCTTAAGCCTGATTCTTGGCCATAGTGCTGAGGAGGGGTGTGGTCAACATTGCTCTTGCCCAAATCCTGCACCCTGCTGCCACCACAGCAACAGCACCTCAGTCCTGCCAGCTCAGCCCACACAGGCACCCCCAGAGCCAGCACATTTCCATCACAAGTGATCCACAGACCATGGATCCCTCCAGCCACAGAAGGGAGGGAGTGGGGCTCAACAGCCTCCAGCTTCAGGCAAGAGTTAGAGGAGAGATGTTACCAGTGAACTGCTTCTGCCTAATGAACTGCTCCTTTTCTCTGCAGCAGCAGATAAGAGCAATTAAACACTAGATAGCAGATTAATGATTACTGCAACATCATGCTAGCTCATGGTGACAAATCTGTATAAATATTCACCACAGTGGTAGGCGAGGTGTTCAGGCAGTGATGTGCCCTCTGTGTGGCAAATCATTCAAAGACAACGCAAAGAGAGAGCGTCTGGTGCTTGTCAGAGTCGTTAATTATCACTGCAGATGAAACTGGAGCAAAGATCAGCTCACATGCATTACGTTGCATTTGCCAAAGGTTGTCTTGGGCCCAGGTGCCACCAGCAAAACAAGGCAGGCTCTGGTTGTGGAATGTCCACCTTGGGAGGATGCTCACTGGGTGGAGTGGTGGTGTGGAACAGCAGCTTTCCTTGAAGCTGGTTTGAGTCTTTGTATTTTTTTTTTTGAAATTATGAAGAGAGTTATGTGATAACACATTATACCCATGACCTCCAGCTCTCACTTTCTCTTCAGTTCTTTCTTGGTATTCTTGGAGACAGAAAGCTGGACTAGGTGGATTTGAGGTCTGATCCCATCTAAGAATGCCCATTAATAAAGAAAGAAATGAAAGAGATGAACTTTGTGTCACTTAAACCAAAGTGCTACCTATATTATCTTTCTGGGTTTTGAAGGACTCTGATATATAACTCCAGTAGTGTTTGAGATACCCAAAGGGTAAGACATCACCTGTGCAGTAATTTGTATAAACACATTTGATCGTGGCCTTCTTTGCATTGCATGCAAAATACCTATAAAGTACTGGCAAGGCAGAGAAAGTAAGATGATAGCTGGACTGTAAAAATCTGATTCCTGCACTGAAATCTCTGTTTGATCAACAGATTTTACAGGGCAGCTATTTTCTAAGCATTCTGTATTTTGTGCCTTAATGAGTGTTTTGGTAGTATCTACAAGAATCTCATGTGAAGTACGGGTAAGAAATTAGCAGATTTCTCTAATAGGGTTAAAATATTCTAAAATAAGTCAAGGGGTTTAGCTGAATTGATGTCTGAAAAGTCTCTATGAAATCCAACAGTGTTCTAGTGTGCAAAAGATGGATGTTCAGCACGCTCTGCCACAATAGCTGCTGAAACATCTCACACAGTGGGCAAGGCAGCCAAAAGCATGGAAATGTAAGCAGAAACTTAACCAATGGCTCATCAACAATCATGTCAGACAGCTATGTTTGAACCCACATCACGTCCACCTCAAAGAACAGTTCATGTACCTGCATTCACATATACGTATCCATGTAACAGAAAATTTAATTAGATTTATTTCTTAGCATGTTAGCTATGTCCCACATCAAAGGCATTTAAGTCTTTGCAATATCTCCAATAGCGTTTGGATCTGCCCTGTGATGAACTGCCCTGAAAACACGCAGTCCTTGAAGAGTAGCTGGTAATAGCATTTGAAAAGATGATTGTGCCTCAGAATGAATCATTAAATCCTATAAAATTCATCTGTCAGTGTAGTTTTTAAACTCTGGTTTCCCCACCCTCTCCCCACCCTCCCATTTGCACTAATTAGTGTAGGATGAGTTGCTGCCTAAAAATTAAGAATGGTGGAATATTTGATTGATCTTAGTCCCTGTAAGCAAGCAGGCTCCTATTAGGACTGCATTTTATGGTGCCTTGCAAGCCCGGGAGCCCGGGGTGGGAGTGGCAGCCCTGCCAAGGCTGGGGTGCTGCTCAGCTGACCCGTTCCATCCAGCCCCGTCTCGTCCTCCTCCTGCTCCCCAGACCCACAAGTCTTGCTGTCCACACAAAGTCACCGCAGGGATGAGTTACCTGAGCAGTAACGGCCTCCCAGAAATACGAGGTGTGGTAACTTTTCAAACCCTGCTTTTTAGGATGCAGAAGCTGCCAAGGATTATGAAGTTTTGCTCTTAAAAGTGACATAATGTGTGTGGAATCATGCTTATTGCACCCCAGTGACTCTCCCCTAAATGTGCTCAGCCGGTCTATAAAAATGTGAGCTCTTTCTCACTCATCGGCTCTGAAAATTTACCTTGGACTTCTGCTTTACCACCCATATTTTGTTTCAAAGGCTCCGCTGGGCGAGTCCTTACCGGGAGCCTTATCCGGGTGCGCAGCGCTCGTAGAAGCCCCGCGGAGGGCAACGCCGAGCCCCGTCCCAGCAGCCGCGGGCTCTGCGTGTGCCCCTCTCCCTTAGGCAGCGAAGCCCCCGATGCCTTTCCTGCTGTGCACTCCTCGGCGCCACTTTGTCTGTGGGGTGGCACTTATTTGGGGTTTGCAGCACCTGTTTGTGATTAGGGGCCTCCCTCTCAGGTCAGTGCCGTGTGAGCGGAGCAGCCCGCGGCAGGAGGAACCTGCGGAGAGGAGGGGGCTGAGCACACCGTAGCAGCCGCCTCCGATCCTCATTGCTAGCGGGGGCAATGGACCCCGGAGCCCAATCTTCATTATTAGCGGGGGCAATGGACCCCGGAGCCCTGCTGTTGAGAGAACTACAGGCTGAGGTGCCAGCGCATACGTTTTGCCGGTCACTCCGCAATGCAGAGCCGAGCTGCTGCCCGGGGATCCGAGAGCAGGAGTATTCAGAGACGGGCATAGTGGAAATGCCACGTGCATCGCACTTATTCTTGTGTTTATGTATGTTTTGGTCTTGGTTCGAGCTCTCTGCAGACCTATCCCCAACACAGCCAATGGAGCAAAGAATTTGGTGGCTTTATTTCATTTGCATTCTTGTCTTTTCGTTTTCCTCCTCGACGTCCCCTCTCCCTTTGCTGGGACAGCTGCTGAGCTGGGCTGATGGGCACGGGGCTAAGAGGGCAGCCCCAATTAACTGTGCAGTGATCAGTTCTTCTGTCTTAAAATCCCACATGCTTCCAAATTAATTTAGAATAGATTCAATCATAGTCATTTACAAGGTCTGCTGCTGGGCACTGCAAGGAGCAATTTGCTGGTGGGATTCTCATTCTTTGCAATGGCAAATTGCCTATGTGCACCACACCATTTTCCACAGAAATTAAAAGCTGGAATTTAGACCTGATGTGGCAAAATGCTAAATATGTGTATCTGTTTACATTGAAGCACTTACCAGGGGAGGCCAGGGAACTATTGCCAGACAAGGTCATGTAAGAACTGTTTTATTTTCCTTTATCTGCAGCCCAGGAGGAGCAGACATGAGCACTCAGCGGAATATGCCTTGTAGCACAGCAACCTTCCCAAGAGTTCTTACTCATATCTCCATTTCCTTAAGCTGTGACTGTCTACAAAACAAAGTCACACACAGCTCCATGTGGCTTCTTTCCTTTTTCCCTTGTTACACCACTGTCTTCAGTAAATCTAAGGCTGAATGCCCATGTGTGTGCTTTGATTGCAAATGCCTTGTGCTTGGCCCTATAAAAGAGAAGTGCCCTCTTCAGCCAAGCTTTCTTCTTTATGGCCTCTCAAGTATCACTTCTGCTCCAACAGGTCCAGGCAGATTGACCAGCTTGGACCTGCCCTGTGATATGAAACTTCCAAAACAGAAACACCTACCTTGTGAAATTGTATGAGCTCCTTGCCACAACCGTTATTGTTTGATTCCCCTGCTGCCTCTTGTTCCTTCAGGGTCTTTCAGTATGTGGTTTCAAGAGTAAATAATATTTTTTTTTCTTCTCTTTTCTTTTTAGACCCAATTGATGGTAAAGCTCTAGTTCAGGATGTGGAAACTTCTCTGGACATCAACCGGGAAGAAACAGATGCATTGTTACTGCCTTTTCAGATTAATAATTATAATTTCTATTATTTCCTCTGCCATGTAGCTACTGAATTAAGGAAAAAAATGTTCATCTTATATTAAGCAGAAAGATCATTAAGCAATGTTAGGAAAGGCAGGCCATGCCACTCCCGCAAGGAAATATTTCTTTCCTCCTGGTCCTGACTCCTTTCCTCACACGTGAAGCATCCAATGGGTGCAATGAGGACTGGAGGCTGCTGTGGTGGTACCCAGCAATGCTGTGGGTCATCTCTGGCAGTTGATGTGCTCAGGGAAAGATCCTTGCCTCGGTGTATGGACAGTGAGAGTGGGGCAGGTTTAGGGTTTCTCTGCTACAAGCTCTAATGGCTTCAAAGAATCTGCATCCACTTGGCTGAAAAAACGGCCAAGGGTGACTGAATGAATGTAAATGAGGCGACTCATCCTGTATTTCTTTATCTGAGGAGCAGTTTATAAATTCAAGGTAAGTATATCTTTCCACCAGCTTTGCACATTTCTACTCTCTCAGGGTGAATAAATTTTTTTGATGGGTGAGTTAAAACATCATTATTTTTTTCATTATCATTGTCATCAGTATAAATGGCAGAGGTGTAGGGTTTTTGCCCAAGCTTTTAAATTTTCATGACAATTTTACTAAGCTGTTTTATACGTTATTAAACACACTTGTGATTTGTTTCAACCTATACCTTAATGTGATGTTTTAAGTGAGTGTTCCCAGAAGAGGGCAAAGGTATCCCTGTGCATTGGGAACTTACCTCCAGTCTTGGGCTTCTCTGCTGCTGGGTGCCAGGTCTGGGGCCCACAGACAGGGTGCCAGGAGTGCTTATTTCTTTCACTGAGGCGTTTCTTTAGAGATTCTTTCAAAATTCCCAGCCTAAGGGATTAACAGTGTTGATCATCCTTGAAGATCAGGGTACTGGTGTTGCTAAGACTGAAGAGCAATGGTTTTGTGAAAACAGGATCTGTGCAGGTTTCTGCAGGAAAAAGAGAAAAAGGCTGCAGATCGAAGTCCTTGTTTACCCAAACACAGAAATAATTCCTTCTTGTGGCCATTTCTGGAAACCCAGGTCAATGCTTGTACTTATTTTTTGAACAAGACTTTTTAATAAGGTTTTACACACAGCTGCTTTTTGTAAACCACTGAAAGAGGGCACAGATTCAGCACAACTCACACAGTAGTGTTTGACTGTGGGAGATGAACGGTTCCTACTCCTGAGTACAAGTCTATTTTCATGGTTTTACACTATTCTCAGTACGGTATTGGCCAAATTCTTGGTAAAATACTGATTTCTGTAACTTCCAATGAGGTTTGGCTGACCAAACTCTGAACCCTGAAATTGTCTGTTGTCAGTTTATAACAGCTACAGACCTGCCTCTCTACACTGATCCAACCACACTTCCCAAAGGTTGTTTGGTGCTCAGTCTGTAACTAATGTACATGGGACTTCGATGGGATCTAATTTTTTCTTGTTTATGAAAGAAATTCTCTGACAATAACTTTAGATTCCCACTTTCCAAATTCTGTCAGCCATAATAAATTTGATGTTTTTCTTTTAACTATTGTCATATAAAAAATGTTGCCTTGCATATACAAAGTACTTCTCCCTTCCCTGCTCCCCAACCCTCAGATTTCACGTAAAAGACCAAATCCTGAGCATTTTTCTCAAGTCTTGCTGTAGTTAATGGGAGTTTTTCCTGTCAAAAAAACTTTCTGAAAAGTTCAGGGTCTACAGGATTAGATTTCAGTCGCGTTCTGAGGGCAGGATAATGCATCACACCAGAGGCAAATGCTGGACTCCTAGTCTAACTGGATGTGTTTCCAGCCTAAATATAGAAGCTTCCCCTTACTCACCCCAAGGATTGTTTAATTTCCACTGAATTTCTCTTCCTTTTCCCAAGTAGTTTTGTAGTCGGCACTCAACATATGTGTTACTGTGTCTTTACAAAAGTGCCAGCTTTCTATCAGACTATTCCACTCCCCTTCACCTCAATGATTTCCTGTTTTTCTGGTAGGGGATTTCAGGCATAAAGGTTTTTTCCTCTCCTTTTATGCTGTACACTATGGTGTGTCCGCCAGGCCCTTCAGATCTCAGGCACACCATTAGAAAAACCTAACACTCCGTATCCCAAATGGGTCACTTCCCAAGTCCAGAGCTGAAATCCTTTTAGCTAATACTGTTCAGGTGACTTAGTACTAAATTATATTTTAGAAAGATACGGTCTGCCCTTTACTTTTTCATGGGGCTACCATTCAGTCAGTTTTAAAGCCGTAATTCTTTTTCAGGGTTGCCATGGAAACAAGTTAGTGTTCCACTGCTGCCTTGTGAAAACGAGAAGAGTGCTCGTACATCATTTGACTGCTCCTGGGTTGTTATGCAGTGTTGCTGTTCTGGGCCTCTCCTCTCCCACGCACACGTTAGCAGGGGCAGAGCCTCATGCTGCTTTAGCTCTTCTCACCATATAGTCAATTAGTTCAACCAAAGTAATATTTAAACTGTGGCTGCTCCATTCGTTTCTTGCTGCTGGTGCTGTTAGCACCAATCAATACAGGCTCCAGTTTTGGGATTCTTGGCCTTTGAAGAGCAGCTTTGCTGAAACCTGAGCTTTATAGCCTGTAGTGTAAGGATTGTACTTCATATCACAGTTACATCCACACGTGTGATATTGGGGTTAAAGCCTGATTCCTAGCAGGTATAAATATCCTCGGCACAAGCAACGTGCCTTCCAGACAGGACGAGCAGGAGACAGGTGATAAGCCCTGGTGGTAAACAGCCTGTTGACCGAGTTGGCCATTACAACAGCAGCTTGCAGAGTGATCAAAGTTAGTAGTCTTGCCTTAACTGTTCAAAATCTGGCTATTCTTTGATAAGAAGCTTTACCAAACACAAAACATAACAAAGAAAACCCCTCGGGTATCTCCACTAACTATCTTTGTGTGTACTAGACACATCTGTAGTCTATATATGCCTTTTAGAAATATGTATCTAAATAAATATGTTAAATATGTAATCCTGATAGTCCATTTATCTTCTTATAATCTGACTAACACCAGAGCATTTAAATTCTTCAAGTGGTGTTGTTAACACCCATCACATCACCTTTTTTTTTTAGCATTTTCTCAGGAAAAGAAATTATGCAGAGGAATAATTAGGATATTTTATTTTTTTCTTAATACACTACTGTAATTTTGCGGGGGAAAAGGCAGGATAAAAAAAAAAGATAGTTTTAGGATTTCATGCCACAGACTGAGGTTTCTTGAAACCCAGTGTTTCCTCAGGAAGCTTCCAAGAAAATACCTGGTTAAAATCTGTTTTCATAATGCTGAAGCTCTGTTACTATTTAAGATGACAAAAAAATTCTTTTGGGTTCAGTTGTGATGTTACTCTTTTACTAGTGTTGGATAGGACTGCAATTAAGGTAAGAATAGTGGTTATCTACAGGGAAAGGTGCCACATTTAATGATCAGGCTTCAAAGGACTCTTGAATGTAGACAACACCCAGACAAATAAGGTTCTTCCCTGTGCGAAGCACCATCAATGAGATGCATTAAGATTTTATCCTATCATCTTATCGTTAAATTGATGGCTTTCATTTCACTGATTAATGGTGATCACATGTAGGCACCCCTGTTAAATACTCCTTTAGCAAAAGTGAGATCACTGCTTTTGTAAGAAGTGATTAACAAATGAAAGGCACGGTGTGGAAGCCTTGTGGTCCTCTGCTATAGTACAGCCACAAAGCTCTACCAAATGTGGCGCAAATTAGGACAGTCTTCCTTGTCTTATTTCATTTTCTGTGTCCCTTAGATCTGTATCTTGCTCGCTGTAACACAGAGAATTAGGATCAAGGAAATTTTTCCCACGGAAAACATTTTTTCAATTTCAGTTGTTCCTTCCATGCCTAAAATCTGTTAGAGCTTTTTCAGCAGCAGATGTGCACTCAGATATGCCCAAACAACCTGCCTGCCTGCTTGCCATCAGGGCTGTATTCAGCCAAGGAGGGTTTTGCCAGGCTGTGGAAAGTGGCACTTCTGCCAGCCAGATTAGGAGCAGTTGTTCTCCCTTAGGTGCAGTCACCAACACGTCCAGCACTGCATTCCCACCCAGGGCAGGGGTCCTGGGCTGCCTGCAGCGTGCACATGTGGTCACCCTGCAGACAATCTGCTTCATGAGCCCTGGGAGAAGGAACAGCACTACCAGGTTGAGAAGTGGGCCTGGATGTCAGGAATATTTCTCTTTTCTGTAAATCTTCTTCCCTGTTTGGTGACCTGGTCCCCAGGATTCCTCAGAGTACCAACCCCGCTCTCACCGGCTCACAGACACTGGGCGACCGGAGACAAGCAGAGGGCCTGGTGCTCACTGAACCACACCATCTCCCCTTCTGCACTCACTGGTATCCAACAAGATGCTGCCAGGGTTAACGCTACTTGGAAGGCACCCTGACTTCACCAAACATAAGATGCTACCCACTTGAAAACTGCCATCCTTTAGAATTAGCAAGTGCTAAATACACTCAGAATGCTTTTCTCCTATAGCCATGTGCAATACCCGTGACTGACCCAAACCCTCAGATAGTATGGACTGTATGTCTGGTAAATGTAGGAGCTTGTGTGAGGTGAACAGGCTGATGGCTGCATCCATAAATGCAGTAGTGTTAGACTTTGTTGAATGTTTTGCAGGTGTCCAAGCCTGTCTTGGTCCCAAGAAAGCAGAGCAAGGCTGCACACAAAACAACAAGGCAGCCAAAAAGCTTGGAAAGGGGCACTGCCGGTCCATCCACACTGCAGAATGAAGTTTGCCTGCTTCTAGGAGTAGACTTGACCCTTACAGAGAGTGACTATCTTCATTTTATGATTGTAATGTACTAATAGCAACTCTTGGTATAACCTGCAGGGCTGGAAATAATGAGGGGACTGCACACAATACTCCCAGGGCATGGGCTTAAAGTGAAAACTACTCAAGCGTAGCCTTTAACTAATGCAGTTGCTCTTGCACATCAAATAATGTCAGAAATGCCACACTTCATAAGAGAGGGCTATAAAACTTCATTGTGGTCCTTCAGCCCAAAAATCCATGCTCAAAAGGCTAAAAAGTTTTTAAATCTGGTGTATTACATATAGGGAAATGGACACAGGAGTGAAAGATATTCCAGGTCACCTGCATTACATTAAAAATGTGTTCTCTCTGATCAGTGTTTTTTTTTTGCTACCATGTCCACATGATTTGCTTTTCTTAATCTCTTCAGTTTTGTTTCTGCAGTATTATATTAGCCAGATAAGGCTGGAGGGCAGCCAATAGAGTGATACTTGGAGAACAGCATGGATGTCTCTTAAAGCATTTTGAATCTTTTGCTCCAAGCAAGCATCTTGCTGCAGTGAGTCTGATCCATCATGAGTTTAGCCATGTTGGCAGCCAGGATAGCAACAGCTGAAGAAAATGCAAGCACAAGCATTTTCTGTTCAGCTGTGGACTAGGACATTGGAATGAGTCCTCAGCACTGATTCTTGGAGGAAAGAAAACTGCTTTTGTTGTGTTTTCTGGGACCATTCATATGATAATGATGGTTATAACAGAAACAATCATTCAAAGGAAGAAAATCCATCTCGAGCATGGGCACAAGAAGCACATGTTTTCACCTGGTGTTTGAGCATGCAGCAAAAAGTCCCACTGTCACTTGCTGTAGACAAACCAAAAACAAAGCAGCTGCTGACTGAGCCAGCAGACTGAGGCAGGTGCTTCTGAGGGCACATTGGCCAGTCAGGGAATTTAACAAGACATTGCAGCCTCTATTCCAGGTAAATGGTCTTGAATTCACTTAAACTGCAAGACTATGATTTTTATCATTTGTGAAAACTATTCTGGTCTCTTTCCATTTTTTCTCTCACAGCTGGTAATGGGTATTACAAAACCATTTATGACTGAGAGTTCAGGTAAATGAATTTCCATGTTTATCAAAATTCAAAGGTGCCTCCCAGTCTGGAATAAAGAGTGTCTTTTTATTTCATTAAGTAATTTCAGGCAAGCTGTTGTTTGCAAGTTTGCTGCCACTACACAAGCAGCATTTTCCTAAATGATGGTAGGGCACATTTAGAGCTGACCTGGCAGGCAGGCACCTGCAGTCCTTGCTCTGCTCAAAGCTCCTCTTCTGTCCATACATCACCAGCCAAATGGGACCTCAGCCCAGGTGAACTCTTCAGTCTCAAGTCAAACTCATTCCTTGACACTGTATCTAATTCCTTTCATGGAACAGTGTTTTCCAGAATGCCACAACCTTCCAGCAGTTGCATGGCATCCTAAAGATCCAGTTTTCACAACAAATGGAATAGGCAAGCTCTTATTTTACCTTAATGTCTGAGTTCTGTTGACTTGTTAATGCCTTTTGTCCTGGTCGTACAATGTATCCTATTTAGAAACACTCCAAGTAGTTAGGCCCATAATGCTGTTTATTTACAATGACCCTCCGAGGATGTTTTGCAGCAACTTAAGCAAACAAACCAACAAACAAACATATTTCTTTGCTCCTCTCTGCAAGTTGTTGTGTACTGCAAACAAACCTTAACCTCTTCTTCCCTCCCCAAAAGGTAACCACAGTTTGCTGCAGTTCTGCTGCCATCAGTAAACACTGTGTCTTACTAAATCACAGTTCCCAAAAGGCATTTCTCAGATTTGTTCATGCTCCATAGGACCAAACCAGAGGATTCTCCTGCTTGTTCCTGAAGAGAGTCTCCTGGTACCTCTTTGCTACTCTATTTGCTGCCAGGAGGAGATGTTGAAGTCACAAGGACTGTCTCTCCTCTCATCTGATCTGATGGGGGTTCTTGCAGCCATTCACAGGAGCAGGTGACAGGCAGGACCCCCTCAGTGCCCATCGCCATCCAATGCCCGGGGCAGAGCTGGTCCTGCTGCCGGCGCTGTCCTTTGGTGGGTGTTGCCAGCCCCAGGTGGCCCCAGAGGAGTGCGCTGGTGCTGCGGGACATGCAGGGGCAGATCCTGGGGCTTGCTGTGCTCCAGTTCTGAGCGTTTGCTCTGAGTGCTGGCAAAGCCTGAACAAACTCCATTGATGTGTGGAGGAGATGTCTTTTATTTTTTTTCTTTTTAATTTTTTTGGACAATGCAAAAGCATGTTTCACTGTGCATTTTTTTGGTTTTGTTTTGTTTGGGGTTTTTTTGTTTGTTTGGTTTTGGTTTGTTTGTTTGGTTTTTTTTTAATGAGCTATTTATTACAAAATAAGCATTTCACAAGATTGATTTCAAAATTAAAAAAAAAAAAAAAATCCATTTTTGCATCCAAACACGTAATTCCATTCCCAACCTGAATGTTTGCTGGGTGCAAAATTTCAACAAATATTACACGGAATTTTGCAGTTTGGTTATCCTTTGACAACATTGCAGGTTCGTCAGCTTTCTCCATATATCCCCATCCAGCCCCTGGAGGTGGGCAAGGCTCTGCCTGCGAGGCTGGGGCAAGAGACTGTGGGCATCCAATGGATATCAGGAGTCCAAATCTTGTTTTCGCCTTTCAGTTCTCTACAATTTTTTCCTGGAAAATATTCAATACTGAGGCAGTGGTTTGCTCTTCTGTTTATTACCCTTGGCTCTTCTCTGTTACATAAACCATCTAATTTTCAAAGTCAGTTTCTGACATAGACAGAGACACACAGACAAGCTGGGCATGAAAATGTTCTGGGCAACATTTCAAAGCAGTGTCAAGACTTCTTGATGGCAAAAAGTAAAGGCAGCCCCTCTTTTTCTTCCATGAAGTGCCCATTGTTGGTTTTACTACATAATACAAAAGAAAATTCATTTCCCCCTTAATATTATCAGTAGCTAATTAAGAAAAAAAACCATCAGTGGTATCTTTCAAGGGCTGTTCTTCTCAGAACTATTAACCCGTATGGGCAGAATTGTGACTGAAATTCATGCTTGTCCAACAATGGCTGGAGTTTACCCTAGACAATTGCAACAGAGACAGAGCTTCATGTATATACATACAGATGTAGATTATATAGTTATATATATATATAAACTTTGTAAAGTTTTCTGAGTCAAACAAAACCAAGTGCTCTCTAAGAGCCAAAAGTAGAAATCTCCTTTCACACTTTCTCTTCCGGACAGTGGATTAAAACCACTCAGATGGTCATGCCTTGTGCATTAATATACTTGTTCATCTGAAGATCTACTAAACTGCAAATAAGAGGCTAAAGCACTTGAAACAGCTGCCTTTCAAACACTGCTTCTTATTATTGTTGCTTTCTTGATGTGTTGGCACATACGAGGTACCATCACAAAGAGGGTCCCACTGGGGACAATCGCTTTGCAGGAACAGTCACTGGGGTGACTCAGGTGTTGTATTTTCAAGCTCCAGTAAAAGGGAAACCAAGGGTGTGGAGTCAGCACAGTGGAGAAAAGAAGGTGACAGAAAACTAAGCCTTTAATCTCAAAGAACCACATTATGTAATATTAACTCTTAAAGACCCTGTAAGGGAAAAGCTGATAGGAACATGATTGACTAGAAGACTGCAGCCAGAAGAGCTTTCAAAGCATCCAACCTGGGCCAGAGATTGGAAAAAATAGTATTTGTATGTCCTAGGAAATGCAGTAAAAAACATATTTATTTGCTATATTATTCTTTCTTCCACTGACTTTTCTTCTATACCATCAAATATGCATGGGTTTGTAAAAAATTAGTGTGTGTCTGTATAGACATTTACTGAAAAAAAAGTCTCATTTTAACAAAAAAAAATCATTCCAGACTATTACTGGACTGAGTGCAGTCATTAAGCATTATATACTGATAGCTTATTGTTCACTTATGTGATAATTTTACTTCCAATTATATCTGGGTAATGAATAAAGACAGTTTAGACTTTAACCTATTTTCAGAAACCAGAGTTCTATCAACATGCAGTTATTTATGCTAATGAAAATAATGATCTTTTTATAGTGCTTGTCACTGAAATGGAATGATGTCCTGCCAACTGTGCATGTTTGCCAGTGGCTACAAATTAATCAGCTAAACTGGAGTGGTAATTGGAGTAGAGACAAGTCAAGGGGCAGCCAGGCCAGCTTTGGCAGAAAAGCTTTTGAAGATGAATACCCTGTTCAGCTCACAAAACAAAGGAACTTGTTTATATAATGCTGTTGTTTAATTAAATCTAAGCAGCTGTTTCATTAAGAGGTCTCTGAAGATAAATGTGGAAGGTGATGGGCAGGGGAATCAAATTGTGATGATGATTGTGTTATACAGGATTACGCTGTACATTTACCTCACACCTGCCTAATGAAATTGTTTCATAGAGCTCCTGATTAGAAACTGCAGACAGACACCTGAGAGCAACCCCTGGCACTGAACACACACTGAAGGGCCACATTTGGAGGGATTGGCCTCGGAGGACAGAGATGAACTGAGCTTGTACAAAGCTCTGCCTCAGTGGTCCACGAGTGACTGCCCATGACAGACGTCCCTGTCCCAGTGTACATGCTGTGATCACACAGGAGGAATCCCCAGTGTCCTCTCTTGTGCCTTGCTTTGTTCAAACAGTCTTTTGTTTTTTTCACCTTTTTCTTCCCAGATTCTCTGCTGCAGTTGTTTGTTTTACCTTACAGGCACAACTAGCACTTGCCTTGAGAAGGACATCTAACTGTGCTGGGCATTTGTCTCCCATCTCCCAGCACTGTGGCTGGGGAGAACCTTGCAGTGAATCATGATCATCCCATAACATACTGCAGGAGAGGGGGAGGTGAAACCTCTGGAAGTACATGCTCCATGAGCTGAAAACCACTCTGTTCTCCATGAAGCTGACCCAGTCCAGAAGATTCTGCCTGTTCCCTGCTTTTCTTCCCACCATGAGCTTCTGCCGAGAGTTAAAGCAATTCTATGGGGAGTGTTCCTTAGCTGCAGGCTCAGAAACTGAGGTTGGTTGGGTAGGAATGAGCAGCCATGGACAGGAGCCTGGAAATGTCATAGGAATACTAGAAAATTGATAATTATTCATGCATATGACATCTAAAAATACACTTTTAACCTCCACAGTTTCAAAGAAAAGCTCAAAAACATGACACTAATCTACTACAAGGAGTAAGAAATCATAAAATTGGGAAAAATACACCAGACTTTCACTTTTCTAAAGCATCCTGTGATTTTCTGCATTGACTCTTTGGTTACACAAAATTCAGAATGTTGCCAACAAAGGAGTTTGGGATCTGGATGTCAAAGGCTTCTCTTGCTTTTTGGTCCAGGCTTCTGCGGATCAGATCTGATCAGTACCTGCAGACTCCCTGCCTTGAGAGACATGGGTGGGAAGGAGCTTCCCCTGTGGGCTCTGATACAAGGGTCTTGCAGACATCTGATAAATATTTTGAAAGGAGTTTTCATAGGCCCAGTAGTAAAAAAAAACACTCATTTGGTTGAGGGGTCTGATCTTGTAATAATGAAATCCTTAAGCATTTTTGCAATAATAATAGCAACAACAGCAAAAACAACTACCACCACCTGGCACTGGTTGAAAAAATTTTCACAAGGGTTTACATTTCATCCAGAAAATGTATTTTATAACAGTAAAAGCCCATTATGGAAGTATTTCATTTGGACTTCCTTCTCTTATTCTGTTCCAAATCAAGGAATATTTGCTCCATGATAGATGTGGAAGTATTTTTCTTAAAGATGAAAAATAAAATTTCAAATTTTAATTTTCCAGTGGATGTATTACAAGCAGTTTTACCTACTGCAAGTCATGCAGCCATTTCCCGCTAACAAAATGCTTGGTCGAGCAAGTTATCCTATGCAGATTCAATAGGATCTTTGTTTGTCATTCATTCCTATTTGAGAACTTTCTGCAGCCCTGTTAAGTGCTGCCACTGCTGTGTGTTTTAAAGGCAGAGACCACAGTGCATCCCAGGAGAGAGTGCAAAGCATTCCCTTGGGAATACCCTTCTTTCTCTAATAGATCAACAGTTTTCATCTGTGCTGGATGGGAACAAGACTGGGAAAACAGAACTTACTAGCGCTATTTAAAGAGTGTTTAACATGCTATTAACAAGTCTCTATTCATCAGCAATCACCAGGTGCCTTTGTGCTGTTGGAAGGCAAATCCTTTTCTTTTTGCCATATAACACCACTTCCAGTTCTAGAGGGTGTTTTGTGATCCTAAAGTTCAGCTGCCTTTCCTCAGTGCCTGGGGGTGGTGAACAGCAGGTGCCCTGCACTGGATGGGGCAGGCGATGTTCTGCCATCCTTTGTGGCAATGAAGGTGAACTTCTGAAGGGTCTGGCCTTATCTGAGTAAAGCACTGTGCCATGTCCTGTTAAACTGGCACCCCTGGCTGCTTCTGTGAGCCTGGCCCTGTGGAATTACAATAAAATATAATTATTTTATAAGGTATATAAAGAGCTTATCCAAGGCACATGCTCATTAAGCTCTTTCAGTTGTCATTAACGTCAACCCCTAAAGGACAACAATGGCAATAATGAGATATGGGGCTGAAAACTATGGCATTTCATAAGAGTACAGTGGAGTGGTTTAAAAACACTGGTTCTATCTCTCAGCCTTCTGCTAGGGCCAGGAGAATGTGGTTGCTTGAAGTTAATGATTCTTATATTACACTTGGACTAGTAGGAAAGCTTGGTTATTTAAGTGGAATGAATCCACATTCCAGGTGGGTTTTATGGTGATACACAAGAGTGAGTAGTAATTCTAGATTAATATTAAGAAGCAAGGTGAAAGATGTTGTGTTTCAAACAGCAGAATGACCCACCACCCTGCAGGGGCCTTTGGTGGCCCTTCAGCTGTGGAAGGGCTGGGGAGAAGTGTGGGCATATGGAAAGGCTCGACCCAGTGGATTCATCAGGGAACTGGAAGGGTGACTACACGTGGGGCACTGATGTGCTCCTATTTGTTCTTCACCACAGGTCAGATTTAACAGGCTGTTCTCAATTTGCACTGCAGTAACTGGGACCAGATTAAGTTCTTCAGGCTTCTGCATCCTGACGGCCCCCAAATCATCACGGCTCAGTGTTGCGACAGCTGTTCCCTGTGAGCATTCAGAGATCAGAATGAGGTCCTGAACCTTTTCCTTCTTCCAGGTTGGAATTGCAGTCTCTCAGCTAGGTTTCTTTTGTTATTACAGCAAGGATTTAATACCCTCCTGACCAAACTGTTCTCACCCACTTGAACCACTGCACTCAGGAAAAAAACAGAATAATTCTTCCCCTACCTAGGATTTGTAAGCAATAAGACTCTCTGGAGGCTTCCCAATTAATTGTGTGTTTCAGATGGGAAACCAAACACATGCACACTTTCCTTGCAGTCCTACAACTGGAGCAGTCCATCACAATGTCCATGGCCTGAGCCCCCCTTCTCTCCCTCTGCCCGAGCAGCTGCACCAGGCATGCCTGGCAGTCCCAAACCTGACTGCCCCCTCCTTCACAGGGGATAGGAAAGGCACTTTGATTCCTGTATTCACAACCTGGGTTTCCTCACTTGCCAAATACACCTGACAAACCTACCAGGCATCCAAGTCCCCACCTTGCCTGGCTGCTCAAAGGACAGTCCCTGTGCAAGCAGGTTCTGTCAGCTCAGGAAAACCTGCAGAAAACTGTGCCCCTGCAAAGGAGAAATGTTCTGACTGCTTGAGGATTGATCTCCAAGCCTGATGGGATGCTGTGTACAATGAGAGCTAACTGGCCATCAGCCACATCTGCACCACAGCTTTGACCATTACACAAAGAGCAGAGGCCAAGGGACAGAGCTCATTCTGCAGAGACAGCTCTCTGGGCATTACAAGCTTAACAGAAGTCTGGACAATTTTTTATACAAAGATGAGGAAGGAATAGAGGAGGCAGAGGAGGACTGTTAGAAGTGGCTGAGAGCTGACAGGTGAGCCAGAGAGGAATATGTAAACCACAGCAGCAAGCCCTGCTCAAGTCCTACCCAGTGGTGCTGTCCTCCCTGCCCAGCACCTCCAGCAGCACCCAAGGCACCTGCAGACAGACACTGTCACCTGCAGACACTCTTACCTGCAGACACTGCCACCTGCAGACACTGTCACCTGCAGACACTCTTACCTGCAGACACTGTCACCTGCAGACACTGCCACCTGCAGACACTGTCACCTGCAGACACTGTCACCTGTGGTGGCTCAGCAGCTCAGCACTCACCTGGCCTCTCTCTGCCCCTCACCTGCTACCACCCACTCAGCAGATCCCCCTGGACAAGGAGGTGGCTGCCAGTGAGCACACAGCCCAAAGTAAGGGGGTGGACTAGTAACAACAAAGGTGGGAAGAACATATGCTTTCCTCAGCTCCAGCAGTGCTGAGAAATCCTTTTCCCGTGATTGATGGGTTTCATGCACTGGGGCTGCTCAGCCCAGATGGAGAAGCAGCACTATTTCCCCCACTGTCTCCTCTCCCTCCCCAGCCCCAACTCCCTGCCCAGCAGAGGCTGAGCACAAAAGCCACACATCAAGTTAAAAGCCAGCCTGCAGTGCCAGAGAAGGGGCTGGCAAGAATCATGTAGGATTAAATTCAGCAACGGGAAGGGACAAGTAATGAGGGTTAGGAGTTGAACCGATGGGTCTCTACCCACTTGGCTGCTCTCTTTCTGTTTCCTCCTGTGTATCTTTAATATCCTCCTTTTTCCCTGATACAAATCAATGATTCCTGGTTGGGTACTCAGCTCCTGTAAGATTTTCGAGCAGAGCTGAAGGCTACAAGGTTACTGAACAACAAGCAGAGCCTGCTTTATTGCCAAGCTTTTAATATCCTGTTTCCAGCAGTGGAGGCCTAAAGGAAAAGTATGGCATGAGACTTCTCCCAGCATATCCACTGTGCCTCTGGCATAAAGGTGAGGCAAAGGAGTAGGTTCAGAGCCATCAAATAAGAAGACATCCTTCTCATATTAGTCCCTTTCTCAAATAAATTTGCACCTGAAAAGTCTTACACAGTCAAACAAGGCCAGATGTGTTTTCAGTTATGTGCATTACTCCCGGCTGGACCTCTTGCACATTTATTGCATATGTGCAGTATTGGACAGTAAGTGCAACGGGACTAAGAACTGGCAGGCTTTGTCCAGAAAATATCTAAAGATTTGGATCACTTTAAAAACAAATTATAGATATATTGTGTGAAACAAAGGAGGGGTTGTGTTTTTTTCATTTGTTTTTCAACAACTGACGTTGGTTTTCCACCTTTTGCTTGTACGTTTTTATTAAGCTCTTTGCTCTGAGATGGAGTATTTTCTTAGAGAAATTACTCCTTGTAATTTGTAAAATATTCTACCTAGCTAGGAAGGTCTTTTGCTCATGACTTTCAAAAGAGAGGACATCTTCAAAATTGTTTTAACTGTATTACTTTTAGTCTGCATTCAGGGTTGCAATACAGAAACCTCTGTATAGTGCATTTTCACCACAGCTTACCAGTAGCTTCATGCTGTATATCAGCATTGCTATGAAATCCACTGTGAGTGTTTTAGGACAGAGGTTTGTGAGGGTCTGAGTGAAACAGCTGCCTGTGTTAGTGAGCATGTAGTCTGAGGAACAAAATATTGCAATATGTCTGTGGACTAGATTTTGTAATACCATGAATCTGCAGCAGCTCGTGGTCCCTATAGCTCATTTCCTGGTGTGATGATGCTTTCAGGATGCTCCTGCTCTGCTGCCTCCTGGTGCCCATCCAGCACCGATGGCCTGGCACCCCTGGCACGTGCAGCCCCTGGGGTGTCTCCTCCCCACAGTGCCCGGGGCAGCTGCACCCCCTGCCCCAGCCAGGGGCTCCTTGTCCAGGCAGGCACTGTCCCCACGCTGCCTGCACGTGGCTCTGAGACACCTCACTTCTCAAAAGTCCACAGCCTCCTGATTGTCATAATCATCCCCCAAGTTATTTCCCCATGTGCAGCGATAGGATGTGGCTCTGGTTCAACAAGGTATTTAACCATCTGCTGAACTAATCAGTTCCTTCAGCTGGAATTTGCAGACTGTGATGCAGAGAAAACAGCCTGAGCATCCACTGCACCTCACAACAACCAACATCAAACCTTCCCTAGTGAGAATTTGCCAAATGGATGTTGTGTCACCTCCGGGGCGGCCGCCTGGTCAGCAGCAAAGCCACAGCTCTCAGCAGCACTGGGAGTTGGTGCTGCAGACCGTGGGTTTAGCTCTGGAAAGCTGCAGCTCGTAGTTTCAGCTGAGGTGATTGTCACCACATCTGAATCACAGCTCCTGTGGTCACTGCTTCTCTGCAGACTCCTCTGCACCCACTCTTCTGCTCAGCTGCAGGGGTTTATTACAGCTGAAATAAAGAGCTTTATTTCAAACAGCATCTCGATATTCAAAACAAAGATATGAATGTAGTTTGCTGTAGCTGAAGATTTTTATTATTAAAAATACTTCCAGCTTACCATTTTCCATTCTCAATGGACAGGCCATTACATACTATATTTAGCAGTAAAAGTGAATTTGAAAAATATTACATTTTAAAGTAAAATGTGGTGAAATTTATTACCAAGGGAAATATTTATGTAGCTATAGATTGCCGGGCAAAGAAGATTGTAACATCTCTGAGCACACTTGGGTGTGTGAAAAGGTGTGCACGGGTCTAAAGAGACAGTGCTGAATAATATGAATACAGGTATACATAGAAATTCAAGGAACAAAGACATCCAAGCTGAAAACAATGCATATATTTTTGCTTGTATTTACATTGTATTTAGAAAAGATTGTTTAAAAAGCAAAAGAAAAAAGACAACTCAAGAGACAGAGACGTGTACATGCATGGCTGCATGCAGGACTGGTGGCAAATTGACTTTAAGGAAAAACTGCTCACCTATTTAATGCTGAGTAGTTTTCACTGCCCTTTGTTGAAGGCATCTTTTTCTGGTTATAAAACTATTTTAGCCATCTCAGTCACTAGCAAGTGTCTATCAAATGGGGATAGTGTTTCTCCTGTCAGCCCTTTGAAACTTATACAAGCAGCTGCCACCAAGAGAGATGTTCTGTGAGAGCTGGATTCAGACATTGGGTATGTTCACAGATCCTGAGCACCTCTAAAATCAGACCACACTGTGTGGCTTACATTAAGCCTGTTGGACCCAGAGGCTGAATGCACTAGAACTCTGTGAGAGAACTGGAGACAACCATGGCAGGTTCTCTTTGGTGAACAAGTTACCGAGCGGTGCCGTGGATGAGCAGCCCAGATCCTTCTCTGTGTGCAGGGTTAAAGCAGCCACAGCACTGCAGGGGTTAAACTGAGGAGTCCTGAGCACTGCACCATGCAAACAATGGTGTGCCTGAACAGCTCCAGCGAGCTGAGCTAAACCATGGGCACGTGTGGTTGCAAGGGAAGGTTTGTGGCCAAGGCTCAGGAAACAACAAAACAACCAGGTAACTTCACACCTGCCCATGGTTCCCCTATTGACTGCTCAGGGCTTAGAGTTCAGGGAGGAGCAGAAGCCTATAAGGTCTCTGCACAGAACAGTAAGTTTTCCACATATTTCAAGGAAATGACACTGTCCCACCAGGACCTTCATGTTTCCCTCAGCACTGCAGGACTGCTGGGGCGCAGCAGATCAGGCAGCCTGTGTGCCCCACAAACCCTCGAGTGGGGCAGGCAACACTCAAGGTGACACCACAGACTCTCATCACTTTGGCACGTTTTTAGTTTGGTCTCTTCTGAGTGCCTCCATTTTTCAGGTCCATGTTTGAAGCAAGCAGATTATTCAAAGAATGTGCAGTTAGCTGAATGAAGAAATTAAATAAATAAATCTTTCTAAATTGTTGCTAGTTTCCCATCAAATTCCCCATTTATTTCTGAGGACATAAATCCTTAGAGCTTGTACTGCCTTGCAGTTCTCCCAGCAAACTCACAAGCAATGCATCACAGTGGAGCTCTGGGCACACTGGTGAACTTCTGGGGGTGCCACAGATGAGATGCTTGTATCCCTGGGTATGCATCCATTTCCTCACCTGCAAGACTCCTAAATGCAATGAGCATCTATCTTAGACCTTCACTTTCTATTGGTTGCACAGGAAAAAGTGGTCTGGATTAGTTCATTTTAACAAAGAAAACAAATATAGCAAAATAAAAGTTTCCTTTGGGATATAAATATTCCTGGGCAAAGAGCACAAGGAACTCCAAGCCATGCATGATGTTCCATTAAACTGTTCAACTGCAGATAATAAATAATAGCATATAATAATTTAAAAAAAAAAAAGAAAGAAACATATAAACCCACATGGACTGCAGAAATATTCATATTTTGCCATACTTAAATGGAGCTTAGTCCAACTTGCTGTGGCACAGGAAAAATCCTTAGGGAGCTTTAGGGACTGTCGGTTACTAGAAGGTCAGGTCTCTCTTAGATCTTGACATCCTAATTCAATTCCAGCTAATGCCTGATGTATGAATAATTCATTAGTATTTCTCAGTTTGGAACTAAACCTCTCAGAGAATTTAGTAAGTGTGAATGTTGCTGCAGTAAACATATGCCGATTATTTTTTTAGAAGCTAGAAAATGAGGTTACTCCCAAAAAAGTGGGTAAAATAATTAAAATGTAAATTGAAATAAATTATTCACACTACTAAATTTAAATAAATGACTCAAACACCTAAACTCAATTAAGGCATGTTGTTAGTTAGAATACTCAGTATTGTATAGCAGATGTACAAAGCCAAGAACTGGCACCAAAAAAGTGTTCAGTGTGCATGAATGTTTTATAGGTAACAGAGTGTATACCCTAAGGGCCTTGAATATTACATTAAATTATACATTTCTAATAAAGCAAATATAAATGAATATGGAACAAATGTCGACTTTCAGCTTTAAACCCCAAATACTTCTTTGAAGAGCAAGCTTTACCATTGCATAACAGTTGCAATATTATCTTGTTTAATGGCTTAAACACTGTTGTCAGCTAAATAACTGTGTGTGTATGCACGACAAGGCATAAGTGCCATTGGCAACTGTGGTGTAGTGTTATGGAAACCATTCTAAAATAAGACCACATTTACTGTCACTTAAAAATCTTTTAAAATTTTAATAGAAATAACATATTCAGCAGAAGAGACTTATTAATTTGCTGTAACTCTTTTCTTTCTGTTGGGTTTGGTTTTTGTTTTTTTTTATGGCTCGCTTGCAATCACAAAAGCAAGCTACTGTCAGAGCCTAGCCATGGGGAAGGAATACTCCTAGCTCTACAACAAACTCCTTGTGTCAGGAGCAGGACTGAGGGGGAGGAATCTGGCAAGCAATCAGTATATTTTCTTTGCCATGGTTTTATAAAATGCAGTACCACATGTTGAAAGTTCGTGCATATGTACCATTTAAGCCTACAGCCTAAGATATAATATTTAAGCCTACAGCCTAAGCTTCAAAATAGAAAGAATTCTTTGTTCCTTTTTTTGGCTGAAAAGGGGGAAGAGCAGCTCCAGAGGAGCTTTGTTAATGCATTTGACATACCACAGTATCAGTCATATTTGGAGGGTCAGCCTGACTTCAGACTTTCCGTGGGATGGGCCATTCCAGCCGTGCAGAGAGAGCAGGCACAGCCCCCGCTGGTGGGTCTCTGTCCCTGCACCCCACGCTCACGTGGAGGGGAGGCAGAGCTGGACCACACTGTGACTCGGGGGTGGTTTTAAGGGCACTGTCATGAAACCTGTGTTCTTTCAACCCAGCATGGGCTGGGAGGTGTGATCTGGCAGACTGCAGCACCCAGCCAGGCTGCAGGGAACAACCAAGCAGCCCCTTGGCAAGAGCACTTTGCCCTTGCTGATGGTTCTGCATGTTTACCTGCTGAAGATACACACATAAATCCAAGTGCTTCCAGAGATAGAGATGATGCACTGGGAAAGAACTGCTGAAAGATTTTTTTCTCTAATCAAGTTTGCAGTTAAGATGTCAGCCAGTTTCGTCCTCTGCAAAGCAACAGAATGGGTATTGAACTCAGCCCTAATTGGATCTGTTAACCACCTAACAAAGCCACTGAACATTAACCAGCTTCAATTACAGCAGCAAATGAGGAAAACAGTGAGCAGACATTTTAGTCCAGGATCCCAAACTGAACCAGGGATATTGTTTTAAGAGCGTTAATATCAGGCCTCGAGAACTCAAGGAGAGGGAGTAGTGGGGAACATCAGCTCATTGTCTCCCTTGAAACAGTGAGAGCCTGAACCTGCCCCACACAGACACAAACACTTAAAGCAGCTCATGCTCTTGGCCAGCAGCTGAGTGAGGGGGAGTGCTGCAAAGAAACTTGCAAGATGCAGCCTTCTAAAAAGCCACACTCTGATCTCTTCCCTCCAACATCAGCACAGGCTGGAAGCCAGCCCAGAGCAGAACTCACTGGGGAGAACTTCCCCTTGATACCGGGAAGCTTAGGGGCAGGAACCCATGGAATCTGAGTTATTCCTTCATAAGTCCTATAGACCCCATCAAATGGGTGATAGGAGAGTTAATGTTCTTCACCTTGGCAGAGGACACCTCACAGCTGCCTGTCCCCATTTCAGGGACTGCCAGGGAATCCTGCCATGGGGGAAGGAGGAGGGAGGGGGAACTTGTGCGTGGGCCCAGCTGGAGTGAGTTGCCATATCCCACAGGGAGCTGTAAAACTCCTCTGGTGGTGCTGGCATTCTTCCTGGTTTAACTCTGTGGCCAGGTCTTTCCTGTAGAAAGGATGAGGAACCTTTACCAGGAAGGAATACTTCAGTGTCAGCAGTGAAGGAATCAGTTTGATGTGTAATTCTTGCTTATCTTTGATGTGCTCTTGAATAAAAGGATAATACCTACACCAAGTACCAGTCTTGGCTCCATTATGGACATACAAGTGGTAATAATTCAACTAATATTGCTATATTCAAGCAAAATGAAGTTTGAACCAGTACCGAATACAGTGATGCCGTAGGAAAGTTGGCTTCATAAAGCCAAAAAGCATTATGAGCAAGATCAACTAGAAGAAGGAAATAAGGCAGGAAATATAAGAGCTTCGTAAGAACTTCTTAAGAGTTTATCTTATTTTAACAGGAGAAAGAAGGCTGTATCTGTATAAACACACAACAGAATAAGCTCAGCATAATAAATCAAAAACCTCTGCAGTAAGAACTGAATGCAGCCATAACAGTAAGTCTTACCAATAAGGACAAAAAAGACAAATGTGATAGTAAAAGAGGATAGATAATTGACAAGAAAAACAAAAATGTGCAGTTGAGAACATTAATAAGAAAATTGTTTTTGCAAAACATTTCTGAAGTGGAAAAAAACCTTTGAAACAGACCAATAGGTCTGTTCCCAAACAAAAATCACAGGCACTTCTTTTTTATTTAGTAACAATGCAAGAAAATTCAATAAAGATGTCTGTTCTGTAGATGGGAGAAAGGGTGATGTATTTGTTAGATGATGATGGTAATATACTTTCTATTGCTGCTGTGACTAAAGAGGGTATTAATCAACAGCTACTGTAGTTAGACATACTTAAATCAGAAGTTCTGGGTAATTTGCATTGAGGAATTTAACACAGCTGACTGAGAAGCTGCTTTGGCAGCTAATGTTCATTTCTCAGTAAGCCATGGACATGGGAGAATTCCAGAAAACTTGGAGAATGCTAGTTCCTTGTTAGTTCATCAAAAAGTATGGACAAGATGGCTGAGCTAACAGAGCTTGTCAGGCTGACTTCACGTGGGACAACAAAGGAAAAGCTCATATTTCTTCAATTAGCAAAGACTGGAAGGTGCATGCTACTGTTAATGCTCATGATGAACCAAGTATGGAAAATATGTATGCTCAAAGTAACTTTAATCTTCTTAGACACTATTAACCTGGTTCACATAGGAAGAGCATTTAATAAATACACTTAGGTTTCAGTAAAACACTCCTAATACAGCTGACAAACTAAAACTACAGACTTGGAAAGTTTAAAGAAAATAAATCAATAGGTGCACTAAAAGGTCAAGCAGAATAGAAAGGAACACAATAACTTGGCTATAGAGTAAGTAACTGGAAAGGTAAAAGCCACCAGAAAACAGGAACCTCTGCTGAACAAAGAAATCTATAGTAGAACCCAAATTGCTTCAAATTTAAGCGACCTAAACTTTATATGTTCCAAGCTGCTAACAGTAATGATTCTGATGAAGAGGAACAATTTAATGAAGGTTGTGATAGTTTTCTTCAGTAACAATCTTTATATTAAAGGTGGATTTTGTTTTTTTCATCTCAGGCTATATTTCCAGTACCACCACTGGAAGTTAATAAAGCCCAGCAGGACCTGCAGTTTGCCCCTGTGGCTCTGGGTGTTCTGTGGGGTCACAGCATGTATATTACATCTGGAGATCCCTACCTCTCCTCACTTTCTTTTCTTCTAATTGCTTTTTTTTCAGGATGTGGCATTGACTTTTGCAACAGTATCCTGAAAAGTTTATTTATAATGTACTAAAAGGTGCAATCTTTTCAGCTGAACCAAATTTACAGTAGCAGCATTTTGGGTCATGAAACTGCAGTGCTCCAAGCTTTGTAAGTGATGCTTTACTGGGCTTGGGGTTTTTCATTTGAACTTTAATAGAACCATCTTACTTGTTTTACATCAAAGAACAGTGGAAGCAGAAGTGACTAATTTAATTCCTCATGCACAGGCTACTCACACCAGCTCTCAGAAATTAATATTCTTCAATGTTAGGAGATACAAATTTCAGCTAACCATAAAAATCAAACCTCTTTCCCAGGTGAATTTCACTGCCTCAGTCTGTGACTCTTAAGATACAAACAGATGCTGAGCATATGAGCTTTAGGGACAAATCAGCTGACCTTTAATGATTGATTCTGTAAGTCCTTCCCTCACTTCCCATCAATAGCATATTTATTGATCACAGAGCTGGCTGGTACTGAATTCCTCTGGAGAAATTCAGTATCAGAAAGGCTAAGAAAAATCTTTAAAGTGCATAGCTTAATTCTCTGCTCTGCTGTCATCAAAACTGAACCTCTGAAACTGCACTTTACTAACCAAACTGGTGTCTCTTCCCTTGACCCTAATGTCTTGATTACTTACTACTTTGGTTGCAAAGCAAAATCTTCCCTTCTGCTTAAACCTACTTGTAGGCAGGTGATTCAGCATGACTCCTCAAACTCAGCAGTGTTTGGGAGCTGGGATGCATCAGTTCTTCAGAAACCTCACTGGAGAGTAATCTGTGAACTGTGTCATCTGAGAAGACTTCAGAGAAAATGTCACTGCTGCGATGCCCTGCATCTGGATAAGCCTCCTGTGAAGACAAGTGCCAAATTAAAGAAATAAAGAATAATAATTAGGGGTGATAGATGTCTTTGTTTTTTTCCCTCCAGTTACTTGGTCTATCTGCATGCATATCAGGTGTAATATCACACTGTTATTGCGGAAGAGTTGGTTGGCACTCACAGAATAGTTTGTGAGCCCTCAGGCAGCAATCACTGTCTTAGGAACAAGCTGAGAAGCAGTCACAAATTAAATCGAAAGCCTGCTGACCCTGACCTATCATGCCAAGGCTCTACACATCATTTTGCTGTATAAATACTACAAGAGGCAATCATCCAACACACTCAGATAGCAAAAAAACCTGGAAGGCTGATTCCCAAGCAGCTCCACCACTCCATGATAGGGGTCTTTTCCAGCCTAAATGATTCTGTGATCTTATTCTATGATCATTTGTATACCCACATTCCCTTTAGGTTTTATGTATTCAGGTGAGTAAGAAACACCCAAACCTGCAGTGTGCATTCCATGTACAGTGGCTGTTGAACACACACAGGGTGCGTTATGTCATACACCATGTTCAGTGTATGTAGATTGAAATTTGCCTCTTCCACTAATGCTTGAACTCCACTGCCTGCTGATGTATGGCCCCAGCACATCAGCGGAGTGATGACGATCTGATGGGATATTACCATCATTTATTACTGGAATATCATCACTGGCATATTATTGCAATGTATCACCAGAGCAGCAGCCAGCAGGGGCAGAGCTGCAAGAGAGCCATGGTCTATGTTTTATTAATTCCAAAGTGATAGCTGTAGGATTAGTATGACATGGAATCAGCACATACCCTGTTTTCCTCTCATTCACATACTTGCAACATGAACTGGTATATTTTGCTTGCTATTTTCAGCATAGCCAATTTTCCAGGTGTGAATCATTTCCTTGCTGAAATTTTAGATTGTGACCCTCATTCTGAAAGTTTTGTTAGCAAATACGAAAAAAACAAGAACTTAAAGAAAAATGGAAATCTGATCTTGACTGTCTTGCTTTATCATCATCTCTATCACATATTTTGGGATTATTTTTTTGGCCCTGACTTTTAAATTGCTTCGTATTACCCAAGGCATTATGCAAAGGCTTATAAAACGGACAAGTCACTAAGTCTTGCAACTGGTTTAAGGTCATTAAGGTATAACATCCATTTATGATGATTTTTTTTTTTTTGCATTTGCAGGTGAATTTTAAAATTCAGTATCTCATTTGCTGACAAAAATAACACATAAAACTCAGTATATTCCTGCCACTCAGCCACTCAAATTGGCAAAGTGACATCACATATTTAAACATCTTGATGAAACCTGAGTGTGCTTCCTCCCATCAATGTTAATTCTGCCTATCTCACCATGCTTTGCACAAAGCATGAGTGTACTTATATTACAGTCTCTCTTGCACAGTCATTGCCTGGAGGAATTCTGAAAGCTCTCCTGCAAATGTCCCCTGGATTTATTTCATTGTACCACCAGAAAATAACATTTGCTGCAAGCTTTATATAGAGCAACTTCTGCAAAGCGATCTCGGTGTCAGCCTGTCTGATTCAGTCAGGAGGACTCTGTTTTAGTTAGTGATAAGGCTCCTATCTGCATCCCACCAGAATCAGAAGGAGATATTGGATAACTGCAGTTAGTTCTAGCTGCTCACTGGAGGGTTGCATTCCTTGTACCTCTGCTGCTTCTGGCCATTATCTACCAGCACATAAATATCTTCATCTTATTTAGCACCATGTGTTTTAGGCTAAATAAGTCTCTCTGATGGACCTCCTCAAATTTCCATTACACATCTCTAATCTACTCTCATAGAACTATTAGAAATGAAATCTAGAGCTGCATATATTTTGAAAATGCTGAGCTAGTTTCAGGTTGGTGCACTAAGGGGAGACAATCGGTTTGCTTGGCCAGGATTGTTCAAACACAGAGATGGGACCAGAAGACCCTGGAGAAGGGCTGTCTGTGGGATTGGTAAAATGCAATGCCCCACTAGAGGCAAGTTTTGGCTGAACCTAGTACTGGAATAAACCCCATCCAGCAGAAGACCTGGACTAGTAGAGCAAACTGTGAGACAAGAGGTGGGGAGTAGTAGATGAGGAACCAGAGGGAACCACTGGAGAAATGCCCTTTCAGTGGCACATTTGGCTGTCACCAACTCCCTGAGAGCACCACTCAGGACTGGCCATTGTCACTGAAAACACAAGGCATGCTAGTGAAAAAAGTGAAATTGCCACAGCTTATACCAGCCTGTCTGATAACAATTTCTTGTGGTTGGAGAAAGGCAAACAACATTTGCTTAACATTTTTCCTTCCTGTCCCCCCATAAATGGTTAATGCTTATGCAGCAACAAGTAGATCAAGAAGTTAACCCTAAAATGTGCATTGTATTAGGTGGGACAAAAGTGTACAAAACAGCAACATCTGTTTCAAATGACAGTTTCTCATTAATCTGCATATCCACTGTTGAAGAAAATGGATTACACTCAGCAGGAACTCTGCCCTGAATTTGTAGTTTGAAAAGCCAAGTCCTCTTGCCTATTGTCACCTAAATTGTCCCTTGCTGACCATTGTGCCTTCCCCAGGACTGACTGCTATCATAATGCTCATTCATTGATTCATGCTGCCTGACACTTTGCAGGGAATTCAGTAAAAACCGGTGGAAGGGATTCAGAACTAATGGAGATTTAATGTCTCTCTTTCTTCTTTTTGCATATGTTGGTTGGATGAAAGTGTTTAAAGTCAGCCTTAGATGTTGATGTCATTCTCTGAACATCAGTAGCTGTACTCCTCCAACACAGTCTGCCTTCTGCCACCACAGGAAAACATCTGGAGGATGGCACAAATTTTTGGCATTCCTTCAGAAGGGTCTTTAAACCCTTTTGGTCTTCTTTCCCCACAAGAACCCAGTGCAAGGCTCAGAAACAATGGGTTGGGAAATGAAGGAAGGTTCTGAAGCCAGTTTGATTAGAACTAGAAAAAAACCCCAAACCCTACACAACACAATTTGTACACTGCTACCACCTAGTGAATTAAAAGGAAACAAAATCTCCCTCTGAACGAATATGAACGACTTCTAAGGGTGTGAACCTTTGTCACTGAGGTCACCGGGACTTTTGCCATTGATTTTACTTGGAACAATCCTTAATGGGACAGGCCATATTAAACATCAGGCATTTGAACTTCAAGGGCAGCTATAGAAAGGCAAAAGGTTTGAAAGACTGTTACATATATTTGTGATCTAGATAATTGCCATAATTTGTCCAGAATAACACTGAACCAAAAGAATCATTAGCAATTACTGCTCCAAGCCAGTGCAAATGGGTTCAACTGGATGAAAAGACCCATTTGAAGACTGGAACAAAGGCAAGATTTTTCATGGGTACTGCATTTTCTTTTTCAAATTAACTTAAACTTTGGGAAAGAGGTTTACACAGCAGCTCTGGAAACCTCAGTTCTGCATTTATGCAATGATTTTCTCCACTGAGTTTGTCCACCTCACTTTCTTGCTCTTTGGTGTTTTCCCAAAGCAGGAAGGAACCAGCCACTCCCACTCGGTCTTTAGCTCTGGTTTAGTGTGCATTTTTCTCAGTTAGATTGGCACGTGCTCCCTCATCTCACAAGTCTGTCACACTGTCAGTCCTGTCAGTGCTAACATCCAGGGCTATTAAAATCCACACTGATTTTGACACTTCCTCTTGCAGAATCAGCATTTTATTTACCCCAAGGCATACTTTCACTTGCAATGTGAATCATAGTACAAAGTGTCAGGATTAAATGATTCATACCTTATTTGCAGCACTTGGTCCTTTCTTCCCTATCCAATGCCAAGAGAAATCCCTTCCAAACTGATCTGCAGGTCAGATATGAAACCAGATGACTTATGTCTCTGCTCAGCTGCCCTGGGATGGTCTGGAGATGCTAAATGTAATCATGGCATACAGGAAAAAGTGGCAGAGGAGAGTTTCCAGCTCTTCTGGAAATGAATGCTTCAGTTTCACTGGGGTTCTTCTTACCTATCTGTAATAATAACTAGGAAGAATGCAAGGACCTTAATTACCTAATATCAGTGATACAAATGCATTTCTATGCAACCACACTTTAATCACTTTCACAATATTTATCATCATTAGTCTCATATCATAGTTCAGCAAAGATCTTAAGTGTATTCATAACTCAAAGCACCAGTGTTTTACCCTTTATTTCTCAGCCTTAAAAGTAGGGGCATTATTTGAGGCTGAGCACAGAATCAGCCCTACTTTTTCCTAATTCTGCTGTGTCTATTTGAAGCTCAGACACATGGAGAAGAGAAGCTTTCTAACTACGTAGAACACCCAATTAATTACCTCTTTTTTTTTTGTTTGCAATTGAAATTGCTTGTGTTAAAGCCGATTGCAAAACAGCTCCACAGAACCTTCTGCAAAGCAGTTTCCTATCACAAAAAAAAAATCTTTCAGTAATTAAATCTTCCATAAGTTTGCTGTTTTAGAAAGATTACAATTTATGTATCATAAAAATCATGCTTTAGAGGAAGAAAAGGGCTTTAACATTTTATCGGTGTTAGTCTCAATTTGAAAATAGGGTCTTAAATGGGCTGTAATAGAGCACATAATACTGAAAAGAAAATCACACTTTTGACTTTTTTCCTGAATTTTCTGTAATGCAGCTTTTCATAATTTAGAGGGTCTCCTCAAATATCTCCTATTTTTGATATCGTAACATTTTTGATGTAGTTACAGTGTGTACAATCCTCCTTGCCATGTCCTCCCAGCTTCCTTAAAATACCCTCCACTTTTAGCACCCCTTTCCAACCTGTTAAATGCCCCCTCTCCGTGGCTGATGTAGCCTTTCACAGCAGTGCTGGGTTTCTGGCTGACTCCCCCTGAGCCTCCTGCAGTGGCTCACCCATATTCATTTTAACTTGTACTTCGTGTTGCTACATAAAGCATTATTTTTTCTTTCTGCAGGGCAAATGGATGGGATCTGTAAAGCAAGTGATTTTGAAATGCATCTTAACTTTCAGATCAGCCTTTCAGAAATTAATTTCCACTTAGTTTTTGGAGCCGTTCCAACTCATCCTCATGAGTGAAATATGGGCATCAGAAGGTGGAACAGAAAATACAAAGCTAATGATCTGGTTCATGTTAGTTAGTTCGCTCTTAATCCTTTGAAAGATTGCATTTCCCGTCTCTGGAATTTCCTCTCTCTGACGGTTTTTAAAAGAAACAAGACAATATTTGCCATGCATTATATATCAAGATTAACTCAAGAAGCGTAGATGATCTATTCACCATCCCTATAAGCCTCTCATAATTAGGTCTACCAGTTTTCAAGGACAGAACTGTCTTAGCTTTCAGAATATGAATTCCCAACAAAATTTAATCTATCTGCCAAAGAGCAAAGTTAGACAGGACAAAGGCACCTAAATCTCCCCCCCTTTTCACCCTTCATTTTGACTGGCCTGAGCACACCAGAGCTGCAGACTTGCAGCTACTTTGCTCCTGCAAAACGGACCCTCCTCCTTCCCAGGCAGCCTCACACCTCCTCCTTCAGCTCTGCTCTGCCCCGTGGCAAGGACCACATTGACATTCCTACCCACTGCAAGCTTCTCCAGTGTTGCAGGCTTTCTACTCCATTTTTATAAACCTGCATTGCCTTCAGCTGAGCTATCCACAGTATTTTTGCTGGAGGATCCCACAGGAAGGGGAGGGAGAAGTCCATGCTCACCTTTGCAGCAGTGCTGGGGGGATTCTGCAGTACAGCACTGAGCAAGGTGAAGAGCTGGCAGTGGAGCTTTATCTTGGGGGGTCTCTGCATTCCTGACATTACTGGGATTAAGAGCAGGGGATGCTGTGGCTTGGTGGCCCCTGGGTAGGTCAAGCCTTCAGGAGGCTTTCCTGCAGCCAGCACTTCCCCAGACAAGTTGGGAACCCACGAGTCAGTTAGAGAAGCTTGTCCTGGCAATTGGGCACTTCTCCCTTGCCCACAGGATGCTGCCATAACACAGCCTGGGCATAGTGGACTCTGGAAGAGCCAGGGAGTGGGTTCCACCTCTACTTGTCACTGTTTTCCTCCTACTTGCTTGCCCCAGCCCTGTATTAAAATAGTATCAAGCATTTCTCCTTTTGTCCACAAATTTCCTCTTCTGTCCAGCCAGTTCTATTGGTAGAAACACAACAATAAAATAGGAATAGAGTTAATAGCAGTATTACTGACATGTAAATATATAAACAACCGTTGTTGATGTGGTGAAATGGACAGTAGATTTAAAGAGACAGCAAGATCTTCTGTTTACTTAGAAAAGTGTATGTGGAAGGGTAGAGGGGGTATTTGCATGAAACCATCCCAGATATCATATTTTTGCTCTAGTATTTACAGTCCTGCAGAATGTTTTCAGAGCTTCATCCTCTTGAAGAAATAGCATCCTATCACATAGATGAAAAAGATACGTTTTAAGGGACAGTCTATTCAATTTTGTTCCAATAGAATTGCAAGCACTTTACTTTTGTCTTCTATTATTTCAAATCTTGTGCTGCAAAATTTCATCCAGCTTCCAGTTCTGGTACTCAGAAACTGCAAAAAAAAATGTGTTTGTTTCTTTTCAAACAGCAGTGAAGATTTGGGTTGTTAAGTGAGGGGAAGTATCTTGGAAACAGCAAATTTCGGTGTTTGTTACTGGAGATCAAGATTTGGCATGGAGTGACTTTTGTAATTTCTCTCCAAAAAAAAAAAAAAAAAAAAAANGGTAGTTTTGTATAGGATTTCAGATTTTCTCTTTTTTTTTTTTCTCCCCTCCTCCCCCTCATTATATGATACAGCTGGAGGGGCTCTTAGACTATAAAATACAGCATTAAATCACAGAACCAGTGTTTGTCTTACTTCCTTCACTTTTCTAGATTCAATTCCACACTTAATAGAAGGGAAGACAAAAGAAGGAGACGTTTTCAATACTCAGACCCTAATAATATCCCTCTGGGATTACCTGCAGCTCACTACATCAGTCAAAAGCAAAGATTAAAAGTAATAGTCACGTTAATATTGCTTCACAATCCACAAACATAAATCCTCATTTGTTATTCATGAGCTTATCACACACACCTCTTAAGGAGCAAAATCCTGCAGCATGTGCAGAAAACGTAACCCAAAGTAAACAGTGAAGGGGAGGCAGACAACTTTATAGCTCCTTTAAGGTGAAGATATTGCAGGTGTGTTTGCTAACAGAGTAGAAATGTTCCTGCCTGGCTTTGATGCATTTACTGCCTCCCTAATCATTACTTAATCAGATCCCTAAGTGCCCCCATCCTCAGAGTGCTGCTTTTCTGAGATGGGTGCTCGGGATTTGTCTGTAGGGGAGGTGGTGGAGGGCAGCAGTGCCTTCCCGAGGGGGGACAGACCCGAGGTTGCTCTGCAGTGCAAGGACTGAGACGGACCCCTTTCCTCAAGGAAAGTCACCCACCACCTCCTGTCAGGGTATTTCTGCTTCCTACGAAGAAATGAGCAGCTGACCTTGAGCACCGGGTGCTTCCTGGGCTTGCAACACGCTGCCTCCTGCACACAGGGCTGCTCCCAGAGAGCCTGGAAGCGGCAGGGGCTGCCAGGATCACTTTGGGACAGCGATGGGTGGGCTCCTGGGAACACCCGGGCACGGGGATGAAGATGCAAATTCGGAGCAGGTTTTTATTTCAAATGCTAATGTATCTCCTCAATGCCCAGAGCTCGGAGCAGTTCGAGGCAGAGCCAGTGGTGCCCTGTTCGTGACACACAGAGCCTGCCCTGGCTCCGTAGCCATCCAGGTTTGAACCACTGAGGGTGAACCCCAGCTCAGCAAACATGCACACAGTCCTCCTGATGGTGGTTACTGTAGAAACAGAAAGGAAACTTTCACCAATGTTTCTCTCTTATTTCCCAATAAATAGCAGCATCTCCCCTAGAAACTATATCGATCTCTAGTTGTTCAAATAACTACTATTACAGAAGTAGATGAACTCTCCCCTGATAGACCTGTCAGACTCCCTGCTGATGAGAAACCTTCCATGCAATCCATATCCACAATTGCTTTGGAAGTCGACAACTAACCTTCCCTCCCTTTTCCCCCTCCAGCTACATCCCTGTAGCTTTTTTTGGTTTCATCCACCTATGCTTTTTTTAAGCTGATACTTGTTTTGAGAAACTGCTGGAGTTGTGACAGAAACTTCTGAGCTACCTCAGTAATTGGCCTGCCTATGCAGAAGGGAGGGGTTGAGAATGACAGTGCAAGGGAAGAGAACCTTGAAAACATCTTGTCTTGGGAAGCTCCTGTCATAAATAGGGTGGCATTACACGAGCTTGCCATGCATGTGCAGTGTTCTGTGCTGTAAGTGTTTCCTCTCAACTCAATGTCTTCTCACATATAAATACATGGTTTGATTTTATGTATTAATCCTATTGTGTCTGCCTTTTGTATGTGTGTAACTGTTGCAAATCATTTTCTCCAGCTCGGAGGAAAAAGCCATTAAACACACAACTGATTTCACTGGAACTGTTGCAAGTCTGCTGATGAAGACTTAAATACTAAGTTAACCTAAGCAACCAGAATCTCATTATTACCTGGAACTACCAAGAAACCCAACACTCGTGTGTTAAAACATTTTGTTGTACAAAGCTTAAGCAAAAATGAGCACAGGCCGTACTCTCAGCTGTTAGAAGCCAAAAAAGTTGCATCCTTTTCACTGGAACAATACTGCTTTATGGGACACAGACTCTGGCCTGCAGTAGACCTGTCCCAAGTGAAGACAATTTGCATTCCTCCAAAAAAATAATTAGTTGAAATCTGCTTGGTAGCTTTCCTGACAGATGGGTAACACAGTCCACTGCCTGATTTTCTGACGCTCATGAAGCAACCTGACTGAGCCAGCAAAGTTCTTAATACTTCACCACCTTGGCATCCAGGGAACAACTCAGGCATCTAGCTTTTAAATGTTTTAGTTTTCTTAACTGTTTAGTGAATGAGGCAGAAAACCAGTACAGCTGATGCTCTCCTGTCCTTGTGATACAGGGATGAAGGTGGCTGAGCTAGAGCTGTCAGGTTTGTTGTGCTCTTATTCAGTCCTCCCACACCTGTCCTGATGTTGCACAGGAGGACAAGAAACCTGCTGGACAGCACCACCTCAGCTTCCCAACAGTTCTCACCATACCCAGCAATCAGCACCCTGAACCTTCCTGCAGAAGCAGCTACAAGTGAGATAACTGGAAAAATGAGTATATTCATGTGTCTAATAGGTAACAAAACCCAATAGTACTCACCTTGGTGCTGCTGTTAACTCTTAAATGGTGTAGAAGACTGGGGGTGTGGTGGAAGTCTATTAGATTGCAAAGAAACTGCACACACTGATTACCCAGTTTCAAAATTGCTTGTGTGGATTTGGGCACGGGGGAGGTTGTAACCATACTATGACAGCAAAGTGTTGAAATTCTTCAGGTGTTAGCCACCTTCTGACAAGCTCCCCACTTAAATGTCATTTAGCAACGTTTTTGGCATTGGTGCTTTCCTAAGTATTTCCCTATTCATCTTCCAGATAATTTCATTATCTGCCTCAATGAGGCTCAAAGAAAGACTTCTGTAAAACTTTCTCCTATCTGGTCACATCCCAGTTTGAAGCTGACTATTCCAGACCTTCTCAGGATTAAAACCAACTCCCAACCCTTCCTCCTCCAGCATAACAGACATTCCTTTTCCACATTTCCATTTTTAAATGTAAAAAACATTGTTACAAGTCAGATATTGAAGCATGTCCCTTTCTTATCCTCAGAATGAACCATTTTAGTGTAGAAGTTGCTGCTTGCAGACACCAGTAAGAATCAGCAGATACGTCTCCAAGTTTTTAGGTTTTGTTTAAAGTGACATCTGCTTGCAAATTTTCAAGTGTCTGGAAAATTACAATAGGTCTCCTGGGAATGAATTAATAGGCTGCAGACATGTGAGGCAAAGCTAAATGCTAAATAAAATACCTCACCTAGCACTGCAGTTCATCAGATGGGTTCCCAAACCTGCAATAAACCTCTCCCATCTGTGCCTGCCCATACAGCTTTCAACCTTCACCAAGGAGGGAACTCCTGTCACAGTAAGGTCGACCCTGGCACAAATTCTTTGATATTATCAAGTACTCAATCCATTTAGCAGAAAAATGTTGACTCTGTCTCTCAAAAGTAGAATGATCGGACAAGGATTAGTTTTTTAGTAACTAAATACTCCAGAAAATAGGCTCTCCTGTGGGTGTTAATGCACTTTGGTTTTGCTAAAAGGTTACCAAAGTGACTGGGCTGGAAAAAAAAATGCTTTAAAAATGCTGTTTCAGTATTTGGTACTTGATTGCTGAATGGGTATGGGGAATGAGGTCTGAGAAGGAAGACAAGGTGAAAGAAATTGTCTCTACAGAGACACCTAAATTAACAAAAAGGAGGGTTAGGCCAGAGATGCAGGAAAGAGGAACTCTTTTTCCCTCCCTACATTTAATAAGAACAATTAAAATAATTAGCCAGTTAAAACACTGTTCATTCTATGGTGACCACCACAAAGCAGCTTGGTGACCCTGCGCAGTTCTAGTTGCACAGGGCTTGTAATGCTCTGCCTCTCCTCTGGTGGTGCCAGGAATTGTTGTTACTGAGTGAGATGCCCGGACTGACAATTCAGAAACTTGAGACACTGATCTCAGAGTAGTCCCCTGCACAGAAAGCACAAGGCAGCTGAGCTTAGCCTGCCTCATGCAGCCCAAGCCCCAAAGGAAGGGGAAGGGATTTTTCCTGCAGGATGCTCAGTGCATCCATCCCCAAACCAACACAACTCTTACATACACAACATGAACTCCAGTGAGCCTATTCACACCCTTGTATTTAAAATCTGTGCGTAAGTACTTTTCTAGACTGAGGGCTACGGTGCTCATCTCAGGTCAAATTAAATCTTTACTACATGATTTACTGCTCCATTTTGTGCATATTTAAAAAAAAAATCCCTTCAACTTTCATGTCTTTTTATGGTTTTGTATATCTATCTTCCAAGATTCCTCGAGATCCCCCTATGAAATGCTTCATAGGAGTGAGATTTCAAGCTGACAGGCAAATTCTTTGCTCAGTCCTCACCTGCACCCGTGGTCTGCCTCCAAAGCCAGCCATCAGCCCACTCTTGTGCCATGTACCTCTAGAGGGTGATGCCCCATGGGCATGACTGTGCAGCCCACGTGGCAGGACTGACACTGTGGGATGTCAGCAAGGAGCTTCTGCCCAGTTCATGCTCTGGGAGTTGGCAAAATTCAGCAAAATTACTGTTAAATCAACCTGCTCTTACAATTTCTCACAGATACTGGATAATTACAAGGGAAGACTCATTGTTATCCACACTGATGTTTGATTAGCTCAAAGAAGGGCACTGATTCTATCTGTGAACGGCAGCAATACACCACAATCTGATTCAATCCACAATTAACACTCCAAGTTTTAACTTCTTGCATGAAACCCTGAATGACAACCTAACAGACCACAAAGTGCAGTGCAAGAGACCGGGAAGAGCAGAACTGCTCCTCGTGGGAAGAAGAATCAGAAGGCAAGGCTGTACCTGCAGCAACAAGCACACAGCAGGCAGAGCTGAGGGCTGGCACCAGAGCCCATGAACTGCCAGCCCAGGGGCAGGGGTGAGCCATGGGCAGCAGGGAAGACAGAGCTCAGGGCTGTTAAGGACAATTTCCACCCCCAGGGCTGATACCTCCTGGTGGCTGAGGAGCCAGGGATGGTGAAAACAAGGTCTGCAGGTTCTCACTTCCCAGGCAGGTTACCATGAGGCAGAGTTGCTGAGGAGTCAGGAGTCAAGGCAGAGATCTACAACTCTGGCCTCTGTTTGGAAAATCATATTCCTTTCATGCAGTGTTTAAATTTTATTGAATAGGCTAATGGCCACAGAAAATCCTGATTTTACCATTTTTCTCTCTGCAACCACCTGTATCTATAGTCCAAAGGAGTGGAATGTTAAGAGAGTTCATATTTACTGTGATCACATCTCTCTTTGAAGACATCAGTTTAGAGACCCAACAAGCCTCAGAACCTAGAGAGCCCCAGCCCCGTCACTCAGTGTGCACCCACATTCCCATAGGGAAGGATCACATACTGTTATACCCAGACATTCCTTATCCACTGTTTCTTGCAGTGGAATGATTTCTGGGTCAGAGTTAGCCTTGGGTCTTGTGAAAATGTCTCTACCTTTTTTAAAGCACCATGTTGTTACCTGAACTGAGTTTCTGCTGGCTTGAATGCTGCCTCTTCAACATCCTCAGAAGTGTGATTTTGGTGAAGGAGCCCTAGGCTAAGAAAGAAAGAAAAAGTTCCTGATCTTTTGTTTTATTTTTCACATGCTTTCATTAATTGATGATTGCTTGAAGCAGGTGAAAAACACTGGATTTTATGTGGGAACTTTGGTACAAATAAAAGACAGGTAGAGACAAGGATTTTTAGTAAATTCAGTTTGGAACCAGCTCTGTGATTTATTTGATGATGGCCATCACATACATTATGCATAACTGAGTGCACTTGTGTGTGCATGTGTATATAATACATAACTTTTTAGTTTGACAATATTGATTGAAATCCTTTCAGGCTGATGAATGAGTGCATTATGCAGTGAACAGTGAAAGTAGCCTTGATGAGTCATTGGCAGGATTTTCCCAACTTTTTTAAGGCATCCTCTCCTGTGGGCTGAAAGTCAGAATTGTCCTCCCAGCACGTCTGCTCCACCTCAGTTTTTGACTGTGGCAAGACAAGCCCAGGTATTACTTCAAGCCTGTCAGTTCCTTCCACCTCTTCAAATCCCTCCACACATATCCTAATGCACACATGGAGGATCAAGGGATGGAAAGTCTCTCAGGGTTCATTTGGACTTGCAATGCATCTCTTTCATGTTAATTTTCCTTTTCCTTTTGCTTCACCTCAATCCACTCTGACACCTTGCCACAATATTGTCAGTCTCTGAGAAAACAACAAGCCAAAGCAGATGTGCTGAACACATGGTCACTAACAGGAGCAGTTCCCAAGCAAAGTTAGCATGTGAAATCATTCCAAAAGAGGGATGTCTTATCCAAAAAATAATCTACATCTGCTCCTGTTGTTTGGTGGATTGGGGAAAAAAAAAAAAAAAAGGAAAGAAAACAACACAAACCAACCAAAAAACAAACAAACAACTTCCATGTCTAAGCTTACAGTTTGAATTTATCCAATGCTCTTCAGTCTGATACCATTATAATGAATTTCTCTTTTGTTGAGTAACAGAGACATGCAACTTTTCTAGTGTTTTTTAAACGTATTGCAAAGGCCCCTTATTGGTGTCACAGAGCTGATTAAGGACAACACCACATTTCTTTTGGTACCCTAAGAAAAGGAAATTTTATAAAAATTAACATTCTTTCAAAGAAAAATGTGAGTTTCCAAAGGAAAATAAAGGCTACTTTGCTTATAAAATTTCTCTATTAATTTTCTTTGTCCTATAGAATTGAGGTGACCAATGTTCAACTGGGCTGTGACCTCATCCAAAGGCAATGTGTACAACAGCAATTACACATTTTCACTGCCAGTTCTGTTCCATTTGGGGGGATATGAGTAAACCCCTGAAGAACAAGACACATCTGGCAAGCTCTAAAGACAAGCTCAGCCTGCCAAGGAGAGAGCAGAGAGTGCTGAGCTCTGGCTTAGGTCTGAAGATGAGAAGGCAACTTTCTAGCTGAATCCTGAGCTTTTAGCTGAAATTTTATACTGGATAAGCCTAAATACTGTTATCCCTGATAAGGGCCATCACTGCCCTGCAGTATAAATAGAACAGGTACAGAAAAACAAACCATAACAATTAAAGTAATATGGGAGCAAAATCCATACCCGTGTTTGTGAGGAGTGGTCAGGAAACCCAGACAGTCAAAACATGCAGGCTCTGAATTGTTGAGAACTTGTTCAACTTCAACAGAGCACCCTGAGAGACTTGCTATGATTTGATTACCCATACATTCAGATTGAGTATGTACCACCTGTTAACATACAGAACAAAACACTTCCACCAAGAGCATTTGGTAAATAAATGACTTGGAAAATATTATTAAGCTCAAACCCAACATTTTACCATGTTTGATTTGCCACCAGATGCTGTGGGATCTGAAGATACAGGGAGAATAAAAAGAGTCAAACAATGGCAGTGAGATAGTAAAATACAAGTAAAACTCAGGTTTTTTTATGAAATTACAGTCAGAAATGAGTGCAACACTCTTGTTCTACCTTGGACTCTGTCATGTACAACAAACATCCCCTATCCATGGAGAGTGAGAGCCCCTGAGAGCTTTGTCATATACCTTATGAAGGTTATTGTGTGTCATTCAAACAATTAATAATATCTTAACATGATACTATATTTTGTAGTGCATTGCCCCACATGCTGGGACTGTAAAGTGGTAAAGAGACAGTTTTCTCCCATTGAAGAGAGGCAAAAAGCCTTCAAATATACTTTCTTTCTGTGAAGATGCATGTCAGTAAGAGCAGCTGGTACTGATGCCAGTTAAACTTTCGTCTTTATGCCCCTTCCTTCAAGCTGAGCAGGAGGGACTGTTATCATGACCAAACAGCAACATTCCTCCTAAATACCATAAGGTTAGCAAGCTCTCAGTCTTAAGGACTCCTTCCTTTAACTGGTAAATATTCGCAGTTCCCTTTGAGAGTGACAGGCAAGTGTGATACTTGGAAAATCCAGATAGAAACAGAAACAAGCCAAAGACCATGGTTAGAAATGAACAGTGTCCACTGAAAAGACACACTGAGAGCTGATTGAGCTTTCCCAGATCTATCTGCCTGGGACCTTCTCACCCTACCCTGAATTCACAGTCCAGAAAAGACCCTCAGGAAAGCCATGGTCCTACTGATGTGCTGCAGCCTGGAAAGAGAGGCACCATTCTCCAACATCTCTACACTTCTTGCAAAAGGACACTCTGCCCTCTCAAGCAGGGAAATGTTAGTGTTGGACAATTCAGCCTTAGTATTGATGGATACTTTTATTTTTCTTAATCTAAATCCAGGCCCTAATTCAGATATAGCTCTGGACACCAGTGGCAAATTGAGTGAAATCCACCAAATAACTTCAAACTGAAACATATACAAAGATGTGCTTTTCTTGAGCAGATATTCTGCCAGTACTGTTCACAGTGCTGTGCCAGGGTCATACCAGGGAGCACAAAGAAGTCTGCCCAGGAGCATTTGCTTCACAGCCAGCTCAGCTGGTTGCAGAGACCAACACCAGCTACCCTGCCAGTTTATTCCCTTCTGAGATCTTCCTCTCTTTGTATTATATTTGAACTGAACATTACTCCAAATCAAACCAACTCCAACACTGACATGAAGATAAGGACCCCACCAAGCAGATGTGTGCTAAACAAACCTACCAAGACTCTCACTGGAGTCCTTTCTGTTTTCCAAGTCACAGGGTACTGCACTGGACATTTTGTTCCCCAAGAGAGATGACGCTGAAAAAAACTATTATGTCTAGTACCCAAGTTTTAAAGTTATCTAGTGACTTGGAGAGACTTTTTTTTTTTGCTTTAGAGCGAGTGCAGGACGAGGTTACATGACTAGTTGGAATCAATGCAGGTTTTTAATGATGCATGAAATGAAATATTGCTGTCCAGTGCACAGTGAATATTCAGTGTTCTGCTCTATGATAGATACATCCTGCACTGATGTGACAGGGCAGGAACGTCCCACACGGCAGCTGCAAGCTCTGCCCTGCACCCCAGCTCCTACTTTGTGTTAAATGGATTGCCATCTCCTGCAGCTACTTGTTCTTCTCCAGGCTAATACGTCCAGCAGCCCATCAGTGAAGTTCCTCTAGCCAGGGGGCAAATGAAAGCATTTTTCATGTCGTGGTTCTTCCTTTGGGAAACAAAAAAAACCATGGACCTTACAGAATTTCTAAATAACACATCTTATCTGGGACCTCCTCAGTCCTGGCCTCATAATTTTTAAGTGATAGTCCTTCTTTTTGTCCTTTTAATCCCTGTGAAAACATGTCCAGTTGAAGCTGGACCCAGATGAATTAAACCACTGCTCAGTCAGGGCAAATGCATCTGCAGCTCAAATAGTGGATTTCTCAAAGCTGTCTTGCATCAGAATGGAGAAGCAACATAAAAAAGACTGAGTTACTACTTTCTACTCCTGTGGAGATGAATTTGGTGTAAGAGAGAGAATAATTAGAGAACAAACACACGAGAAGAGAAAGGTGTAAGTTCCCTTCAGCAAAGTCCCATCTCCAGTACAATTTTCTCCTTTTTAAAGAGTGGACACAAGCAAGTCGGGGAAGACAAGCCTTTTCAAGACCTAGTACCAAAACAAACCCTCTATCTGGTGCAGGTTGCTGCAGTGTTTTAGATTTGTAACTTGTGCATGGCCAGATGGCTCTGAAAGTCTGCAGTCGAATCCCAAAATGAAGGTAGGGAGTTGAGAGGGAATCCACACAGATTTCAGAAAGAGAAGTTAGTGCCCTTTTGCCTGTGGCATAACAAGACAGACTGGGGCAACTGCAGCAGAGATTTCTGGCTGCTAAAGGGCCCATCTTTGCCCTCATTTCATGGGCAGCAGCTGTTCCAGGGCAGCAGCCAGGCAGGATTGGGTCAGATGTGGGAGGAGCACACGTGGGACAGGCACTGGCAGCTGCTGCCTTCCACTCTCTGTCTTGCCCAGCTCAGCAGGACTCCTTCATCTGATAAACCCTTTGAAGAGGCAATGGTACAGCATCTACTGCAACAGGGGAACCTATTCCTCGTGCCTTTCATGTTTAATGGTACACACAGATTTCCATATTCCTCCTGCTTCTGTTGATAAATAATCTGGATGCTACTTCTCATTGCTTTCATCCAGATACAAAGGACAGTGCAAGCTACGTGCTGAGCCTCATCTTTTCTCCTGATTGCCTCTATTTAAAATGAAAATCCAGCCAGAGAAAGGACACCAAGGGCTGCTTGTTCAGTATTCCCTCTGTGCTTGGATGATTACACCAGGGAACACAAAAAGAGAGACAGCAAAACCAAACAGTAGGAAGCCATGATCCAATAGTAGGAGAGAAGAAACCTTTTCATCCCACAACTATTGCAGAAAGTCAGAAGAGAATCTGTTACTGAATTGCAATTTGTTCTCTCCTGTCCCTTCTCTGGGGAAAACTGTGGTTTCACTACCTTTTTCTCAAGTGTTTCGGCCAGTCTGTGCTAATTTTCCATGCCTCCTTCCCCACCCCCATCAACCCCTGCTCCTACACACCTGACTTCAGCTTTATCTTCATCTTTCAAAGCAGCTTGAATTGCCATTTCAGACCCACCAGATTTACGGTTAAAATTAAAGCTTTGGCAAGCTTCTGTCACTGTGTTGCCCGTTCCTGTGGTACAATATAATGTAATTAATGTTTTTATGTTTAAGGAAGAGGAGGCACATATGTTCCTCAGCTGCTGATGAACAGATTTATAGGTAACACATCTGAGTCAGTGCCCATGTTTAGACGTAAGCCTGACAGACTACTTATCATTTTCTAAAAGCTGTGCACCACTGCCCTGTTTCCCTGGATTTGCAAGCAGGACTGTGCTGGGATGCCATAGTGAGATGATAGATTTCAGGTGACACAAGGGGAGGAAGCAAAACATCAGTAAATGTTTCAGCATATCTATCTCTCCATAAGCAGATGTTCTTGCTTAACACGTACCATTAAGCCAGAGCACACTGTGTGTTTTCTTAAAGAGAAACCCAGCCTGCTCAGGGTAGGCAGCTTGAAAAGGCACCAGAGCCAGCCCTGTGCTCTTGGCCCAGAAACTTAAGCCCTGTTTCAAGCAAAATGGAAGTGGGGAAGCTGTCCCATCCAAAGTTACCCACGAGGACAGAACTTGTCACTTATATGGACCTTTTCTGTCTCTCATTGCCATTTTGATTAGAGCGAGCTGAGGGGGACAAGTGCTGGAACACTGGCAGGTGGCACCACCCAGGCCAGGCAGTCCCTGGCAGAAAGGCAGGGCACACAGCTATGGACAACCACCCTCCTGCTGCCTCAGCAAGGCGTTCCAGATGCCTGTCAGAGCACTGCCCGGTGCCTTTGATACAGCATAGAGGAGTGGGGGGGTGTCTGAACCACTTCTCACAGCATTTCTTCAACCCTGCACTGATCCGGCCAGGGTGGGGTCTGGCAGTGGCTAATTCAAAATGCAGCAGGACTGAAAGAAATTAAGAAAAACAAACACACATACAAACACCCTCATAACGCCCTTCCTCACTGATCTAAGCTTCACCCCTTCATCCAGGGCCCCTCTATCTCCTGTCCCCATGCCCTGAGCAGCACAGGGGGATGGGGCAAGGCAGGGCTGTGACCAGCCCATGCCAACTCCTCTCTGCCAATCCTTCCTCTTCCCATTTTCCCTCTGTTGCACCGTGGTCTCCGCGGGAGCTGCCAGGGAATCCCTGCTCCCACATCTCCTGCTCCAGCACTTCCCTGTTTTCCTCATTCCTCACTGTCTGGGCATAGTTTTGCTCTTTCTGAAATCAGCTCAGCTGTGCCCCTAGGAAAGAGTGGAGCTTCAGTCTCATTTTCGACAATCAAGTTTTCATTGGTTTAGCTTTTGGATTTTTTTTATGAGCCCCAGTAACAGGAGTTGGTAACTTGGAACTTTCTTTCCTTCCCAGCTCTGTCCCTGAGGGAGAGAGTACTGGTCCAAATTTGAGGTTCAAGGTCCCAGCCTCCTGTCCTGCACACCAGAGGAGGGAATTTCTCTTCTTTCCAAAAGTGCAAGACTAAGCTTTTGTTGAGGGATTTAATTAGCCTGAAAAATGTGAATTTCCTTCTATACTTATAGCTGGGGGCTGCTTATGCATTTTGGTGAGTCATGCTCTACTTCCAACCACAGGCTCTCTTTCAGAGCCCACTGTATTCAATCTACTCACTACTGACTTAATGGCATTAAGAAAAAATAACTCAGTTTAAGAAAATCTTTGCACAGAGCAGATTTGTTAACCTATACTAAAGCCCATTCTGGGCACTCTCATTCAGAATTAAAGTGGTTTTAATTCAAGTTAGTGTTTGAGTTAAATCTAAATTAAATTTGAATTTAAATCATTAAATCTGTGCAGGGATTTAGTGCAGTTTACATAATCAATTTTAAGTTCATACCCTTCATTAATTTGGATGACTATCATCCAGTCTTTGCTTACTTAAAAATAGTCCTAATGCATTTATTAATATTATAATACTCAAAGTGGGTTATTCTTGAAGAAACAGAGAGTTTGAGCTTTCTTTGAAGTTTCACAAAATGAGAGTGTCTTGCTGAAGAAAGCCATTTTTGTTCTCACACACATAAAGGGCAGGAAGAGCTTTTAATTCCACTTAACGAGCTCCAGCACTGTCACAGCCAGCAGAGTAGGCACCAGGAGCACAACTCTGCCCTCAGCAGCAGGATCTGGGGAGCCTGGGCTGTGCTGCACTCCCAGGACCACACACACCTTCCAGAGGGGTGGCAGCTGCCCTGCTCAGCTTTGGGCTCTGCCCGTGCCCAGCTGCCTCATCCCAGCCCTCTGCCTGCTTCAGTCCTGGCAGCATCCCCAGACCAGCGTGGTGCTGTGAGTGCCACACGGGGTGGGTGGTGGAAGGTCTGCACAGCCAGCCCTGCCAAACCTGCTGCCACAGCCCTGCCAAACCTGCTGCCACAGCCCTGCACATGCTGACAGTCCCCCGTCCCCACTCCCCAGCTGAGCCCACCCCACGGCAGCCTCCTCTGCTGGCCATGTACACCAACACAACTCCCGCCTCCTGGAGCCACCTCTACAACAGGATGAGAGGTTTGTGTGGGCACTGGGGATCCAGCTCTGCCTCAGGGGTGGTGGTGCCCTCGTGTCAAGATTTCACCCCAGCCAGCAGCAAAGTACCACACAGCCACTCACCCATTCCCCCGACAGCAGGACTGGGCAGAGAATGGAAGAGCAAAAGTCAAAAAGCTCATGGGCTGAGGTAAAGACAGTAAATCAAAAGCCTCACGTGCCAGCAAAGCAAAACAAGGAATTCATTCCCCTCCCCCCGTGGGCAGGCAGGTGTTCAGCCATCCCAGGACAGCAGGGCTCCATCACATGGAACGGTGACTTGGGAAGACAAGCACCATCACTTCGAATGTCCCCCCTTCCTCCTTCTCATCCCAGCTTTATACACTGAACAGGATGCCACGTGGCCTGGAGTTATCCCTTGGGTCCACCTGGATCTGCCATCCTGGCTGTGTCCCCCACAAAGTTCTTGCACACCCTCAGCCTCCTCATTGGTGAAGTGGGGTGAGAAGCAAAAAAGGCCTTGATGCTGTGCAAGCACTGCTTAGCAATAGTTAAAATATCTCTGAATCATCAATCCTGCTTTCAGGACAGATCCAAAACAGGGCCCCACACTCGCTACTGTGAAGAAAACCGACCCTGCCCCAGCCAAAACCAGCACTGGAAAATGCAGCCTTTGGTGAAGTGTCCCCTCTTTTTCCCTTTCTCCACGAAGTGCCAGCCATTTGTGATTAAAATCCCACCTGTCACCAGATTTCAGAGGAATGCAGAGTGGATTCGTTTCACAGTATCAGAACCAGCTGCTCACAAAAATAGCTTTCACTCTCCCAAGGTCTACTAATCATTTCAGGAGACAAGCATAGAAGAGAATATCTCAGCTGACACTGGAGAGCACAAATGTTGACACAAATATGAATCTGAATTTTCTGACAGTAGCTGATTGTGTTGCTTCAGAAGGTTTAACAGACATGCCACTCAGCCGCCAAGACCCTGTTTAATGCTTCACTTTAAGTATTTGTATGATCTTTGGGGTTGTCAGTTCTGGGAATTGCAGTCCTTTGAGAGCTGCTGTGGCAATCTCCCTGTATGTTACACCTGTAACAGTACAATGCCTGCTTCCTTCTCAGGCTGCCTCGCTGATAATCTGCACTCACGTGGTGTCTGTGTGCAAGAGTGGTTTGCTAAATCTTTTTCATGCTTCCCCTGCTTTAGAGCAGCCAGTTTTCCCTGACTCCAAGGGCTCAATACACCAACCAGGTGTGTGCAAAAGCAGCAGGTGGCCCGTGGAGGTCCTGACTGCCCACAGTCTCTGGAACTTCATCTCAAATTGCTCATGCTTCAGGGTCTCAGACTACAAATCTCCTATTAGCAATCGGATCTGTGTTGCTTCTAATTTTCAATTGGTCAGGGAGATCTAGTTTCAAACAGTTCAAATATATTGGAATGCTTCAATATAGTCTTTTTTGTCCTGTTAAAAGTATTTCTCATGAATTTGCAGATAGCCATAGGTCCCCTTGAATTAGAATTTGGGGCAACTAGAATATTTACATGAAGGTTAGACAGTTTATAGCAGAACTGAACTTCCATGTTATACTTGTGAGGCTGCATTTGTACATTGCTTACTTCTGGGGATCTGAAATTTCATGGGAATGCACTGAAAGTGATTGAAAATTAAAGTTTGTGTCTGCTTTATATGGTTGGCATTAACATTGTCTTACATTGTCTTCTAATAGCTGTAATTAGGTGTTGCATTACCCTTGGGTAGGTCTTGCAGCACCCCTGGGAAGGCTTTTATGCACAATACTAAATAATGTACACATGAATGTAATTTTTTTCAGTTGGTTTCATTTTTATAGTGTTCTCTTTCACCTTCCTCTCCCAGACCCACAAGGTTCTTTTAGAATTCCCCTCTGTCAGCTGTTTTTATTCTGTATCTGAGTTGCTGGTTATCTCAGACCCTTCACTGTGCACCAGTGTCATCCTCACCACGTGGGTGGACTCACCCAAGTGGTTCATGCTGTTGCATTGCTGGATCCTCCTGCACCAGCCTGTGCCAGTGCACATCAGCATCAGCCACGGTGGGACTCTGGCAGGCACATGGCAGCTGTCACATGGGGACCAGTGGCTGCTGGTCTGTAGCTGGAACGTTCCCAGTGTCCTGTTGGAACAAGGGACTGGAGAGGAAGCTCTCCTCAGTGTCAATACAGCAGCAGGCCATTTGAAGTGCCTGACAGTGGGAGCTGTGAAATCTGCACTCAGCCTGCACTCTCTGTAGGGAGGAGCATTTTCTTCCACAAGCAGCTCTTGTGGTCACTAGTGGGAATGAGGAAACAGATGTTTGTCTATATGGAATAAGAATTACAACACTGATGATAATGATAATGAGAAGAAGAAGAAGAAGACATAGTAGAAGAAGAAGTAGTAGAAAAAGAAGGTAGGCCAATCGTGATGGATATCTGCAAATTTTCAGCATTTCTGGATACCAAGATATTTTCTTTGCCTAAGTTCTGGTTTCCAGTTTAAAATTCCTTGCTGCTACAATTCTTCACATGTGCCTACACAGACCCAGTGTCATAAAATGCTCCAACAGGAATGACTCTTCAGTTCTTCCCCTGCCCAGAGTGATGGACACAGGGAAGATAACTAAACAGTTAATGTTTAGTGAAGCTAGGAGAAAGGCAGCAAGAACACTGCTGTCATACATGCTTATTTTAGAAGAGTTTAGTTGTGATTCCTGGATGTTTTTAAATGGGTCACTTGTAGGGTTTACAATACTCTAGACAAAACTAGGTGCAGTAAGCACGTACAATAAAAAGGCACCCTGGAGCTCCAGGAAAGTATCTATCTGATCTAAAGGTCTTGACTACAGGGATACAGGGATACAAATCCTAACTTTCAACAATAGGAAAATGAAGAAAGTGAGATAAAAATAAAGCTGTTGCAATAATTGTCTGAGTATGAATTGTAGAAGTGGACCTTCAGCATTCAAACCCCCCATGATAAAACACAAAGGTTGCTGGATGTTAGTTATTTAGCATTATTACCGCAGCTCCTGTTACAACAATCTGCATCGAGGGCTGAGTGACCACCTGCTGTTCGTGTTGATGCTCAATTTGCAAACAGTCAAGTACCATTTGGTTTGTGCCAGCTTGCTGCATTACTTCAGCCATAAAAGATATTGTGTAACCTAACAGCAGCTTTTTAACTAAAAATAGGTGTTCTGCTTATATCCAGTGGAAAACTGGTATTTAATGATTACAATAAATGTATTCAGATTCTTTCAGCTGCTTCAAGCTGTAAGAACAGCTTTTTCAGCTTCAACAAATGGGACAAACCTCCTTAAAGGAAAATTTAGTAACGCCAGCAAACTGGGAGACAAGACAATTGGACAAATTTACTGCTGCCATAGCTCTGCAAAAGGCTGTCTGTGTGACCTTGGGCAAGCCTTCAGATGTGGTTTTACAAAGGTTAAGGATTTAAAACTCCTCCTGAAGTTACTAGCAGGCCCAAGGATCTAAACACCTATGAAAATCAGACCCTTTAATCTTCACCATTTGTCATTCTGATACCACACAAAGGTAAAAGGGAGCTTTTGTATTGACCTCAGAGAGCCAGATCAGGCCCACGCCTGCAAAACCCAGTCTGAATTCCAGTTTATTTTTCTTGTTATGACAGATCACTTGTCCAGAAAGAGGTCAGTAAGTGCAGTTACCTGAGAAAGGACATGTGATCTTCTGTTCAGAAGGGGAAACAGAGTCAGAGCTCTTGGGAGCTGCTATTACATCACAAAATGGCTTTGGGCAAGAGGTCTTACCTCTGTCTTTGAACCAACCCACCTGCAATACTTATGTGTTACTTTTAAAATGCTCAGGGATCACTGGAGATGCAATCATTCAAAAATTAAAACCACAATTATTCGCAGCGAAGGTGCAAAAGAAGGAGTCTGTCTAGGCAGCCAGAAAAGCTGTTCAGGTCCCAGAGCTTGAGCACAGAACGTGTTAAACTGCAGCATGGAGAGATGTTTCTTATTCATTAACAGCCTTATTGTGTGATGAAAGGAAAGGCAAACTCTGCGACCATTTTGCTGATGTTAAGGATTTCATACACATAATAAATTACACGTGAACATGGTTGCCATGCATCCATCCCAGAATTCAGCCCCTCGGGGACTCAATCATGCTGTTCTCCTGTAGCCAGGAATACCAATGCCCTGAAACAATGAGCTAAATCCACACGTATCTCGCCAGTGGATGTTATGAAGATAACATAAAAGGAGAGTGCAGGAACGTGGACCCCGCTCCCCGCCCGACCGGGGGAGAAGGTTCCTGACCTCATCATCCAGTGCACTGAACACCGCCCAGGCAGGGAGCTGCGGCAGAGCCCCGAGCTGAATGAACCCCGTGGAATGAGATACAGCCCAGCACATGCAACTTTCATAAAGGTTTCTGTGTGGGTAGTTTTTGGTTTTGAAGAGAGGAAAGGAGGAGGCTTTGTGTGCCCAAGAGCGGCCGGCAGCACCAAGCCTTTTGTCACAGCACCCTCGTGTGCTCCCGGCAGAGAATGGTCCGTCTTTCAGCAACGCTCTAACTTGTTGAAAGAACTAATTTAAATTGAATCAGACAGTACATATTAATTAAGTATCAATTGATTCTTAAAAGAGTACTTATTGGGGGTTCTCGAGTTGGGAGGGGATAAATCTGGCTGTCGTGTAATTAATTCAGAATGACACAGGCAACAAATGCATAGTACATATTTTTCCTCTGAATATTAACTTGTAAAGAATGTTTACATATTCAATTAACATTTAACAAGATAACCTTATACCACATTAATTAGCTATCTGCTAATTAAAAATGTACTAAAATTATTATAGACATTAGGCCAGCCAACTGTATAGCTGCTTATGCATAAGGGGAAATCAACGGGAAATATATGGAAAAGCTCTTTGAAGGAAAATATGTGAGACTCTAGACCTATTCTGTCCCTGACACTGACTCTGGAAATCAGCACAAGGCCAAAGTAAACACAGAATGGTGGGGTTTACTTTTTCCTTTTGTCCATGCCTAGTGAAGTCCTTTCTGGCCACACCTCATTCCAGTGCCGTTGGTCTCCATGTCTTGGAAACGTTATGAAACTTGATTTGATCTTTGCCTTTGTTTTTGACCTTAAACGTGGTGGATCAAAAAATGGGGATTTTGAAAGCTACATGAAAGAGAGAGGAAAAGTGAATAAGCAGCTGAACACCTGGCTTGTCCACTTCAAAATATGAATACTGCAAACATCTGACCAACCCTGTGCACCCAGGAACATATCCTCCCTGCAGACTGCAATAAACTGAATGCTCAGTGAACAATGAAAGGAAAATAAGTGGTTGTTACTGTGTTTTAAAGGACAGAAACTGTTCTTACCCCTTAAAAGAAGACATTAGATAATACTTGTGTTTGTGCCTATTTTGATGAGTTTAATAATACAGGTATTTGTGCCTATTTCCATGAGTTTAGCACCTGACCACTTGTTTTGGCACCTGTGAAGAATTATACACCCTAATGCAGATGGTTCTCTGAGGCATCCTGCCTTGCCTTCACCAGTAATTGCAGCTAGCTGGAAAATCAAGCCTGTTTCAATTCTAAAAAAGTCTGTGATGTTCTGAAACATTGTAAATTGGCCTATTTTCAAATGAAGTAACTCTGAAAAGCAAAGCAGAACTAGGAAAAAAAATCACCAAGGCTTTGTCTCCTCTCTTGCACATAACAGAGCTCTTGCTTACAAAGACCCAGAGCAGAAGTGCAGCTTCCAGCCAGCACATGGATGTGCATAATTGTCTGTGTGGATATTTCAACTCGCTGTAAAAATCTGGGAAAGCATCTCACACTCACCAGTCCAACAGGGGTTTATTTCTGAGTCTGTATATGCACCCCTGTATGTACTGATACACACATGCACCTCCAAATCTTTTGGTATGATCACTCTTTTCAAACTGTAGCATTGATTAAAGTGCTTTGAGTTATATTTGATCTCTTTAATGCAATTGTCAAGCCATTTACATTCAAACACTACCATATTGGGTTTTCATCTGAGTTTAATCACAATATGGATATAATTTAATCCCTTTTGTAATATTTTTAAGACCTGTGTAGTTCAAAAGCTGATACATTATAATAGAAGTGAAGAAGAGCAAATGCAAAGCACAGAGAGAATTAGAATTTTATAAGGCAAGAACAAGAAAAATTAAATACTGAGATGTAACAGTGAAAGGGAGTAGAAGATGCCACAGAAAGTGTGAAGGCAAGAGACTAGGATGAGAACAGGACAGGAGGTGGAAGGTATGTGCAAAAATAATGGAAAAAACTGAAAATAGAAAGTGATTCTGCAGAGTTTGAGTGATCAGCAGAAAGACAAGGAGGACATGTGAGGGAAAGACAGATGTCATGTTCTTCTAATGGAACTGACTGTGCTAATACCCCTGTGAAGCCTCTCAGCACGCCCCTTGTAAATGAGATGTTTTCAGGAGCCTGAGAAGAGTCAGACAGAGCTGACAGGCTCTGTGGTCAGAAAAAAATCTCTGGGTATGGTCTGTGGCCCCTCTCTGCTGCCTGCTGCTCCCTGAGTCCTGTAAGAAAACATAGTCCTTCTCAAAAGCCTCTTCTGAGGACGTGGGAAGAGATCTGAAGAATTTCAGCACACATGCACTACCAAAGAAGGCTGTCAGTCACTCCACTGCTGCTTTTTCAGCTGGGTTAATAAGACAATGACCAGTTCAATTCCAGCTCGATAAAATCCACGCAGCTGGAATAAACAGCAGTGTCAGGCTGGAGATATGTAACCAGATGCTGGAAAGTTACAGAACAATGCTGAGCCCAGTGGATAGACAAAGGCTGGTAGTCAGGAGCTGTGAAAAGGAAGAGACATTATTGCTGGCCCTCTGAAGGACTTGACTACAGAAGCATCATTCTCCACCAAATAGCCTGGATCAGTAAGCTGGGCTGAGGTTAGAGCAGTACCAACACTTCTGCAGGGCCCAGCATCATCTAGGTGTTTTTACTTGGAGGAATATGAAGAGCTAAACCACAGGCTGAAATTAGAAACAGATCCCAGATGAAACCATGAGAATGCAGCAAGTCATTGTCATCAGTGCATGGAGAGCTGAGTCCGCAGTAGTTAGAGATGGAGAGGGATACAGGAGAAGGAAGCCTTGGAGTCACAGTGGTGCAAATCAGGAGCCAAAAGCCTGGTTCCAAACACCTTGTCAAATCCAGAAACGGGACAGAGGGACAGAAAAAGGAGTTCTTGGTAGAACTCTCTTGAATGAAACAATTCTGCGACTGACTTTTGGCACAAGGGAGATAGGCTGGGTGACCACAAGCTATTAGAAGGTTTGATGAAGAAACAAAAGCTCAGTGCTTCCATACAGCCACTGACAACAGTGATTTCATGAAAGGTGAAGGCACCATCTGGGAAATCCAGTCCTGGAGGCAGTTAGTGGAAAGGATATCCCTTTTAAGGTTCCACTCTGGGTTATGAGGCTGTCTGAGAGCAACATGACAGTGGGCATGCTATGCCAGAAGGAAACCATTTCTCACTTGTCTTACAGTGGAATGGGAAAAGACACAGAGTAGGTCTTGACCCTTCTATTGATGCTTTGCTAAATCCTGACTATAGATTTGTAAGCACTGCATGTATTGCATCAATGATGGGCACTGCAGTTCCAAGTTCCAATTTATGACTGTTATCTAGGACTGACATCTAGGGTGTGATTCTAGAACTGAAAACTCCAAGAGCAAAATTATGTTTATGGAGAAGAGTAATGCAAAATAGCTTAATCTGAGGTGTCTTCAGGCCTTAGAAGGTTTTACCAGCTCCTAGGAAAACCAGTTTTGTCCTTCACCAAACTCATAGCAAAATTCAACTTTTAACTGTGTCTTCTCATGGATCTTTCATAGTATATAATAGTTCAGTTCTCAGTCATGCATTCTTTACTAGGTATTAATCTAACTGATTTTGCCTTGCTAAAAGACTGTTTCAACACCATGGAAATCAGTATGTTCCCATGCAACTTTTAAATAACTTCTACTGTTTGAAGGTATAAGTGCATATTCAGAAAACAGTAAGCAGGAAACTTTCCTGAATTCTGTTTCTTGGTCTAAGAGAGAAATATTGGTTTACATGTAAAGCAGTTGCCACATCATGGGCATGGCAATGCAGTGGGGAGGAATAATACCTGTTGGAGTGTTTCTGAATGTTTTGTTATGACTGAGCCTGGTCCAAGAATTGTGATCATCGCAAAACTCCTCAGTATTCTTTACAGCCTCTGAACTACTTCTGTCTTTCCTTGGAGTGTTCCGACTCTGTATTTTAGTATGAAATATGATCCTGGCATTTTTGGAGGTGTTATTCCAATAATTTCAGGCAGTGAACTGAGGTAACAATATCATTTACTAGTCTTGTTTGTTCATTTGTTTAATATGTGCTGCTTACTTGAGTGTCTGTCTGGATGCCATAATGATAGTTACTTACAGATGAGTCATGAAGAATAGTTATGCTCATGCTTGTAAAATACTTTAAAGACACTGAGTGTCATGGCTTTATAAAATCCTTTGCTATAATTAGTTGTTCTCCTCATATTCAGAAATACATATGAACATTTTAAAACAAAGAGGGCAAGCTGCTACTCACTTTCACACGATTATGCATGTATATGTTCTGCCAGATTCCTCACTTCTTGGCTGATCAATCCACTTTCTTATACTCCTACCAATCAAAAAATGGCACAATGAGGGATTTTCAATTCTCTCTTTACTCAGGAGAAAATTTTAAAAGAGAATGTCCCTGGATACAAGAGGGCAAGGAGTGGAATGGAAACAGACAAATAATAACATTTTTCAGTGCTAACACACAAGCAGTTATTACCTATCAGGTGTTTTTAAACCTGGAATAATAGGGAGAAATGGGGTGCTTGGGATTTTTAAAGTGTTATTACTGCTTTTATGCAGAATTGTGCAGAGGCAATCCAAGATTTCAGGTTAAATTATGTGTGTTTCAGTGTTTTTCCCCAGAAGTGATAGTAAATGCATGGTCTCTTACACCTCAACACAGGGCAGGATGACTCCTGTTTGGAAGCACGATAGCTGTAATCCCAGAGGAGACAATAGTTATTTGCTATTTATTGTTACAGACGGCTGAATTACCAGAGGGATTTAAGGACATTTAGCACAACACATGCACTCTATAACTGAGTGAACATGCCCTTTTGCAAACACATCTTCCCCTCTGAGTGCTGCCTGGAGCACTGAAACTTCCAGGCATTGCCTTATCTGCGATTGCTGACACCTGTTCCATGGGAGCAGATAATTCTAGAGGCCTGTCATTTCCTTCTCCAGCTGCCATCTCACCTCCCAGTCTCCTAAGGGCCCTGTCACCCTTAATCACAGCTTTCTGGGTGATGGAAACCACAGGTGAAGAGCCAGACAGGTTCCAGACTTGCCCACAGCAGAATTCTTTCACTTTATTCCCTGGAAAAAGGATGGGGGGAAAGTGGGGAGACAAGGGCAGAAATGCAGATGTACTACAATAGACAGCTACACCAGGAGCAAGTGAGCATGAATAACTCTCCTGTTGGATTTTCTTCCTCATTAATTCCTTTCTCCATGTGGAGTTCAGGTATACTCACACTCCAGGCAAGGATCGTGGTGTCATAAGGCTTGGGCTGAACTAAGCACTTGACTTTGCAAGACTGAAAAATGGATTTTCATGCAAAGACCTCCAAACCTGTGTATGCCAGTTCCACTCAGGTCAACAACAGCAAAGCACTGATTTTCCTTTTGCTCTTCAGAACCTTTCCAGGCAGATTTTCAGGTGCTCACCATACATTAAAATTTTTCTTCCATTTGGGTTTCTACATGCAAACAAAATTAAAAGCCAGAAGCCAGTGTTAGGACAATGCTGGCCAGACTCTTCCACAGACCTCCAATACACTAAACACTTGGCAAATATGGCTGTGCTGCTGATGTTAAGCCTTTTGTGAAGTCTAGGCCTCAATAATAATTCATTACTTCTGAATTAGGACTTAATCTAATGTACAGATATTGGGACAGTTACATGCCTCAGAGAAGATAAAATAAGATTTTGTAGAGACTAGGGCCCATGTGATAAAGAATTCCTTCAAATTTTGCAGAGTGGAGCTTTGACTGGCTAGAAGTTACATTAATCATTGTTCAGATTCATTGTTTTGGCATCACTGCTGAGATGTTTTACTCTGATCAGATCCAGCACTCAGTGAAGGACTCTGCAGACACAGCAAACCTCATGCAATTGCTATTCAAAATAATATTCAGCCCAGGTCTGCTCAGGATTCAGACCTCAGTTACACCATGATTTGTGCTGAGAGCTGAATACTGTTTTCAGTGCTCCCACTGCAGGATTATGTGTATTTGCTGAAACTACACTGTGCTTGTAGCTGACTTGGTAAAGACTCCAGTTACCTCCAGTGGTCTTTGGATGTGGCACTAAGTGAGGCAGCATAAATAGACAGTGTTTGGAGGAAGGTTTAACTGTGCACCATCAATTTTATAGCACCTTTAAACCAATATTTACAATAGCCAGCATCAAGTGATTCACGGCTTAAAATGCTCCCAAACACACTATTGACAAACCTGCAATTTGCCTTCCATCTCCAGGCTCTGGATGGGGAGGTTTTTTGCCCCATCTTTTTTTCTGTATTGACACAACTTTTTCAGCACAGAATGTATATTGACGGAGCCATCAAGAGAGCAAACACATTAAACGTAAAATAACAAGAAAAAGCTCTAAATAATACAAAGCTGGACCTACAAGCATGTCTGCTGAAAAGCTTTAGATAACTGGGTCTGCAAATAGATCCTCGCACTTCCATTTGGGCTCATATAGCAAACAAAACAAAAGCAAATCTTGCAATTATACAGACAACAACAATTTAAGTGTCAGGCCAGAGCCAGACTTGGCTTCTCTGGCTCCAGCCATCCAGCAGTTTGTTAGTCACACAAAGAACTTGAAGCTGCTCAGAACTGCCTTCCTAAAACCTGCACCAGCAAAGTCTCTGCTGAGACTTTTGTCCCATAAAAGCAGGTGTTCCTGGTTTAAATGCTAATTTCAGCTCAGCCAATGGGCAGTGCAAAGCACAGCTCTTCCCTAGCCCTGTCTGCACAAGGAGCTTGCAGTCAGTCAGGCTCAGGAGCCAGGACTTTGTCACGCAGCACCTGTGGCTCCCCGAGGCCTCACCTTCTCTGCCCAGCCTTTTGCTTGGGAGCATCATTTTTGTCAGACTTCCTTCATCTGTTATTTGTGGGAAGGAAAAGAGCTGCAGGCCAAGGGTACTTGGGGCAGCAGGGACCTTCCTGACCAACGATGCTGCTGTGAGGCAGAGCACAGGACATCTGAAATTACACCTCCCTCAGCAGCACGGCAGCAACACACCAAATGAGAGCAGAAGTTGCAGGCAAAGGGAAAGGTATTTCCTCACAAAGCCTGCAGAAGGATGGCCATTTCCAATCCTCTGCCTTCAGTTCTAGACTTTGATTCACTTCTGTGTCCCTTCACTTCTTCGCTCAGCTCAGCAATCTTGAGGCAACTGTTTTGATCGCCAAGCCGTGCATGTTTTCTCCTTTACAAATCATCCCTGTCTCAGTAGGATGCAGTGTTACAGCCCAGTCATTTGCTCCAGGAAAGGGTTTCCTTCCCTCTGGCAGTATGATCTCCTCTCATGTTTGTGGATCTGGGCTTATGAAATAAACATTGGTTTTGTAACCTCAGAAACAAAACTCCTTGTTCTAGTGCTGCATGAAGAATTCTGGCCTGATTTTCGGCCTCTCAGAGGATTAAGATTATGGCTGGAAGTTGCAGGGTAATTCCTTTTTGGAATTTTCTTCCTTTGTGTGGCACAGGATCTACAGCAGCACTCAGGCTGGGCATGCAGAGGCTCAGCTCCTTCCTACAGCCAGAGACATGCAGGTATTTCTGTGTCAGTCCAGGTGTTTTCCCTGTGGGAACTGTCAAGGCTCAACATTACAAAGCTGGTATCTGATTCCTGCTACCTTCAGTGGGGTCCCAGGGTAGAAGAGAAGAATGCATTTCTCAGTTCATCCCTTCTGCAGACTGGAGATGTGGGAAAGCATCTGTGAAACAACTGCCATCGCCACAAATCAGGGCAGTAACATCAGGACTAACGCAGTGGCTCAGGAGCCATCCTGCACCACACCAGCCTGGAGGGAGCACAGCTACCCCACACCGAAATCTGTCCCTCAGCTGGATTGCTGAAAGGGGACCTAGATGAGGAAACCTGGCTCAAGAATGTAAACACAGCACCTCTGTCACCTGCAGCTGAAGTGCTGCTTCCTCCTCATGATCCCAGGTCCATGGGCTGCCAGCCAGGTGACAAATGGCTGTGCCTCCAGCAGCAGCAGGGTCTGGTACCTACTGCAGGGGTGACAGCACAGTATGAAAACCCACAGCTGGGGAACTATTCCTGGTAGTGCATTGAGTGCTACAGAAAATCCCTACTTGATAAATAAATTTCTGTCAAGTTCATGTATATATATCTTCTATTGTTAATTGCCCTCAACATCTTCTCGTGTTTTTGTTTTATGTTTTTTATTCTTTAGCATTTTCTTTCCTACCCTCCACTGGAATTCTCTTTACTGGCAGTATCATTCCTCTTGAATTGTTTCATATGAAACTTTACTGAGAAAGGAATTCAGCTGCCGCACTGGACTCAGACACTGTGGAAATTGCTGAAAACTTGGGGAAAAGTCATGTGATGAACCGTACTTTTAGTGGCAAGTACTGGAAGGAGGTGCTCAGTTCTAGTCAGCTTATGGGACTGGACGTAGCTGTGGGCAAAGCTTTCTTAGGACTGATGTGCTTCTAGAAAAACATCCTTCAGACGCCTGGTTGTAGCTGACTTCTTAGGCCTAACAATTATGCCAAATTTGCAAGATCTTTATTTGTAATCCCTGACTAATGACCATTCTCTTTTTATAACTCTAAGGAAAAAAAAAAAAGATGGGTAAAGTCCTTCTGCACAGGCAAATGAAAAAGTAAAAGAGCAACACGTATGGCCTCCCTTCAGTCCGGGGGGAGTGGGGGGGAAATCCCTCTTGGCTTCATCCCTTGGTTTGTAGCACATTTTCTTCCCTGACTGAAAGGCAAAAAGACTCTTGAGAGTCCTGCTCTCTGCTCACAGAATGAGTCTTTTTTGACTGTTTTGTGTGGAACAACAGTGACGTGCAGTGGCTGCTCAGACAAAGCACAGCAACAAGAGCTGGGAATGCTGTTCTCACAGGGGCTGCTTCTCTACAGAACATCACATTCACACATGACAGCTATCAGCAAGCTGGGTCCCCATGTCGTGATAGCAGTTCATACATAAATGGCTTTGGTGACGTGCCAAGTTATGATTATGTGTGTTGCAAACCCCATTTCAAGCACTAATTTATTCTGCATGCTTCTCTCTCTGTAACAGTGCCATTTAGAGGGTAATCACGTTTTAACCTAATTTCCAAATTAGTAGAAAATATTTGTATTGACTTGCAGTGTATGCATACATTGCAGCTGACAGTGCAGGCTGAAATCTCTATATACCATGAAAGCAAATCTGATGAAAATCATTCAATCCCTAAATGTCCTATAAGGGAGGTTTAGTAAAGTCATTTATTCCACTTGAGGCAATGGAGTAGGAACACTGCCATTAAAGGTGGTGAAGTACAGAAAGGGATATCTGTTAGTCCCATGTCACAGACTTAGTAGCCAGGTAAAATTTTGGGGTTCCATTTTGGAAAAACATGCTGCTTTCTAAGAGCCTTTAGTGTTTTAATGCTTGCCATGTCATTCTCATTCCAAAGGAATCAGAAGTTACAAGGGGCTTTGCTGTGTGACTGTGAGTTGTTTGCTCTCTGTGGGATTATTTTCTGAACTCCTTGGGGCATTTTTTGCCACAGGCAAACTCAAGACAACAGGGTTAATCACAGGGTGAGCTGCTCTTTGAAAAGGCTGAGGCTTTCCTGTGTCCAGTTCAATTCTCTTCCCAAAAGGGTGAGCATGCAGTTCATCTTTTGGAGACAACATAGCAGAGACACAGCTTTAGAAAGAGTGGGTGTGGGAGATATTACTCCAATACGGAATCTAGACTGGCTCAGGGAAGGATTGATGAGCTCTAGATGGTGTGTGGGAAGAGGCCCTTGAAGCTGGAGAGGTCAGTTTGAATTATAAGATAGATTGCCCAGTTGTTATGGAGACAGAGGGTCCCCATCCACTGCTATCACTGCCAAGGTAGAGTTAAAGGACTTTCTGGGGAATAGGAGAGCAGGAAAGTGAGCCCAAGACAGAATCTGGAGGGAAAGTAAGGAGTGTAATCTTCCTCTTGGATAACTGTATGGGAAGTGGATTTTTTTTTCTCATTAATGTTGCTGAATTAACATCCTCTTGTTATCCACACAGAGATCCAGAGACCCCCAAAGGGGAATAATAAATCTTTCTTTGAAGGAAGCCAGCCCAGCAGAGCTCCCTGCACAGTTACAGTCCCGTGTCTCTGGGCACCAACATGACAAGCAAGTGATCACTAAAGTATTACAGCAAAGACACTGCAGTTGTCAGTCAGCAAAGGTGCTGCTATTCAGCTGGATTAGTAACAGCACCTCCCACTCACAGGTTCATCTGTGGCAAGCCACCACAGTCAGGCAGAGAGGTTCTCTTAAGGATCTGGAATCTGGTCACCAGTGTTGTTTTTTCTACCTGTTTGCACCTGTTATTTCAGTGATGCCCCCAGCACAGTCACAGCTGCTTCAAACCCTCACTGCTGTGACCTGCTGAGCACCTCAGACTGGCACCAGGGGCTCTTGCTGACGCCCATGGTCAGGGCACTGAAGGACTCCAGGAAACACAGGGGGGTTGTAATTGCCACCTGTTCAACAAAATGAAACTCACAGGAGTAAGTCCTGTCACTTGGGTGTTTGCACCAATTTTAGTAGCAGGTTCAACAGGGAATACCTGAGTATGAGACAACCCTAGAATCTGAAAGGCAAGACTGGGAATGTCTTGGTTTCTGTTGGCTGAGAAAGTGCCCTGTAGCCATTTCTTTCTTCTTTTGGTTTCATTAAATATTGCATTATTCCTGAGTTCTGAGAAATAAATATTTACACTTTTTTGCTACACACTGTATTAAATAGGTCTCTTATCTGTCTGTTCATTGATTGAATCTGGCCTGGGCTTCTCAGCTACTTATGTAGAAGTTCTCCATTTTATCAGAAGTGCTTCGGACCAAATAAAGGTCCTGTCATACATTAAGATTGCCATAGACAAGAGGGAGATAGAGTTGCCAAGTTGCTACAGCTGTTGTCATGCCTGTAAGGTACTGTTTATAAACAGAAAGGCAGATAAAAGACTTGCTATTACAAGACCTAAAAAGTGTTTTTTTCTTCTATGGATTTTGCTTGACAGAAATTTCTTTTATTATGATGAGTGCTTTTGTTTGTTGGGGGGGTTTGTTTGTTTGTTTTTGTTTTGTTTTGTTGGGGTTTTTTTCATAATTAAGTGCTTCACTGTATAATATTAGTCAAGTGAGAACTATGGCAATAAAAGGTGTGTGATGCCAAGGGGTTTTCACAACATTGATACAGTCAATTCCAAAAGGCTTTCAATTTCAATTCCAATAGAGAGCTCTCCACAGTGCCATTCAGTTCAGCCCCTCTGTATGCTACAGGCATTACATACAGCATTAGCTTATACATGTTTGAGAAGACCAGGTTGGATGGAGAAATAAATTGGCCTCAGCAGCAGCCAGATGTGTTGTCCAGAAGCACAAGCCATTAGCAAATTCTGGTCAGTTGTGGGCAGGCAGATTCCTTTCAACAACTGGGGTGCATTACACCGAGACAATCACAGCCTTCCATGGCAAGTGTTTGCCTTGTCCTTGGCAAAAATGAAAACAGTAAAATTATGAGCCAAAAACCCTTCAGGGAACTCCATTCCTCCAACCTCACCCAATCAAGGCATCTTTCAACTATCTTTGAAATGAGTCATACAAGCAGACTACCACCAGGACTAAGGTGCTACTTTTTAATACTTCTCTGCTCATCAGCTCTGGTCTCCTCTGAAGGAAATATTAAACCCAGTATCTTAAACCATCCTGTGACTTGGACCAGGCTGTAGAGATGGTGTGCTGAATAAGTGCATTTTAATACTCAAGAGTGGTGGGTTATGATTTGGGAGTAGAAATACATTCAATTGTATCAGCTTGGCTGATAATCAGTAACTTATTAACTGATGATAACTTGCCTTCTTACAGTCTCTTTCTTCGTGGCAGTTTTACAAGGATTAACTTTAGTGCCCTGTCCTCATTGGTGATGGAACCTGGAAGGTTCCTGTGAGATCACAAAGATGGGTTTGCTCAGGTAATAGGGGGAGAAACGAGGTCACATATAACAGGAGATTTCCACCTGTCAATGCCACTTCAGTTACCACGGGCTGTGGTGGGGTGTGGCATCACATCTTTTCCCTCTAAGACCAGCAGAGTGTTAACCCACTGCTGCTCATCTGTTGGGGGACTCTCGTTTGGGGATGAAGGAACTATTCCCAAATAATGTTCATCCAACATACAAGTCTAGCAACTTGATCCTGCACCACAGATAAGAATTTTTACAGGAGGTGCTCTACCTTAGTAATTTGGCTTGGAAGAATAACAGCTGTGTCTAAGGAGTCTACACAGAGATATATTCATAGTTCTGGAGTGCCCGATGCTGCCACAGCTCCTAGGAAGGAAAGACTGAATCTCATAAATGTGAGAGGTTTGATTTGGTCTCTCCTACTTTGGCAGCTGCTGCATAGTTTCAAACTTCAGCAATGCTGTGGTGCTGCTTAGCTCATACTGAGAGCAGAACTTCCTGACTTTGCTCGAAAAGGTTATTGAGAGAGGGTAAGGAAGTTAAAATCACAGAACAATGCAGCAAGCTGCTTCTTCCAAAACCCCTCTACCATTTTCTGGACCAGTACTGCTGTCTGTCCTGTTCAATTCTTAGACAGTCTGTCTTATCATGGAAATAAGTCATGACAAAAAGTTAATTATTTTTTCTTATTGTTTGCATCCTCAAATATTCAATTTTATTAGTTTCTGCTTAAGGAATTTATGCCACAAATGTAATAAAAAACAAAACTGATCAATCTAATCAAAACAGCCATCAGTGGAATGCCAATAGGATCTATCTCCTATGAACAGAAGCATAAAAACATTTAGGAATGTTTTGTGATTGAAAAAGACAAACAAAACAAACAAAAACCATAGGCATGATTAACAGCACATTTTCTAACACCTGAAATTTTAACCTCAGATGCCCAGCAGCTGGGAGGTGCTCGACTGGGATTCTGCAGTTCCTAGATGAGAATCTCTGGGCTATAAAATAGAGGAGCTATAGAACAGTGAGCATGACAGTCTCCTCTGCTCTTCAAACCATGAAAAGCTAATATAGAATCACAGAATCATTTCGGCTGGAACAGACCTTTAAGACCGTAAAGTCCAAGTGCCTTTCCTAAACCCAGAGTGGTCACCTGGTTGTCCTGCACAGAAATGCTTTCCTCCCAAACGCCGCCGAGTGCCCAGCGCAGCCAGGAGGTGTCAGCACAGACCACTCTTTCTGTGCAAACCACAAAGACCACTCTTCTTCCCAAAGAGCTCCGAGTGAGAGCGTTCTCACTATGATTGCCACCGGTACAAGCGCCAAAGTGGGATGTAACCCAGCAGCTCGTACTGCACCTGTGAACGTGCATCCGAAGAGGGGATGTGACAGTGGCACAGCTGCTGAAAGCACTGGCAAAAGGGCAGAGAAAGCTTGAAGACCTCACCAGGGTTAAAGCTGATGTGGAAAACAGAAGAGAAGGCTGATTTAAAACAACAGAACTACAATGCTTTAGTAAAAGTAGAAAGATCTCATTTTTGTAACTTAACTAGAATGCAATCCAGTAGTGAAAGACCTAAACCAAGGACAGCTAAAACTCTGGGGTAGAACTTGGCCTTCAAAGGAGTTTTGTCTGGCCTTCAGGAACATCTGACCAAATTCCTGTGAGCTTGCCATTGCTGGGCTAACAACTGTGCCCCCTGAGAAGTGCATAGTTATATCACTTCTGAGGAGTGCTCCAGGTGCTGGGGTGGAGACTCGGCTGCAGGCCAGGGAGCAGCCTGGGGTGAGGCAGCTGTGTCCCTGCAGCCCGTGGAGGTCCTGGTGGGGCAGAGATCCACCTGCCCCCCTGGAGGACCCCGTGCTGTGATCCCGAAGGGGATTTTTAAAGCCTCGTTGGATGCTGTGTTTGTACAAGTGAGGTCTGTGACGGTATGTCAGATCCTCCTGGTCCTGGATTCTTAGTCCATAACCGAGGAGAAGAATTGTGGGTGCTGCCTGCCCTCCCCACACACGTGGCTCCCTGTAGGCCCCAGAGAAAGGACACACAGCAGCCCCCAGTGAGGGAGGAACAAAACAAACACTTTATTCATGGATCAAGGGTTTATACAGACTTCGGAGGGGTTCAAAACCCACCAATAAGGGACAAGGAGG
>VXAU01002171.1:2344572-2357572 GCA_013399695.1 Formicarius rufipectus
TTTCCATTTCAGTAGGAGAGGGTTTCAATTAACAAGGTGTTGCAATTTCCTCTCGCCCCTCCGAGCATACAGGGGGGTTTCTGGGAAGAAGACACAGTGACATGGCAAAAAGACACTTAAAACAACGTTAAACACATCGGTTTAAAGCATTATCATTTTCTGGTTGATTCCCATCAACAGTCCATTTCTGGCAGGACTCCTTCCATGCTATAAATTGTGAATTGATTCCCACAGTGCTGGACTAAGGGGATGCCCAAATGACCCTGTGGGAAGCCTGTGCTGCAGCAGGCTCCTGTGGCCATACAGAGAGAGGAGCCCATGCAGGCACAGGTTTGAAGGCAGGATTTGTGACCCCACACTGTTCCTGGGGAGCTGCACCCCCTGGCAGTGACCCACACTGGAGCACTTTGTGAAGAGCTGCAGCCCATGGGAAGAACTCAGGCTGGAGAAGTTCATGGAAGATTGTGTCCTGTGGGAGAAATCCCATGCTGGAGCAGGGGAAGAGTGTGAGGAGTCCACTCCCTGAGGAGGAAGATGCTTCAGAAACAACATGTGATGACCTGACTGCACCTCCACTCCCTGTCCCCCTGTGCTGTCTGGGGGGCAGGAGGTAGAGAATTCAGGAGTAAAGTTAGGCCTGGAAAGAAGGAATAGGTGAGGAGAAGGTGTTTTTAAGATTCGGTTTTATTCCCCATTCCCCTACTCTGATTGCTAATAAATTAAAATTTCCCCAAGTCAAGTCTGCTTTGCCCATGACAGTAACTGGTGAGTGACCTCTCCCTGCCCTTATCTTGTGCCTTTTAGTGCATTTCCTCTCCCCTCTCCAGTCGAAAAGGGGGTTGATAGAATTACTTCAATGGGCACCTGAAATCCACCCATAGTCAACCCCCCACAGAGGTCCACTGGCTTTGGATCAGTGATCAACAAATGCAGGGAGGTTCTTTCACTGGATCTGTGTCTAATCCAAAAATGCCCCTGTGGTCATCGGGGGTGGGGACACAGAGACATCCACGCTGCTCTGCAGATGTGGGGAACAGCACAGACAGAGACTGACTCCTGGTGATTTCATGTCTACATTTTATTGAGCAGCATGTCCTCTGAAGAGTCTTGTATATCTGCACCTTTCTCAAACCCACAGATTCCTCCCCCATCCTTCTCTGCTGCCCCCTGAGGAAGCCTCTACATCAGTGTCTGGCACTGTCAGCAGCTCAGTGCACCCCACCCCTCAGGCAGTCCTGCTCTGCTCGGTATGTCTGTTTTTTCTTCGCTTGAGATGTGACCAATTCACAAAGAGTTTGAAGTTCACCAGAAAGTAATGGGAACACTCAGTGTCCTCATCTCCAAAAGCTATTTTGGGGAAAACACAGCAAAGAGCTGGGTATTAAAGAAGCATTAGTTTCATTAGGAGGAAGAAGCTGATAAGGTCATTTGTCTCAAATTACATAAAATCCTTTCCAGGATGTTTTCTCTTCCCAGCATAATTTTTCAAAATGTTCGATGCTAATTTGACTATTCCAAACCATCTTTTTCTCTTTGTATTCAGCAGGAATTTCAGAGAAATTCAGGGGTTATGCAAATATTCAGGAGTAGAAGATACTCTTTATTACCATTGTGCCAGATATTGCAGAATGAGAAATTTAGGAAAGCCATGGAAATGACAATTGCTCTAATTCAATAACAGATTCATTGTCTTTCTACTTAGATTTGATCACTCAAGTACTTTATATTGTAGCTGTGTGTCTTTTAAATACCTACCACATGTGACATAGGCACTTCAAAAGCATCATAAAAATGGTAGAATAGATATGCAGAAAAAAGTTAAAGAAAAATACATCACTTAGTTCTTCCATGTCTTGATAAATAACTCCCAGCTCTCGGGATGTCATTTTATTTAATTTTACAACATTCAAAACCACTTTAAAATAACATCTGTAATAAATATTCAAAAAATAACTCAGATGATATTTTACTGTTAAAGCTTACAGTAATGTCTGAGTAACATCATACAAATTGTATTACAAATAGCTTCACCAGCACCAAAACACAAATTACATTTAACATAATTCACTTAAGCACATGACATTTTGGCTACAAAGGATTTGTTTTTCTTACTCTTCTTCTAGAGCTGATTTGCTATGCTTTAACTTGTAAAATCATTCAGTTACATGGTCCCAACATAAGGCAACATGGAAAATACCTGAAAACCAATGTCAGAGCAAGTGAGAATTACAAAATTGTACTGTATAGTCACAGCATTTCTACTACTCAGTCCATTCAGGATTTCTAGTTTTATTTCGGTCTGATAACAAACAAAATCCGTCAACCAAGATCTTAGACTGGGATTCAGAAACTCTGGTTTCATGTGACCTTGGACAGGTTTCCTGGCTCAGTCCTCCATTCACAGCATGGTACTCATACTGTTCCCTTCTGTCTTCAAAGACTGTGAGCTCCCAGAACTCCCTGCCACTGTTTTTCATAAAGGAATTGGTACCGTGGGACTAAGAGTGGAGCTGAGCTCAGTGAGTGTGAAACCTTTGACACGGGACACACTGACAAAGCTATCCTGATATTTAACAGAGGTAGGTGAATGATGCCCTTTGCACTGCTGGAGAATGCACAAGGGACTTGCCCAATGACAGAGTGTGCCTGACACAGCTCCTGACTTACAGTCCTGAACTGTGGTGTGCTGAGGTCCTCTGGAAATACACATGTAACAGGAATGTTGTGAAGCTGCTAACCCAGTCGAGTCTTTACTCAAAGTCACAGCAGTCAGGGGGAAATTTCTTCAGTAACTTCAATTCTCTTAAATGCTACTGCCCAGAGGAAAAACTAGATTGCTTGGCACCTAAGATGAAATTCATGTGTCCTCTGTGTTCAGTTTATTCAGCAGCTTTCAGCACAAGATAACCATATTCTAGCACAAAGCATGTGCACGAACTTCAGGAAAGGAAGTACCATCAAAACTGCAAAGTGCAAACTGAGGAATGCATCAGATACATCTTCTGCACTACAGAATTGAAAAAGCACCTAGTAATATGCTGAAAGAGATAATCATGTAACCTGGACATCCAAAACAGATGGGGCTAGCTACAGTAGTTAGTTAAAACATGTGGGAAAGCAGCTGTGTCTTTCACTTGCAGTACACTCACCACTGCACTGCACTTGAGAACTTCACCATCACAGTCACTACCACCTGCTGGCTTACAGAATCATAGAATGGTTAGGGTTGGAAGGGACTTTAAACATCCTCTAGGTACAACCACCAGGCTCTTCTCCAAAGTCCCTTTCCAGCTCTCTTGTGTCCTACTTGAGATACTGAAATAGGCTCAAAGGTCTCCTCAGAACCTTCTCTTCTCCAGGCTGAACACCCCCAGCTCTCTCAGTCCATCTCCATGGCAGAGGGGCTCCAGCCCTTGCAGCATCTTTGTGGCCTCCTCTGGACTCTCTGCAGCAGGTCCCTGTCTCAGAGGAGAAACCAAAAGCTGGCCTGCAAGGTACTCTGAGGCATGTTGCTAAGACAGCAGAAAAGATAAAAGAAAGCAAGAAATCTGCCTTGATCTAAGCAATAAATGGAGATGTCTTATGAGCTGCTGGCTGAAATTATTTTGAAAACACTTACACTGCAATGTACTTTCTTCTAAAGTCACAAGGGTTTCCTTATTGACAGCACTTGGGATGTTCTACTGATTTATCAAATCTTTGTGTTTTTATAGCCAACTGTGAGGGAAAAGGTTTATGGCAGCTGACAAGATACTCAGCCTTTCCTCTTTTATACAGCCCCAGTGACCAGATGGACCAAGCAATGTAAACTGTGAGGCTCTGCAGGGTCTGCTGTCGCAAGGACACCTGTAGCTCAGAGTGTCTGCTCGCGCTGCCGCCTCAGCCCCACAACCCTAGCTGCCAGGAGGAACACGGCCCCCGTGAGCACTTCTGCCACAAAGGAGATCCACACCAGTGCCAGGGACCAGCCAAACCTGATATCGATTTCCACCAGGAGGTCCTTGCTCCTCAGGAGGCAGACAGCTTCTTCAAAGGCAGCAGCTGAATATGCAATGTAGACACTGATCCCAGTAAGTGTGACGAGAGCTGAGAAAGAGAAATATGCTCAGCTAGTCAGCAGCCACTGCAGGAATAAAACCAATCAACTGGATATGGCTTGGGGCTTCTTTGCCACTCCTTCCTATCCTACCCAGGCCAGATTTCCAGTTTATCTTCGAAATCTAGTTGAGGCTGGTTTCCTGGGGAAGGGGGAGAGGGATGTAAGGCAGGGTTATTCTCTTCATTGAGTATAATGTGCTCCCACTGTTAAACAGCAAATCAAAATGCCAGGAGCTGAGTAGACACCAAGTGAGTGAACATCAGCATTACTCTGAAAGGAAACTCCTGCTTAGGTTTCATTCCCTAGAAAAACAAAGTGGTGTTTCCCATATATAACCTCTTATTATTTAAATTGGTTAGGTTGGGATATTGTATTGTACAATTTGATATTGTACCTCCAAAAAGAAAAAGCAGTCCTGTCATTAGAAGCAGAAGGTAGGCCCTGGCAAGTATACTGATGAATCCAGTCATTCCTCCAAAAATCATCAGTATCAGGCTGAGGGGCATCAGGATGACAAAGGTTCCATGCATGTCTGAAGAAAAATAAAGAATGTTAATCTTTTAATATTTTATTGTGGTGTCAATGGATGTACTAATAACTTTTAAGTGCAGAGCCTCTAATGAAAATCACAACCTCATTCTGTGCTGCACAAACAAGAAATTGGACAACCTCTTGGGTTGTCAGTGCAAGTTGGCAGGACAAACATAGAGTATGGAGGGAAAGGTCACATACAGAGCAAGCCTCCACAGGATCACAGGCTGGGTTTCAGAGACCACAAGTAAAAAGGATATGTTGGAATAAATATATTTAAGCAATTAAACAGTTCTCAGCTATTAAGCCTAGCTGGATAACAGGTGATGCACTGCATACCAGGTAGGCACTGACAACCTTAACAAAAAGTAGCCCTGGTTACCTGAATCACACAGTGAGAGGCACTGTTCTGCCTGGGTGGTGAGATCCAGACATGATTTTCATTAAATTCTTCCTCTTCTGTCACATGTCCTCTGCAGAACAGATCTAGCAAACTGCTGACCTTTTCCTCTGTTACAGCTGACCATCAACTAAATTTTCCCATCCAGCTCTGATTCTGTCTGTCATTGTTTTTTACAGCAGCTTCAGTAAGTACATCCTACTCACTTCCTGCCATGCTAAAGGTTTTACATTAGTCTTTTTTGATCTCTATAACATTTTAATAGCTGTGTAAACAGAGGGTTGCTATGCATTTTTTCATATAACAATATTTTCCATCATAAACGATCTTTGTGTCATTGTTCCCTCTATGCAATCTATCCACAACAGTTAACCCAACCTTTTCTAGAATAATAACAAAAAAACCCCTCAAAAAGTAATTCAAGTATGAATTTATTTAATAATAAAGCAAAGTGCACAGTTACCAAGACAAAAACCTTCAAATCCATATTCTGAAGAGGTCTAGGCTGCAGTGTCTCATTTGATTTCACAGAGGAACAACAACACACCATTAGGTGGTTCCCAAGGAAAAGGAATCAGTTAAGAGATCACAGGATTTGTGTGATCAAATGATCAATTTTTTTAAGTGACTGTAACTACCCACTGAACTGGAAGTACTCCATCTGCCACTGGCTAAGGATCCAGCTTACCCCCCTCAATAGCATAACCAAGATAAGACACAGTTGTGCATCTCTGTTCAGTTCTAGAAACTTGGAAGGTTAGGAAGGATCTGCATGGGATCAAGGCAGACACTTCATGTCTGTACTTGAGTAGAATGTGGTTTCAAGACATAATTATTTGTGTTGTGTAGAACAGAACATGATCACCAGGAAAAATGGGGCAAATAAAGTTTGAGGGGTGACCCTACTGTTTTTCTGTTTCTGTTTATTTATGCTGGTATTATATTTTCATATCCAATCACACATATGCCCACACCAGGACTAGTTGATGCTCAGAAATCAAGAATTCAGCACTCTACATTGAAAAGAGCACTTTACCTCTTTGATTCTAAAGCTGAGGACAATCCCTGGGCTTTCCTTCAGCAAAACTGGCCACTGCTGCTGTTGCTGGTTAAGAAACACAAGCCTATAGCAATTCTCAGTCAAATCAATCTTCACCTTACTGGCTATAAACCAGTATGTCAAAACTGTCTGCAAATCTGAGCTGAATATAAAGATGAGAAATAGCCATGGAACTTAGTTTGGGAGTTTTATATTAAAAAAAAAGTTAGAGGTCACCACTGGGATGTGATGCAACATGATGTGACAGAACAGAGACTTGGCCCTCAATTCATTTCTCATATCCTAGAGAGGCACCAGGAACAGGCTGGTCCTCAGCCACACTGGTGCTTGCTGAGGCTTACTGGGCCTGATTTTGATTCCCCACCATTGTGACACCTCTGTGTCCTCTTAGATTAAGTCTTGCACAAAAAAGGTGAAAAGGCCTTAGGGGGATAAAATCTGATGCAATGAACTTTTCAAAAGTGTGAACGTAGAAACAGTGCAACTCTGTCCCCAGACCTGGCTTTTCTGGGAAGGAGAAAACATAAACAGGCTTGTGATTTTCCAGGTGTCTCTCAGGAATCAAAGTTTCTGCTACCAAACTACACCTGAGGACACCAACAATTGCTGTTTCTTAGACTTTCCTCAAAGAAAGTGGTGTGATTTCAGCTACTGCAGCTGCTGCAGCCTGAGCCAGGACAATCCTGGGGGAGGGAGAGAAGGCTCGAAATGGAATCTTGTGAAGGAAAGGGAAAACAAATCCATACCAGAACATCCTGGGGAGTGTCATAGATTGCATTAATCATCTGGGGCAGTTGCACACAACATCAGAGTAACACTGATTTTTAAACCCTCTTCAGTGAAAGTAGAGTGTTTAGGGATATCTCAGCTGAAACCCACAAATCCCCCAGTCTTACTTTTCCTGTGCACAACTGGGATTACATTTCTCATTAATCACCTGTAGCTTTTTAAAAATCAAATATTTCATGGACTGTATTTGGTTAAGCAGCAATTTTATCATCTCCAGTGTTCTAGTTCAATATCTAATACCCATTTGCCCTATGAAATCTGCAACTGCCTGGGAAATTTAGTCTAAAATGCTGCCATGGAAACCACTCAGGAATCTGAATTCATGCCATCTGGCATATGATATTATGCCATTTTATTCCTTGATTAGAGGAATAGAATTAGTTTATAGAAGAACATGATTTAAAATATCTTTACTGTGCTTCTGTCTTCAATAATCATCTGTGAAAGAAGTTAAAACATTCATTTGGCAGTCATTTTAGTGTTTTGTTTTTTTTAGTTTCTGTTTAAATATGCACTTATATATTATAGATTATACATAAAACTCTCTTTATATTGGTGAAATTAATTTAGTATTGAAAAAAAAAAGAAAAACCTAAACATTTTGCACAAGAAGAGGTATGTGCACTTTCCTGCAAAACAGAACTCAGTTTCCCACATCTATTGCTCAATGCCTAAATCAGTCCAACACAAAAGATCCAATAGTTTAATCATGAAAATACTGAAATAAACTCATAAACATTTAGAAAACACTCCTAGTTTTGTAGAGAAAAAAAAAAAAAAGAACTAAATTGCTTAATCTGAGTTAACGAAGTTTTACATTAGCTATCCAAAGCTGTTTCAGTAGAGGTCTGACCAAATATCTGTAAGAATGACATCTGCAGTGTGTGTCCAGACCCGAGGATTTGGCAGGCATTTCTAAATTACCACCCCACACATTTGTTGGTGAGTTGTTTGTAAAACCTGTGGAATGATCTAGAAAAACTGAAGGCTGCCAGAAGTAACCAACTGCAAGCCTGGCAGTTTTGTTAATCATCTCCTGTTAACGTGCTGGAGCTTAATTGCTTCAAACCAACTTTGGATTTGTTTGCACAGCTTATAATAGCAAATAGTCTCTAGAAAACTGTAATAGTCACCTCATCAGACATACTCCAAATGGCACTGGCTCAGAAGCGCTTAATTAAGGCCCTGTTTATCTTGCCCAGCAGCTACTAAATAACCAGTTAGAAAGACAAAAGCCTGGACCTGAAACAGAACTCTCAGCTGCTGAACCCAGCGTGGCTGCCCTGGAAAGACTTGGCAAAGCCAGGAAGAAACAGTGCAGGGAGACTGACCTGCTTGTAAGGAAGAAAGGAAGGAAACAACTGAAAAGAACTTCTGTCTGTAGCTAAATATGAGACTTCTGGGCTTGGCCCCCAGGGACACGAAGGGCTGCACTGCCTCCTGTCCAACGGAGACACGATGACGGTGGTAGGAACTCTAGGATAATTGGCCAGGCTCTGGTCTGAGTGTTCCATGTTTTGGCTTGGTGCTCTTATCAAAAGGTTTCTGAGTTAAGCTGGAAGATAAATTGCAGATAGTAGAAATAAAATGATGCTGGACTTGGAAGAGGGGACCCTGACAAATAGGACTGTGCAGAATGATGAACACAAGCGATGCCTCGTGGCTCACATTCTATTGCCATGTTTGGAAAATGAGGACATTCATCAATTGTCACTCTTTAGGCCTCAGCTGCAGTAATGCTTAAGTTATCTCAGGTTTCTATATATATTTACTGTAATATCTCCTCTAAGTACCCAAGCAGATGTTCACTGGGACTTCTCTGAAGGAACAGTACACGGTTGCTCAGAAACAAAGCAGATCCGTTTAGGTACACATCTCCCAGATCAATTAAATTAGAATTTCTGTGTACATCATTTGGGTCTTGCTTCACTTGGCCTCTGAACTACCTCTTCCACCACTAGCTGTTTCCTTCTGATAATGTCAGACCAAAAGAAAAATTGCAAAGAGCTGTCAATCCCCCAGAAAAAAAATGTCATGGCAGCCAAAGAACAGGCAATTCTTTATAACATTACAAACTGTGAAATAAAATAAACTCAGTAAAAATGAAGCAGGACCATGAAGAGCAGGGCAAAGTGTGAAAGCAGCTGGTTAGTGACTGTTACAGGGCCCACATGCTGTAAGGAAATCCAGACAAGTTTAGCTGTACTATTAAACAAATTTTGTTGAGGAAGAAACCAAGGCAGCTCTTACATTAAAACAACTCTACTGGAAACATTGTTTCCCTGCAGGAAGCACTAACTTGTCTGCAGCCTCATGGTTCCAGTTACATTGATGTCCAGAAAAGAAAAAACAAGAATAAAAATTCTCTTGGGAGAATACTTTAAGCAGTTGTGCATGGACAGCCCAACTACAGTCTTGATTTTATACCAGGAAAAACATGCTCTTCCAGCAACACATAAGTGGAAACCACATCCATTAACTGTTCATCTCTAAATGGCTCAGGAATAGAGGAGAGCACTAAAATAGGACCTGTAAATGGAAATCAGTCACTGCCCAAGATGTTCATGCCACTAACAAAAAATCAGGATTGTCAGAGGCTTACTCGTACCTTGTAGGTACCTAATGCAGGTGGTTTGTGCCACACAGGCAGTAAGAAAGAGCAGCAGTTCCTCTCACATTGTTTTCTGGAACACCAACTCTGCAGTGCAGGTGGGACCCCACACCAGCTCAGGGGCAAAGCTAAGATTCAAATGAAATTGGCTGGTTTTGATTAGAAATATTTACAACACTGTTCATTTTGCAGGGATTTACACTGGTGTTGTCTTCACCTAAATCTATACTGGTATTTACTAATCATTAACATCACAGACTTTAGTAAATGGAAAATGTTTATACTACAAAAACACCTAAAAGCAACCTTTGCCCAGTGTAACTTGTTGGGTGTTTTTTTTTTTGTTTCTCTAGTTGGTTGGTTTCTTTGAGTGTGGTTTGGTTTTTTTTTTTGGTTAGTTGGTTTTTGGTTTTGGTTTTTTTTGTTTGGTTGGTTTTGATTTTTGTCTTTATGGTGGTGCTGTTGATTTTGTTGTTTTGTTTTGTTTTTTTCTTTCAAGAAATTCTTTTACAAAGTTAAACCCTGGGGAAAATCAGCTGACTAAATAGTGTCATTCCTTCTACACACCAGCTTCCCTCTCTATGTGATCCCCAACACTTAGATGTGATTTTGGATGCTATGCTTCTCCTACTGGAAAATGGCAAAGCTGCTCAGAACTCCTGATGCAGCTTCCTTTGAAGTGAGAGTGACACTCTTATTTAATCATTTAGTGAGAGATGGAGTCACCTCACCATGAAAAAAGGTTGCTCTTCCTGCCTGTCTCCCACAGCTGGCACAGGCAAAATATCTGGGGTGTCTTTGCTGACACTTTTCAGTTCTAAGGGTGATTTTCAGAGGACTATAATCCTACTGGCCACCAAGAGACCCTAATAACTGTTTAAACTGTGAGAAGTGACACTTAATCCTGTATGGGACAGAGAAAAGTGTGCATCTCTAGTAAAAAGACACTTTTTTAAGTGCAGAAATTTCAGAAAAGCTAGTGGCAGGCAGTCCAGCAGTATTTGTGGCTGATACTTTAAACAAATACATCACCATGTCATAGTCTGTTGTAGAAAAATATTTTTTACATTGTGGGTCTGAGGGAGAGAGATGGCATACACTGTTTGTTCAGCTGGAGGGAGTGGTAAGGAAAGAAATGAAGGCTGATGTAGAGCAGAAGGCATGATTTTAGAGGAGTCACTCATGAGTCCTGTGATGTGGAAACACGTCATCCTCCCGAGCTTAACAAGACCTGGGCTGACTGCCCGAGCAATACTGCTGCTAGCACAGGGTCTTAACTAGTATGCTCAATTATTCTAATTTGCCCAGAGCTCTACTTGAAGTAGACAATAAGCCTGAAAGGAGAGAGATTGGAAATGCGGAGAAAGGGAATGTGACAGCTTTTCATTCTCTGATGAAGCCTTTGTCTTCTGGCAGTGATCAGGATTTTCGTTGCCACTTAGACCCAGCTCTTCGTGCTCACATAAAGACTCTCTCCCCTCTTTTTGGCACTTGTGTCTAGTTAAGACATGCCAGGAAGTGCATTCAAACTCCAAAGAACGAAGGATGTGACCCATGTATTACTTAAGTAGCTACATTAGGAGACAGTCCTTTAAAATCTTATAAGAATAATCAGCAAGAAACGTGTTTGATGTTGCCAGAGCTCATGGAATTCAGCCTGCCAATCAAACAGTGGGAAATGTGTGTACAGCCAGATGGAATTAGATTAATCCCATGAGAATGTTCCTCACAGACACCTGCACAGGCACACACATAGAGAAATATAATTTTTTTTTTAAGTACCCAATTAAAGCTGTGCAATGAGCTTGTTTGCCCCTTACAGCAACAGATGAAGAAACTACTGTAACTGCAATCCATGTTCCCAAAATTTTCCTCTAAAATGCTAGTTAAAATGGGTTGTAGATGAAAATGGTTTAAGATGATTCAGTGACCACAGTCAGAAAATATTTCAGAAGGCAGAGCAGAAGGTAATATCTCAGTACTCAGAGAACTCAGATGTCACTTAGAAATACCTGTATTTCCTCCAAGGAAGAAGTGCTGACATGGCAGTTTCTGTGTTCAGCTGCTATTGCTGCAGTTGTGTAGCCTCACCACACTGAAACTGCACTGGAGCTGAACACCCAGAAAAATCAAACAGTTCACTCTGTAGGCCATTCTAATCAAACCTAGCAAGTTCTTCCAATGAAAATACTTTTGATTTCTTACCTCATCATTTTTAGGCAGACTATGCCTGTTTATAATAAAATCTACAAGTGTCTTTGCAGACCTGAAGTCTCTGTCTAGGAACCTAAAAATAGTACTTGACGTTGAAAGCAAGAGAAAAAAAAATTCTCTATGGCTTTGAAGAGCTGCAAACATAGTTATTAATCCAATTTTTACTCATATCCACTATTTTCTTACACTTCGTGACTACCAAAGAGCTGTCCTTTGTTTCCAAGCCAACATCATTTTTATAACCAAAAGAGCTCTGTATAATCTCTGATTTTGTTTTGTTATCTCATTGAAGACATACAAGCTAAAATCTCCTCACCTGAGAAAAATGATAGATGTATCTTTTGCACAAATGTGCACACAACTTTCAATATGCTAGTAATTTTATCCTGACATTTTAAACTATACCCAACTTAACAGTTCAGCTGCCCACACCTAAAATGTGACCAGTCTGGTCAGGTTCAACTAACCCCTCAAAGGTGTAAGTGATCAAGCAGGCAATCATTTTCATTGATCCCCACAGTTTTCAGCAATATGATGCAAAGAGGCTAAATCATCTTTCAGGAGATGCCTGTATTTGAAAATGTTCCGTTTGGACTTCTTGAAAACATTCTGACATTGACAAATCAATCTTTAAAAAAACAAGGTGTAAATATGGTGAGGAGCTTAGTGGTTCTGAACACCTCCTTCTTCAAAGACTTTGAACACTGCTTTTAGTCACTGACTTTTCTTGAATTCTCACATACTTAAGTCTTTTATCAGTGCAAGGAATTCTACTGAAAGGGTAGAAAACTAGCTGTCTAAAATATTAAGTGTGTGCTTAAGCATTTTCAGTGATCAAACCCCTCTCAGGTGATCCTGAACATTTTTGCTTTTTATTTTTAACAATTGTGAACCTTCTTGTGCCATTCTAGTCATAAAGGTCTTGGTCCTGGGGAAGAAATTAGTTGAGTCTGATATCAAATAGATGGTTATTTCAAAAGTAAACCTACTTAAAGACCACAGGCAGTGACAGATATTGTACAGAAGCAGAGCCAAGACACCATCTCAGCAAGTTCCCCATCTGAATCAGAAATGAGTCCTTGTAAGTGGCCAAGGAGGGAGGGAAGGGTAAGTAGAAATATAAAAACAATATAAATGCTACTTACACAAAAGCTGTCTGTGTGAATCGGTGATGTTTGCATTCTCGTGCCAGAAGGGGTTTATCAAAGGGTAACACTCACTCCTCACTAACAGAGAAAGGGGAAAAACAATGCGGAAAAAATTTCATCACAGTGTCTTTTTGCTCTTTTTTTTTTT
>VXAU01002171.1:2357604-2433913 GCA_013399695.1 Formicarius rufipectus
TTTTTTTGCCTGAAAGTATAATTCATATAATATCAACTGCTTTTAAAACAGTCATTCCTAGGCAGAGAAGGAAAGGAGAGGGTTTTCAGTACCCAGCATTGGCTGCTCCCACAGGGCCCGACTGCTGGAGAAAACAGGGAAACATCTGCTGGCTGCAATGGGGCTTGGGATACAGCACCGGGCAATCCCTGTTACCTGCTCCTTCTCACTGCTCCACTGGAAGCAGTATCCTCTCTTGACTATGGTGGACTTACTCCTTGCTTTTAATGGTGGAATCAAAACCAAAGGTAACAAATTAACCCAACGGGGGAAATCCTATAATATCCACATAAGGTATATGGATCATTCATTAAAATTTAGAATTGTGAAACACCAAGCAAGATCCAGCACAGTACAATTACCTGATGACCTTGGTGAGTCTTTAGTCACTTACTTTAGTCACTTACACATAGTTAGTATGCAATTAGGCTTATTTAAATTATTTATAGATAATTTAATTTTATTTTTAATATTAAAAATTTACTTTTGTCCATTTCAAACTAACAATGTTTATACTACTATATTATTTTAATAATTCATAATAATATTAACATATATTATTTATGTATATAAACAACATAGTGTTTATATTTATATTCTTTACATTGTTATTTATCATTTTAATGGCTTTAACCCAGAACTTTTGCCCCGTAATTCCCCGAGCCAAATGAAAAAGCATCTCCTGCCTTCTAAACGGTTAATGTTTATTAAATTAACTCGGATTAAAAGTTAATGCAAAATTCGGTTACAGCAGCAGAAAATTCGCTCTCCCCATGTCTTCTTCGTCAAATAACAGGAGGTATTGACAAGGCACTGCCGAGGAGTGCCGGGCACGGCCGGGGAGCCAAAGCCCCGCAGATGGACCCCCGCAGATGGACCCCTGCAGATGGATCCCAGCAGCTGGATCTCCGCATCTGGATCTCCGCAGCAGGATCCCCACAGCTGGACCCTCGCATTCGGACCCCCACAGCTGAATCCCCACAGCTGGACTCCCGCAGCTGGACCCCAGCCCGCCCCACTCACCGCGGCAGGTCCGCCACAGCCCCGAGTGCGAGCTGAGCGCGTCCGTGCCGTTCCGGGACGCCTCCAGCTTGGAGGCATCGATGATGTACCAGAAGTCCGTCGCGATGGCCACCACGAGGAAGACGAAGCTCGAAAGTCCCACCAGGGCTACGAAAAGGGAGAGGGCGCCCAAGTTCACCCTCATGATGCCACGGCAGCCGCCGCCGCCCCTCCTCGGCCGGACCCGACGGCCGCGCAGGTTGCGCGCCCCGAGCCCCGCCCCGCTCCCTGCGCGCCTCGCGGGCGGAGCGGGGATCCCGCCCGGCCCCGACGGGTCCCCCCTTGTCCCCGATCCCCGATCGCTGCCCCACCCTCTGGCCGTGCCCCAGTGGAGTGGGCAGGTGGGCTCTGCCTGCCCAGAAAGGGATACCTGTGAGGACACTTCGGGGATGGGGATACCTGAGCGCTCCCTTATTCCGAACGCTGCTGTCCTTGACCGGAGCAGGGAACAGAAGCAGGGCTGGGCAGCAGTGACACTGCTGGCGTTCCTGCATTCCCTTCTGATGTATTTACAAGAGATTTTCTACTGTTCTTTGCCTTCCAGATGCCGACCTCAAAAGGACAGATCTAACCTGATTTGAAAGGTGGTGTGAGAGAAGGCAGTAGCGTGGCAATTGTTACCTGGTGAAGTGATGTCTGTACCCTGTTTTGGGATCATTTTCCTGTGAGAATGTCACAGAGGGAGAGAAGAACACGAGCAGTACACCCTCTTCCAGAAACTACAGTTATGCAGTTTCCAAGAGCCACAAGTGTTCATGTGTGAGCCTCTAAGCCACACTTCACCCAGCCCACTGAAATGTTGGACAACCAGGTAAGTTGCAGTAACAGAACCTCATTTCAAAATCTGCAGAACATTTACTCTGGAGTTTTACTGCTTTATTTCACTGGCATATAGTACAGCTAGGGTCAATGGGGCATCTTGTTTTCTTCCTTGTAATTGACTTCAGGCCTTCCAGGGAATTGCTAAGTAACTCCCAGTAATTAAAGAAGTCATTCTCATTTATTTTCTGGCATGGACACTGGGCAGAATGTGTGACATCATTACCCATCCATGGCAACAAGTTATCATGAACCAGTAGAGTTTCAGCAGTAGGATCAGGTATAAGCAAAATATTCCTTGAGAGAGAGTGTTTATTTAAACACAGTAATCATCAGCACTATAGACCACATTTTGCTCTGCAAAAGTACTGAAAGGTGTATATTGCTGGGAATATAATGGTCTTTCCATTCAGGAATACACTGTTAAGCAGATACAGCATTCTGAGCTTTTATCATCTCTCACATCTCCAGTTGTATTCATAATACATGAAAGTGCCTGTGTAGTTTTACAAACTAAGCAGCTGTTCCCTCCTTGTAATTGTGGTGTTTGGGTGATACGAAGTTAATGAAGTAAAGTGAAATGTTTAATTAGACTAACTAATGCAGTATGACAAAGTGAAGAAGCCTTGGGGCACTAGTCTTAACTGGGAGCCCATGCTTGTCTGTTTTTTCCAACTACACCTGCAGTGAATGTTGTCTACCCTGACTTTAGCACAGCTTTTGACACTGTGTCTCACAGCACTCTCATAGGCAAACTCAGGCAGTGTGGGCTGGATGAGTGGTGAGTGAAGTGGATTAAGAACTGTCTGAGCAGCAGATCCCAGAGGGTGGTAATGAGTGGCACAGGGTCTAGCTGGAGGCCTGTCACCAGTGGCGTCCTCCAAGGTTCAGTACTGGGCCAGTATTGTTTAACTGGGATGAAGGGACAGGTGCCTCCTCAGAAAGTTGGCTGAAGGGAGGGTTCACAGGGTGGACCAGGCTGTGCTCAGTGAGGCCCAGCAATGGGACAAGAGGCAATGGGCAGGAACTGATGCTGAGGAAGTTCCACCTGAACATGAGGAAGAACTTTACTGTGCAGTGACCACACACTGGAACAGATTGCCCAAAGAGGGTGTGGAGACTCCCTCACTGAAGATATTCCAGAACCATTTGGACACGATCCTGTGCCATGTGCTCTGAGATGACCCTGCTTAAGCAGATGACTCACTGTGATCTGTTCCAGCCTGACCTATGCTGTTACTCTGTCATGTTTTTGGTGTTGGCAATCATTGTCACTGGGTTGACATTAAGAATCACCTGATATGTTACCTACGTGCCTCTCTTAGAAAACTTTTTGTGCAAATCAGCTTGTGTGGGACACGGGAAGTCATGATGGGGTGATGTCAAAGACATGCAAATTACTGTTTTTGAATAAGCCCATGGAGATAAATGTTCTAGTCAAAGAGTAAGAAAGTATCTGACAAACAACCACAAAATAGTTAATGAAAAAGAAATCACTGTGGATTTTAGCTCTGTGATGTTAATGTTAGAGCCTTTTAATTCAGTTTTCTTGGCAAGGCAGTATGATTCTTAACTTCCCCTGGGAAGGAGAAATGGATATTCAGGAAATGTGGAGACAAAAAAGCTGACAGCTGCAGTTGCCCTTTTTAATTATTTTTCAATTATTCCCCTCATGCACTTTTCACCCTCAAGCAATTATTTAGGAATTTTCAATCTGGTGACCAACACTTGGGTGCCATACATTGTTGGAGAGCAGAGCAAGATTCTTCACTGATTTATCACGTAGACCAACACTCATTTTATTCACTGTGTTGCCCGACATTTCTCTGTGCTGCTTAATGGCTTAAGCAACTTGTCTCATGTACTTTGCATACCAACACACCAGTAAACAAGATGAAGTGAAAACTAATTCAGAATATCTCCTTTCAACAGCCCTGGTACAGTAGGATTAAAATTATGAGGGCTGATATATTTTTTCTTCCTGAAAGATGAGGGCTAATATATTTTTCTCATCCTGAAAGCCTTCAGTTTGTTTTTTGGTTTACTTTGTGTGTTTGTTTTTACTGACCTACTGAAAGCACAGCATGGGCTTCTTTCTAGTAGACATATAATGACACAAAAGAAAACAAGCAAAAAGACAGTACAGTATGTGCTGGAAAGATAATATGAGCTTTCAGAGATACACTACTGAACAGTACAAGGTCAAGGATACGGTGGTGTATTAATTCATTTGGTTATTCCTGTCTGCTTAGAGTCAGCTCCATTCTCTTACCTAATATTAATGAATTAGATTTTTCCCTGTGATATGTATTTTTCAAGATTGTCTCTGTAGTTCTTTTCTCTGAGCCTCCTACAGCAGTGCTGGTATTTTAGAAGACAGTCTGTAAACAACTGTCCTAGCAATAACCTTTGGGCCATGAAAGGATTGAGGGAAAACCATGTGGGAAGGAGTAATTTCTTTCAAGTCCTCTGATTCCTGGTATGATGTGACTAAAGGATACTCTTGACTCCTTTCTTTAAGCAAATCAATAGCTCACAGGGCTGTGGGGAAGATAGGAAATGTAACTAAGGCACATCCTTAAAAAAAGAGGTAAATCTCGGGAATTTGCTGCCAAAGCCCTCTTGTGTGTAGCACAGAAACTGCATCTTCCTAAACAACTATCACTATCACCAACATACTGCCTGCAGCCTCACTGGCTCCTTTAAGACCTTCTGCAGCCACAAGATGTTCCTGCTTTGCCTAATGATTTTGTATATGTGACCCTACGGTTGTAACATTTTGTAGAAAAGAAATTACGGCAGCTCTGTTTCTCACAGAATCTATCTTTTTGTTTAAAAGACCCCGTGTAGTACAGAGAAGCACCTATCTTTTAGCTCCTCTAGTAACATTTAGCCTGAGTACCAGTAAGTGTCTCCTGCTGCAAACTGGCAGGATTTTCTGACAAATAAAAACTGCTTTCCCTGCAGATTTCTAGCACTTTGTAGCAGCGGGGAACATGCCAGCAGAGAGACACTGCAGTAATAATTTATGTGGCAGTGTATCATCACGGGAAGTAAAATAATGTTCTGCTCTTTCACAGGAGCCAGATAAAAGGAGGACAAATCTCCAAAGCATTTTTGACAGATGTTCATCCAATAGAATTCTCTATGGAAACTCCAAGGAGAGATCTGAATTGCTTGCTATGTTTTCTATTTCATTGCCACTAAACACTCTTGGCTGTAAAATCAGGGACAGATCACTTCATTAGTCCAATAATTCTTAGCCTTTGTTGAAGGACGCAGAGCATGAGAAGCACACATCTAGAAATACGCACTATGCACTGCATTTTAAAGGGTGGGGTTTTTTAACATTGCCTCTTTAATTCTGCCTTCCCCACAGGCATCTCAAGAAAGACACGAGGATCATCTGTAGCAGGGGTCAAAAATGTAGACACTAACTCTGCGAGTTAGACAAATTTCTGTTATTAAAGCCTCCTAAAACACTCTGGTTATGGTGTTTCTGCTCAGCACCTGTCTTCTGTTCGTTTCACCTGGTTCATGATACCTAGTAAAAAACTCTGCAGAATTAAGCAGCTAAACCTCCTATCCCCCCCAAACACGTGAGCACATTCTGCTATTGCTTCAGCTAATCTTAGGGTGGTAGCAGAATCCTGACATTATCTGGACGGAGGAAGAAATGCCAGTTTGCCTCTGCAGAGTTTTGTTTGGGTTTGGTTTTTTCCCATTTTGTTTTCACGCCGTTGGGATGTTCCGCACGGAACGACACAAGACGCGAGACGCGACGAGAGATGCTCAAAGCGATTAACAGAAGACCGAGAGCAACAAACGCGGGTTCACGCTTCACAAACAACTCCCGGGGATGCTGCAGCCGACGGTCCCTGCCACGGACAGGTTTCCCACGCGGGATTGGAGGCGGGGGATGCTCAGACACACCCGCAGCAGGACCCGCCCCGCGGCCGTCGGGCTGCGGCGTCAGCGGAAGGGGCGGCCGGAGCCGCGGCCGGGACCGAGCGAGGAGGTGGTGGAGGGACCGGGACCGGGACAGGGACAGGGATCAGGATCGGGACCGGGACAGGGACAGGGATCGGGATAGGGACCGGGACTGGGTCAGGGATCGGGATCGGGACCCGCTCGGGGGCACACGGGACAGGCGGGGCTGGGACGGGGAGCGGGTCGTGCCGCAGTGAATGGGGATGCGCAGATGAAGGGGCTGCGTGTAAAGCTCGAAACGTTTTAAGTTCGTTTGTGTGTGTGATTGTCCAACAGAGCTGGGCAAAGGGTCTGGAGCATCTCTTTTCTTCAGCCTAGGGGAGAGCGGAGCGGGGACCCCATCGATGTCCATCGGTATCTGCAGGGAGGGGCCAGGGGGTGGTTCAGGCTCTGCCCGCGGGTGCCCAGCAATGGGCAGCGGGGAGGAACAGATGCCCAGGCAATTCCAGCTGCACACGAGGAAGAGTTTCTTCGCTGTGCAGTGACCGAGCACTGGAACAGAGACCAGAGAGGGTGTGGAGTCTCTCTCGCGGTGGGTGGACACAACCCTGTGCCTGGTGCCCTGCTTGTGTAAGGAGGTTGGACCAGGTCCCTCACGGTGGTCCCTTCCAACCAGACCCACTCTGTGATTCTGTGATCTGAGAACACACAGATAATAGAAAATTTAGCGTAATCTTCCCAGGCATTAATGCCAACATGGGAAATGGCATCAGCAGTTTTTAGGGAGTATTAGAGGTGCTCATGGCTGGTGAGATCTGGGTGTCTTTGCTGGGTAAATAATTTATGTAGTGTTTGCTGATTTGTGTGTGTAATCCGCGTGTGTCATCTCAGGTTTTAGAGATGTAAATCTCATTTTCAGATCTGTGGTTCACATTCCCTTTCACAAAATGCCAGGGACATCAGTGTCCTTAGTATTTTTCCATTCATAAGAGATAAATAATTTGTTCATGTAGGATAGAGAGACAAGTCATCCTTGCCCATGAGGTAATGAGGGTGGTTTCAGGTGTGGAAGAATAAAGAGTGCCAAAGATGGGAGACATTAACTGCCCAGTTAGTGGGGGTGTATGAAAGGAACTGAATTTTCTCCAGGAAGGGCACATACTCCTTTTACAAAGTTTGGGGGACTAACTTGTGATAGTAAAGTAATAGTGCCTGTTTCTGAGAAAATTCTGTGAACAACAAGGTCTCTTAAAACAGTGAAAATGTGCATGTGAGGCCTTATTTCCTTTGAAGACCTTGAATTAGCATCATAATTCTGTGCACTCAGTAATATTTGTTTTTTTCAAGGAAAATTCTTTTTAACACAAATAAGCAGCTCTTTCTAAAATACAAAGTGTCTGCCACTGCACTGCTAGCAGTTATGTATTTGATGATTCTTTGGAGGACAGTAAAAGAGAGCATTAGAGCATTGCAACTATTGGACAGTGTAATCTGATTTTTATCTTCTGAAATACTGCTGGAGCAATGTTCAAACAGTGCCAGGAGGTCACTAAAAGCTGCCTGTGTGTGGTTTCAGGTTGAATATCCTGATGAGAAACTTGCTGTGTCAGTGGAGCGTGGTGGAGCTTGCACGATCACAGCTCGCCTGATGGGAGGTTACCTCGTTGAGCAAAGCTTTTGGCAGAAGAGTGTCAAATCCCTTTGTGACAGCACTGCATAGGGGGTGTTGGGGCTCTGTCCATGTTCCCCTCACCAGCACACCATGGTGGATGTAGCAGAGAAGGAGATGGATAACCCCACGTTTAGGAGTGACACTGTGCTGTCTGATGTCCACTTGCACTGCCCAAACAAAAGGCACCTCATGGTACGACTGAATGCAGTTGGACAGCCAGGTAAGGTGTGCTTGGACTGAAGGGGCTCTCTTTTAGCTGTGTTCATATCTTTGTAATGGCTGAATCCTCCTTTGAGTGGTTGATATTAATAACTACATATTTTAATCATTTGTAAGCAGAATCTCCTGCTATGCAGTCCTTAGGAAGAGGGCTAGCTGGGTTCTCCTCATGACGTTAGCTACAGAAAGGAAAACAACGGAGACTTTGTAGACAGCCTATCTTAATAATTACATTTTAAATACTTTCTGAGAACAAGTGACCAAATTAACTTGCATGCAAACTTAATTTTATTTAATTGTGCATTGAGCTGTAATGTCAATATAGCACTTTAAGAATCATGATAAAAAATTGGAACGTTTCTTGTACAGGAACAGAAGGTGAGAGCCCAGGGGTTTTAAACAGCGTAATTTAACCTTAAAGTAAAAATTATCAGTAATTAATTTATGAATTTTAATAACATCTTTACATGATGATTGTTCAAGAGGAGCCTATCAGCTTTGTTTGGGTTTCTTTGTGGGTTTTTTTGTTTGTTTTGTTTTAAAGAATAGCAATGGCTTTGACTGACACAATTTGAAGAGTCAAGGCTGTAGTGGAATGAGTTGGCAAAGGCCCCTGGCTGATTGCCAGCTTGTAGGTTGCTGTAAAGTTGTCAAGAAAACTGGCCTGGAAGCTGCTGGTAAAATGTTCTGTAGAAAAGTCCTACTGTGACAGAAGTGTTAATTGTTTCTTCAGACCAAGTTGTGACATAAAAAGAGTAACTTGTGCAGCTGTTCTGGCATATGACTGTGAAAAGTGATAAAAGTAGGCCTGTCAAAGAAGGCCTGACAAAAGTGAATAATAATTTTGACCCTGAGCAGGTCAAAACCAGGTAATTAATGCTGTGCTGTGTCTTCATGCTGTTTGACATGTGTTTGCTGTGATTTTGCTTGATGCAAAACCTTTCAACAGAAAGAAATGACAGCATGTGCTACATACTCTGAGCGAGTCTTGGGAATTCCTCCAGTTGTTGGGGCAAGAATTGGATTGTAGTGTGGCAACTTTTACCCTAACAAATGCAAAGGCCATTTTTAGGGAAGTTTGTGGGCATTTAGGCTCTTCTCCCTTGTGTCAGTTTTCCCGTATAACTTTTGAATGCCATAGAACATGCAGAGGATCAGAATGGGCTTGGAGAGCAGAAGCATTTCATTAATTCATTACATCCTCTGATTTGTTAAATATTCAAATCAGTTTAGTCTGACCATCATGCAAACAGTAGATGACTTCAAAACTTTCTCATGCTGGGACAGGCAATGAAGATTTTATTAGATCTAGCTGGAAATGGTCTCTAGAAATAAGCATTGGTCAGCAGCCCAACTTTGAATGTCTTGCTTCCTCAAGAAACTGAAATAGAACTCCATAATCTGTGAAACTGTTGAAACTAGTGGCAACAAGCACTTTATTTCTTCCCTTTTGCTGTGAATGAATGTAGATGGAATGACTGTGGAACGTTTGTTCTTCCTCACGTGTGATATTCAGACAGTCCAGATTCCTGTGATTAAACTTGCAAGGTCCACGTTTCGATAACTTAAAACTATGATAGACAATGTTGTCACTGGGTGATTGTTGCAAAATATATTTTGCTTAATTGAGACCAATAGCTTAAGTCATTTAATCTCTTCAAAGAGTCAGTTTGAACACTAAAAAATTGTTAAGATGTCAGCACATTGTGGCTTTGTCAGGTATGTCCTGTGCACTTTTTTCTGCTCTCTGGTACTGAGCCAGTTTCACAGTCTGAAGTTACTTAAATGTCTAAAGACTTTTAAAACAGTAAAAAGAAAATTCTACTTGCTTTTTACCAGAACATGCTTGTTTCTTACAAGATAGGGATCTTAACCAAAACAAACAAATTCTAACTCCTATTAATTCTTCTTTCAACTTGGTTTGAACTTGGCTGAACAGAAGAACGTTTGGAGCATGTAAGAAACCATCCCTTCTGCCAGTTAAATTAAGTGTTACTAAATCAGATTGAAGTGTCTGTGGTGTCTGCATAGATACTGAGTCAGCCAGTACACTGTGAAAGTGCCTTATTGATTTTTACTGACAAGACTTAATGAAAGAAATATTTCTTTGTAGCAAATAGAACTGTATTTCAAGTTATCTAGATTCTTAATATGAGAAATACATACCAGAATTTCATTAATGTAGAAGTTGTGTGTAGATTCTGTCTTATGTGGTGTTTATCTTTCCTCCCCCATCCCATCCCACTGTGTTCTTACAGTATTTCTGTCATATTTCAAATTCCTTTGGAACACAGAAGACTTGGCATCTGAGAAACATGTGAGAGAAGTTACAACAGGAGAACACCAGAACAGAAGTGGGGATGAACTATGTGACAAGGACAGGAGCAATCAGAAAAAAGAAAGAGAAATAAATAGTGGAGTGGAAGCTCTGCTGGATGATGATGGAGACTTGGAAGTGGTCAGAAGGCGTCAAAGTGCCTCTGATTTAGAAGCAGAGGATCTTTTGAGGGATATAGTGTGTCCTGTAATTCTGATGAAAGGAAGAGAAGATGCTTTTGAAGATGAAGAGCAAGAATGCACTTGCAGTGATGTTGTTAAAATAGGTAAATAATGGGCTTACAGTCAAGGAGAAATGAGCTAAATATATTCGTATAAAACAAAAATAGGTTTTCCTTAGAAATGGAACAGCAGCTGTTAAGAGAAAAAAGATAAACTTAATATTGTGATCATATTTTTAAATTTACCTTTTTTCCTCTAGAAGTGATATGGGCAGTTGTATACCATGGGAAACTCAGTGCTCCTTAGTTAGAGTTGGGGTTTGGCATTATTGACCATTATTAGGTAGAATGAAGAGTGTTCAGTTCTATATTGAAAGGGAGGCATGACTTGAGTTTGCGGGAGGCATGACTTGAGTTTCAAACTTGCCACTGTGGAACTTGATTTGAAGGATGTTTTGTGATAATTATTTGTGCTCTGCTTTCCTTCCCACAGAACATACTATGGCAACCCCCTTAGAAGATGTTGGTAAACAAGTAGGTGTTCTGCCTTTGGGTGTCTCTCTGGTGATGGATTGTGCCTCAGAAGTCCCTCAGGTCTAAGTGCTGCTCTTCCCCACAGGTCTGGCGTGCAGCTTTTCTTCTCGCTGATTACGTTCTGTTTCAACGGGACACCTTCAGGTGTTGCTCAGTGCTTGAGCTTGGAGGTGGCACTGGAATTACAAGTATTATCATGGGAACAGTTGCCAAGAGAGTTTATTGCACGGGTAAGGCAGTTATTTTCAGTTAAATATTGTCATGGAACTTCACAAAGCAGTGCTTTCATCCTGATACTTTCATACTCATCTGTTCCATGTTAGTTACTCATTTTTTATTAATGTGTATCAAGTTGTGTTATGTACTGAAAAATAACAGGGTTGAGAAGGCAGCACTACTCTTAAGCACAAGAGTTTAAAAGCAGGATATGTTGCTGTGGATTCAGGATACTCTGTCCAGGTTAAAATAGGTAGTATAGGGATCTAACTCCTTTCTTCAAAGGTGCCTAAGAGCTTGGTACTGAAATAAAAAAGGAGGAGGATACTAGGGAAGCAATCCTCAGTGGATAAAGTTGCTCTGAATTTTCCTTAATCTCACCATTTTAAGAGAAACTTCAAGTATTAGTCTGAGAGGTCAAGGGCATGCACAGCCCACACCAAATAGTCTTATTTTTCATCTCATTATTATTGTTTTTCAGATGTTGGTGAAGATCTTTTGGCCATGTGTGAGCAAAATGTGGCGTTAAACAAACACCTGATGGAGCCAGGAGGTAAGTGCTGTATAGTCAGTGTTTGTGCAATTGCTTATATATGCACTGCTTTGGGTTTAAACAGCCCAGCATGTCTACATGTGCAGTTATGTTTTTGTCTTAGTTTAAAGTGACTCATTTGGTAAGAAAAATGCAAGGTATCTCTGTGTGGTCCATCATGGGACTGCTTCCTTCTGAGAAGAGCAAAACACTTGCCCTTTCTGTGGTCATTATTTGGGACCAGCTGTAGTTCCCACACAGCCATTGTGTGAGTTGCTCTGAGGTCCTTGGGGGCCATCACAGGTGTTCGGGTGTCGTGGTCACATAAACAGAATATAAGTGACAGAGGTAGAACTCTGGAAAGGAGAGGTATTTTGGATTAAAGAGAACACTGGTTGTCTTTCTGACCTTTCATTCTGTTCTCATGGGTGGGTAACTGGTTTTGTACAGCAAATGATTTAATGTTCAACTTCACTTCTTTCATCTGTCCTCATGATAGATCTTCATCAGTTGTTTCAGTACACGCTTTGACTCTTTACTTCTGCTCCGGTACAGTCTGAAAGGCCATTTGTGACTGATGTGGTCTTTCTTCACCCACAGGAGGGGAAGTTAAAGTGAAAGAACTGGATTGGCTGAAAGACAAATTCTGCTCTGGTAGGTGGTTATAATGGGCCCTTTCAAATGGGGCTCAGTGTTTTGGTTTTTGGGAGGATTTTTTTCCTTCAGAACCATCAAGGAAATCTCATTCCATTGTTAATGAAGTGAGTTGTCCACCACACAAGCCTATGGAAAAGTAGCTGAAAGTACACCAAGCTGAAAGTACAGCATCATTGCTGTGTGAATGAGTAAAAAAGGGTTTACTGGTAGATTAGGAATAGACAAGTGGTGACTGTCCTTTAGTGTGGTCACAACCCAGAGGTGCAAACAAGATGTGTGGAATTTGGGTACAATGATGCAGATTTGAGTTAACTGAATCCAGATTTTGATGTGATAGGATTGTGTGGCTTATAACTGCATGAAGATGGTAGAGGGGGTGGGTGGTGATTTGAAGGTGTTTAAATACTTACTCCAAATGTTCTGTTGTAAATATTTGCCAAAGAAATGTGTTCTGCTGCTTCTAGCAAAATAAAAGCAAGAAACTTGAGTAACATTTTAAGTGCAATTAGTGATAGTAGAGCAGATCACTTGAACTGTCTTTCTAATGATTGCAAGGTCAACAGAAAATTGTAACATTAGGTTACATGAAGTCTGCTTCATAGATGTTTGTATCATCAATTGAATTTGATGCAATGCTTATAAAAAATAGAACAACTATTCAAGCAAGTGGAAACATCCTTTACACATTTAAAAGTCTCTCTTGGACCTAAAAAGAAAATTCTCATTAATAAAAGTATTTGATGCTGCCAGTTGAAAAAGCTTTGTGTTTTTCAGACTTTCAAATAAAGTTTCTTTTTAACAAAGTCTAAATTTTAAAAAGCTCGATGGAGGTAGCAAATACATTTGAGTTCTTGTTTAAAGGTGTACTTCTTTTAATGTAGTTAAATCTGTGATCTTGCTAAAGGGTAGTACCTGGTTGTAAATTCTGAAGTGAAAGCAAACTTGTGCTTGGCAGTGAGCCTTGAGAGGGTTGGACAGACACAGAGGAAGCAGAGGTCTGCAGGGAACTTCAGAGAATAAGCAGAGGGAGGTTTTGGTTTCCTCTCAGTGCTCTGTTTCTGGAGTAGCAGATGCCCACAGGAGTTAAGTAGTTTCTTTTCTCAAGCATTTGAGCCATTTCATCATGTACACCAAAGCCATATTCTTTCTTACAGATCCTGAGGTTCCTTATAGCTGGTCTGAAGAAGAGATTGCTGATTTGCACGATCACTGTTCTGTGATAATGGCAGCTGATGGTAGGAAAATAGGAACAGTAAGCTTTTCAGTCAAACACTTCAGCCTTATCAGTAATAATTCAAACATTCCTAGTTTGCTTTTAAAATCTAGTAGGACAGATCCTTACCTAATTTGTGAAAGCTCTGCCATAAGTGTTCCTGCCTGTATTCTTCTTTTCTATACAACTGTATTTATTTTCTGACTTAACAATGGGAGGACAGATGTTGAAAACTAGCAGCTTTTTATTTCCTTTGGTGTGGTAATTATTCATGACTAAGCAAATTGCTCAACATCATCACAAGCAAGTGATGAATTTGACTTTCAGAAGAGTTGTGTTATCCTACCATTGTCTAAATTCTGTGCAAATAATGAGAAATGGGTGGTTAGAGTTTCTGTAATGTGAAAAACAGTTTCAGATGCTGAATTTTCTCTGAATCTATGCCTTTGAATATCACTGTCTTTTTTTTCTGCTGTTTTTGTTGCTTAAGTGAAGGAGTGAAAAATGACATGCTAGCTTATCTGTAAAGGAAAACCGTTGTTATTTTTATGTATAGGTCAAGAAGAATTGATTTTAGTGAGGATATTGAAAGGAGTTTCAAGACTGCTTTCCAAGGAGATATTGTTATAATGGTAAATTAGTTATGACCTGCTTTGTGGTTTTTTTGTGAGAAACAAGGCCCTGTGTGCTATCTTGTTTTCTGTAGCTTTGCAGTAATATTATTTCCAGGCTGAGGGAAATCTGGTTAAAGTCTTGTAAGTTGTTTGAAAGTGATTCCCTTTGGTAGGAGAGAAGGCTTAAAGAAAGCCTGACATAAGTAGCAGCAGTGAATACTCTTACAGAGTCAGCTGTTGCAAATAAAAACACTTTGGCACTTAGTTAAAATAGTGACTTCTTTGACTCATACCTGAGACTTATGTAAATAATACCTATCAATATACATACTTCGTGATCTTAATCTTTTTTTGTTTTTGTAGTGTTCTATGATGATGACCTGACAGATGCCTTGTTCAGAACGTTGTATAGAATCACACACAACTTGAGAAATTCTTGCACAGTTTACTTGGCATTAGAAAAAAGGTTAGTATTTTATTGTATATGTTATCTGATTTTCATTGTGTCTGTTGATGACAGGATGCAGTATATGCTCAGGACAAGTATTTATTTTTGTGCATGCTTAATTTCTATCAGTTCAGAGTTTGAGTTTCACAAGGATTTGGATTTTTTCGTCCTACCTTTGTCTCACATGGAATAACCTCTGTGCAAGTAAGGATAAATAGGCGGCTGGATTGATGCATTCTGTAATGCCTGCCAACATTTGCTATGTACTTTTTGAGGTCATGGAGTGGAATGAGGGGGCTTAGAACTAGAATATATATTTCCTGGCTTGAGTACCTATGGAACAGTTTCTCTTCCTTGGAAGGAGTGATTGAATGTTTTTATTTGTTGGAGACCATTCATAAACTAATATACAAATAGGCTTTGCTTCAATCTCTGCAGATACATAGCAATAGCTATTCCTATGATTTGTTGCTAAGTTTTTGTCCAGGAAGCCAAGCTAATGACTCCGTTGTGGCAAAGTGCCTTAAAATCAATGGAAGAATTCATCCAAGGGTTATTGTGTATGGATGCTAACATCAATCTTGTCAGCTTTTCAGGAATGGAGGGGGTGTACATTTTTTGGCTCTTATAGGGAGTTAATCGTCCTGAGAAGACCCACTTAGCTGAGGAAAGTTACACTCCCATTTAAGATGACAGTACAGAAGAGATGTTTTAAATTAAATGTTCTCTTGCCAGGCTGAACTTCACTTTAAGGCATATGGATGTTACATGTGAAGCCTACAGTCACTTTAGAAATAATCTAAATGATTTGGAGAACCTCCAAGATAGAGAAATTAAATATACCGTGGAGCCCATTAAAGTTGATTTCTGCCAGTTTCTCATTTATGAACGAATTGAGCAGTTGGTAAGTGGCATTCATGAAAATAAATGTAATGTGTCAGGCTAATCATCTCAAATTAGTATTCATCTGTTTACTTAACATGAAGAGCAAGAGAACAAACATTACCTTTTCTTTTATTTCCACTTAGTTTTTTGTTGGTTTGAAATGACTCTTGTTCGTGGTTACATAATCCATACTGGATTGACACAAGTCCTGGTTTTGGCTGGGACAGAGGCGATTTTCTCTCACCAGTGGTAGAGTGGCTGAGATTGCACGCAGTTCCTCAAAGGATAAGAAGCTTTTCCTTTGTAAAATAAAATTTTTGTGATTGACTAGAAAATGGGACCAATACCTCATGTACTTGCTCGTAGAAAAGCTTTTGTTTCATAGTTTCAGTAATTCTTTTCCCAGTTCAGGGTTCAGAAAATAATGTTCTGATATCTCTAAAGAAATAGATTAGCTGTTAACTTCTGTCATTCAGAAACCTGTCAGATAAAATATTTCTGGTTATGTAATTACCTCCCAAGCACTTACGGTTCTCTTTCTCCATTTTTTTTTTCAAATTATCTGCTCTTAGGAATATTGTGCAGGCTGGCTAACAGCTTGCTGGCTTCTGGAACCATCCAATCTAACACATCTTTTTAGAGAACTTGCAAATCTTGTACTGGATTGCAAATCAGGTGCCAAGAAATGATACAGTCAACGTGCTGTAGTTGTTTGTACTTTTACTAAGATTACAGAGGCCACAGTTACTTGATGAGATTGATTTATTTTACTTAATGCTGATACCTTCAGGCATAAAACATGCATGTAAAAATTGTATAAAAGTTGTACAAGCATATAAAAGTAGCATGGATTATACCTAAAAGTGTAAACTTACTCCCTAGCTGTTTTGAGGAATCTTAAATGCCTACAGTTTTTTTAATGCCTACGTTTTTATTCATCATTAAGTATATTGCCCCCATTCAAGATGCCATGGTGAAGAATATGTGATACTCTGCTTAATAATCATTTGTATAGCAGACAAAGAATATATTAGTTTAGTCTAAAGAAATTAAGTGATCTGGTTTCATCCTCACATTTCTCATCCAACAGATTGAGATGGGCTTGTGTGTTTGTATAAAACCTGCATTTGTGAGACCTTGATGCCTCAGTAAATTATTTGTTCAGTTGTATTTTGACCAGCACGACTGAAAGCATATGTCAACACAGGCCAGAAAAAGAGCAAGATGATCAATCAAAATGATCTGCAGATCTGCAAAATAACTGCAGAAGGTCATGCAGACCAATGAAATTATTTTAACACAAATTATTTTATATTAAATACATTTTTATTTTTTTTTAAATCATGCTTTAAGCAATGATACTGCTCTGTTTCAAAGATAATGTGGTCATCATTCTGGGAGGTTACATAAATGGATTTAGGATCTATCCACAGATGGATACTATCTATAGATGGGAGTAGAGGGTTTGTCTTAAGACTTGTCTTACAGTGGGCGTGTTGAACCTTCATAATTGCAACCTGCTGATCTGAGAAAATATCTGTATATATTTTTTCTGCTCCTACAGGAATTGTGGAAGATCATGGCTGAACACCTAACGTGACAGGCACATGAGAGAAGAGAAGATCTTTATCTAAGTGTCAAAGCTATTTTCATCCCAAGAAAAGTATCTTCCTTGTGGAATTGTGTTCTCAGGAAGTATTGCTGTGTAGATTTGCTTTACTTCAGCAAGTTTTGGATTTGGCACTTGGACATGGTTTCTTTGATGTTTGATTTACAAAACTGTTTAATGTGGATCTTCAAAGTACCTGCTGGATGCCAGACAATGGCAGTGACACAGTGACTTACTCTTTGAGATTGATGACTTCGGTTTTAGAGTCTGACACAGAAGTATGGAACCTTTTCCATGTGGCTGATTAACAGATGTCATGCAGTTTCCTCTTTAGTGTTCAGAAAATGGACACTGTTCTCAGTCTCGCCCCCTCCCCACTGTATTTATGGACACTTGTGAAATTGTTCTGAGCAAGACTTGTTGGTTCCTGATGATTTTTTTTTTAAGCAATTTGTTTATGAAACTTAGTCCTAATTTCCAGTTTGTCCTATCTAAGTCACTCTAGTTTAGGGCTACCTTCTGAACTAAAAGGAGATGCATTTTTGCTTGAGCCTCTAAAAGTATTCTACAGAGATTTTGGAGCTATACTGTCATGCAGAAGTTTTAAGCTATTCTGTCTGACCAGGTTGAGGGTGAGAAGGTACCCTATGAAGTGATGTGCTACAGCTCCTTCAATGTTTGTAATTCTACCCTCAGCATACACATGTGAGTCTGGGAGAAGAGAGATGATCAAGTGTCTTGCCCACACAAATGAATCTTCCATTTCTTAGCTTTTGGATTAAAATGTTGATTAACTCTCTCCTGTGTTATTACTGAAACCAAAAATCTGTTTGTACTTTAATAAATTGTATGTGTACTATTATGTTTGTATCACTTTCCATATGTGCACTGTCATGGAAATCTTGGTGCCCACTGGATTCCTCAGCATTAGGAGAGTGTTGGTGATGGAGCTGTTCCAACCTCAGACTCGTGGGAGTGTGCAAATGTTCATTACAAGCATGAATGGCTTCTTGAAAGTGTTACATTTGGTTTAGTTCAGTTGGTTTAGGTCAGTTATTTCATAACCTGCTTATGTATATGAAGATGTATTTTTTATGTTCTTTAAGGAGATGAAAGATTATTAGATGCTGATGGACATTCCCTGTGAGTATAGTCAAAGTAGAAACTACCTAATTAACTAATTACCTTTATTTCTTTTCAGTCTGTATTGATGTGAAACTGGGAGAGTTGCTTTGTTGTGAATGTCTGTGTGTCATTTTGCAGTAGAAAGGAAAGATACTCACTTGATGGGATCTATTCTGTATGTTTATCATCACTGAGTGTTCTCAAGTGTAGGTGGCTATTCCTGGGCCATACTTGTAGCTCCATCTGCTGTACAACACTTTGAGTCAAAACATTTTACAGTTTGTTAAACACCCCGTCCCTTTCTGGTTTAACAATATTGTGTTTTGGAGTAACAGTTTAGGTTGAATGCGTGGTTCTGCACTTCTCACCTAGACTTGCAGATGTGTGTATTGGAGATCAATTTACAGTGGAAGTAACCTGGAAAAAGTGGTTTAATTGCCTGCTGTTTAACAGTAAGTTTAGGAGGCTTCCTCCAGCAGTTTGGGATTTTTCAGGAAACTTTCTAGGAACAAGTGGATGTAACTTTGTGTGTGTGATAGGGACTTTTCATTCATTAGAAAATCAGGACTTAAATTGGATCTCAGAGTTTTATAGCAGATAGCTGTCACGTGATTGTCTTTTCATTAGCTCAACTGTTCTGTGAACTTCTACATCTACTACTAGTCCCAGCTCACTTGAAAATGAGCTGCTTGCTGCCAGGTTGTCATATGTTGTGGCTTGTGACATAGGTCCAAAGGCTTGTGTTCTCTTACAGACTTCACCCTGCTGCTGTTTCACTCATCCTGACCCTGATGAGCATCCTGGGCATCTGTGCTGGAAGGTGATGCATTACACAATAAAGGTTCCTCTTGAAAAATAACAGCCTCTTCAGGCTGCCAGCAGGGCGGTCGGCTGTGTCAATACAGCGCATTGCCTCGGAGAAGGTTTCTCCCAGCAGATGGCACACGGATGTCTTTAACAATACCAGCACCCAAAGGCAGTAACAAAATATCTACATATATATGTGTGTCTTTACAGACTCAACCAGTCCCAGTGGTGTCAGGAAAAGGAAATGTAGTGGAACATCCCTTGCTTCTTCAGCAGAGTATATTCTCTAAGCTGCTTGAGCAAATATTCAAAGGGAATACTCATCAGATATTATGTTAACAGTTATTAAAAAGTAACATAACTCCTGCCTCAAAGATGAGTAAAAATACATATAATGAATTAGACAAGAGAGAAGTTTACAGCTCTAAAAGGGCCCTATTCTTGTTCTGTGGGATTATCAGTAGCAGATTTACACTGTAGATTGATCAGAAGGGACACAAATTATCTGCTCTATTTTCCCCTCAAAATCATCTGAGAATCTTGATGAGTGTTCATCTTGCTTATTACCAAAGGCTCTCATGATAGAGATCCTGTATTTTTTCCAGTAATCTGTTCTAGTGCTTCGTTACCCTTTCTGATACAAATGGCTTACTGCCATCTTAATGGCTACACTGTCACCTCTCTTGCAATTTTGGACCATTAACTCTTACTGTAAATAAACTGACAGCTGCAAGGGTTTTATGCAGAATAAGTGGAAGAGGCATAGATGACCCAGCTTCGAGTGATCCATGCAGGGACAGAAAGATTCTGTAACATTATCCACAAATGGGTTTTTGCAGCAAAAAGAACAGCTCTGGAGGGTCAGAGAAAACCAAGACCGTGACTGAGATGGTGATTCTGTGAGATGAGAGTCCAGGTAGGACTTGCAATAGGTTCTGTTGTGGACCAGATACATAATTATATTCACTGAATTTCCAGTGAGAGTTAAAAGCCCAAATGACTTTCCCTCTTGCTGTGTTTGCTAAATTAACTGTCCCAGGCGGCAACAGGTAAACACGAGACATTACGGAGAGGACACTGTGTCTGTGTGGAGCTGTAGCGGCGCTGGAGGAAGCGGGACAGGGTCGGCGGCTCCTGTCACAGGAGTCACGGAGCTGCTCGGCCCGCACCGGGGGACGTCCCTATCCCAACGGGGCTCTCCCCATATCCCAGCGGCTCCCTCGCTATCCCACAGCGGGGCTCTCTCCCTGTCCCACAGCGGAGCTCTCCCCCCAGCCCAGCGGGTCCCCCCCTCTGCCACAGCGGGGCTCTCCCCCTCTCCCGGGGGCTCTTCCCCCCATCCCACAGCGGGGCTCTCCCCCTCTCCCGGGGGCTCTTCCCCCCATCCCACAGCGGGTCTCTCCCCNCATCCCAGTGCCTCCCAGTGCTTCCCAGCGCATCCCAGGAGATCCCAGCAGGTTCCAGCGCGTCCCAGTGCCTCCCAGCACATCCCNGGCGGGGCCGCGGCCGGGGCGCTCGGGCAGGGGCGCTGCCACCGCCGCGCTGCTGCCCTCCTTCCTCCTCCTCCTCCCCTTCCTTCTCTTCCTCCTCCTCCTCCTCCTGCATCCCGCGGTGCCGGGGCCCTCGCTAATGCCGATCCCTGGCGGCCCCCAGCCCCAGGCGCTGCCAGGATGGGGTGGTGGTGGTTGTTCCCCGGTGTTCGGCAGCACTGGGAGGCGCGTTCGCGGTGCTCGGTGCGCGGGCAGCGGCACCCTCAGCTGGGGGTGGGCCCCGGGACGGACCCGCGGCACGGAAAGGGGGGGGAAGGGAAGGCGAGGGCACAAAACCCGTGAGAAAACAGCGGCGTGCACGGGGAGAACGGGGGTGCTGAGCTGCTGCAGGCAGCTGGGTGATGGTGTTGGTGCAGGCCCGGAGCTGCGCTCCCCCTGAGCCTCAGCCCGTCCTTTCCGTCTCCTGAAAGATGATGCTTGTGCTGCAAAACCCAAGGCTTTGCCTTGAGACATCCCTGGTTTCACTGCCCTTCCCTTCGTTTATGCTTAAAGGAGCACGGAGCTGTTCAACCAGAGCTTTGTCTTTGCCTAGCTTGGCTTTTGCCTCTCTAATTCCCCTTCTCTGTTCATGAAATACAGTGAATGATGCCCAAAGAAACAGAACTGCTGTGGGAGATTTCCAAGTAATTTTGTAATCAGTAATGAATGGTGCTGGATTTTGCCCTGCAGTTCAAAGGCACGGATGATGGGTGTGGGCTCTTAAAAGGGTCTTTGCTCCTCTTTGACACAAGGAATTTGGTAAAGGTTGAAAATCAACGGGTATACCAGTTGGTATAAAAGGATTACCTTCTGGAAGCTCTACAGTAAGCAAATTACCTATTGAATCCTATTACAATCCAGTTGTAGTGTTATAGGTTGAACTGGCATTTTTGCTGTTCTTGTTGCATTGGTTTTGGGGGTTTTTTAACTGTAATTATTTTTCCTGTAATGTGAATATTGGGCAAATTGTGTCTGTGATGCAGTTTTTCTTCTTGGACTGGAGTAAGAAATGCAGACTTGGAGGTCAGTGATCCCAGTGCCAGATCATAGCTCACCATACTGAAGCACAGCAAAAGGATAATACCCAGATTTTATAGTGTTTCTCATCCTTAGTGTTTAAAACACTCTCAATGAAATAAACATCACTAGACTGACTGTACAGCTGGGCAAACTGACATAGATACAGGGAAAGGAAGCTGTTATTGCAAGTTACCTGCTGTGTAGCCTTTTGGACTCAGAATCAGTGTTCAGGTCTTCTGTGTCTGCAGTCTATCTGTGTGGTACCTCTTGGACAGTCTGGAGTGCAGAAGACAGTGATGCAGATATCTGCAGATAAAGGAGACCTGAGTCTGTAAGTGCACGGTGTTATTAGATGAGCCAACCACTTGTAAAATGCATGGGGAAAAATGCATTAAAACTGTTTTATTAGTCTTTCATTAGACCTTTAATCTTCTGAGGAAGAGCAGCCTTAGAGGCATACTGTACAGTGGGATGTCTTGTGCATTCAGATACAAAATAAACTGAAATAAGTGGATAAAATTGGGTATTTATGCCCAAGAGGCAGTAAGCAAGCACAGCATGCCAATAAGCACCAAGCAGATCAGGAGGTGTCCTGCTGGCAGCTGTGCTGTCACTGGGAAAGGAGAACATCCTGATCTGAGTTCTTTCAGAAGCAGACAGGAATTCAGATGCTCACCAACCATACACCCAAACCAGCTCTTGCTGCCCCTGCCAGCAGCTCAGAGGTCTCCAGGTGATTCCCCTTGCCATGTCTGGTTGATGTGGTGTTTAGCAGCAAAGCTTGAGAGCAGTTTATACCATGCCTTGTGTCTCCCTCAGGTGGAGGAGGTGTCAGCCCAGCAACAGATGCCTGTGTGTGGAGGTACAGCCACAGGGACCTGCCACGTGTGACAGGGACAGCTCCTGCCCTCGGAGCTGCAGTGTTCCTCCAGGCTTGTGCTCTGATTGCTGGCCCTGAATTAAAGCAGCTCAGGTTACCTTGTGCCATGTACCTCTCCTACTGTTTAACTTGATACCTTCAGTGAATGTAACGTTAGGGTTCACAGTATTAGGAAGGTATCACAGGTGGTCTAAGACAAAAAGATCTAGTTCTTGGCTTCCCAGCTTTGTTTTATGACTTCCAGGATTATTCCAGGATTATTATTATTAATTCCAGCTCATTCCAGAAATGCTTCTAAAACTTTTTCGCTGTTTCAAGCACAAATTAAATTCCCTTCCTTTCTTATCCAAACAAAGACATCTTGTGGAAGTGTCTCAGAAAAGGGCTGTTGAGTGGTGGTACATGTATGTACTATACGAACAATCTAACATTCAAAGCTGTATCCCTATTGTAAAGATTGTATGTTTAAATCTTACTGGATTGGCTCTATACCAGAAACTTTAAATCAAGTGGTGCCTCTGAACTTGGATGAATCTTCTTTTCTCTTGGCTTTGCCATTGAGAGAGGGAGGAGAAAGGAATAGATCTGGATGGAGTAATTCTCAAATTTCATGTAAGACATTTCTCGTCTTTACTGTTTTCAAAGACCATCTTATTCCTCCTTATACATTGAAACTTGTCCATCTCTGTGCATCATTTTTGTTCAAGCAGGCTTTTCTGGTAGTGCCTGCTTTTCTTTTACAGTTCTTTATAGGCTCTTAAAAGTTTTTCAGACATAATGGTAAGTCTGAATCAAATAGTGAGGTATCTCATCCCATGTCAAAGAGTAAGTAATAGAAAAGGGCTGGATTCCATCAGTAGGAAAGCAGATGGTACTGATGTGTAGGGAGCTGTGAAAGTACAGGTAAGTAATGCCAAAATGACACATCAGGAGCACTGAAGCTGAAAGACCAGGAATCCACCACACAGCTAATTATCACTGTGGGCCTGTGAGATGGATGTGCTTTAAAACTTACGTAACAGATTTATTTTTCCAGAGGCTGAAAACACCCTATTCTTGTTCCAGACTGATCTGCTTTCAAATGTCTTTTCTTTATGTACAGAAGAGGTTGCCTTGGGGGTCAGAGCTGCTACCAGATAAAAGCTGATAAGTCTCCCAGCCACTGCTCTGTGGCTTATTATCCATCTCTGTCCCCTCTTGGTTTCTGAATTTTGGGATCTGTTTTATCAGATCATAGTCCTGTTGACTGAAATGACAGTTACAGGCCAGGAAAACAGAGAAAGTGATATTTTCTAAGCCATATGGTATTTGGGCAAAAATAACAGCATTCTGGGGGTTTCCCAAAGCATACAAAGTGTATAAAACAGGGAATATTGTTATCTATTTCTGTTGCTTTCAGGCTCTCTTCTCATCTGTGGGAGTAGGATTCTGTACTGGATCCTTGTATTAGATTGTTTGTCCTTCCTTTCACAAAATATTTTACTCTTCATTTCCCATAATTAGTGGGTACTAGAAATCTAGCAGAAGAATGAGGTGGGAACCCTGCTTATGTGTTGAAGGAAAAGGTGTTCTCTCTAGTCCCATCGAGGTGCATCTACTTGCAGCAGAGAGAACATTTTCAGAGTGACAAGGATACAGGTCTCCCCTAGTGATAATTTATATAAAGTGGTAAAGCTACACTGTCCTGGCTAATGTGAGAAAGTCACTCAACTAAATTGCCTTTAGTAAGAGCACACTGATAGCTTGAAGAAATGTGAACTTAGTTCTTCAGACTTAAGCAAATCCCCTTTGTATTGTCTTCTGCCATTATTTGAGTGAATCTCTCTCTGTTTTAATGGAAATCAAATATTTGTGTAGATGAGTGCTTATATTGTATCAAACTCTTATTTGGGACTCTGGCTGAAGGGCAGTGTACTATATAATTTTCTGTGACAAGGTGTAAGGCACTTAAAGGCAATAAGGCTTCAGGCTCGGTGCATTTCCCATTTAGATTTTATGATTTTACTGAAATGCAACTTGGCATTGGCAGGGAGTGTTTGCCTTAGTGTGATTCTTGTGAAATATGGTAGTTCAAACACTAAAATCTAGTTCTGATGATGTTTCTGGGGGTAGTACTGCAGCTTGCTAAAGAATTCATGTAAAAAGTCAGTATGTCTCAAGTACATTCCAGGTGACAGGATGAAGTGCCAGATTTACTGGTTTAGCTGTGCAGTTGTAATTCTGAGAGTAAAACAACTTCTAAACCTTTCCTTATCAGAAACACTGAAATTTCCCTTGCTATCTCCAAACAAAGTTCAATTTTAATTTTACAAATGAAAATACATTGAAATTGTACCCATATATAATTCTGTTTCACTTAAGAATTTTTTAGCAATGTCCTCAAAATGCCTAAAGTTTGAAACCTGGCACAGTTCAAGTACCTTGAAAATTGACAGCATAACAGCAAAGAGACTGAGCAATCCTTACCTGGCACCTGCTGAAATACACGAGTGGAACCCAGTTTAACCTTGGCCTGTTTGGAGTCTGACAATGTGCCCTTTCCTAGCCCAGCCTGGCAGGCGTGGGGTGGTGCTGGGAGCTTCCACACACGGGCAGCAGTAGTGGGAGTGCACCATGGAGATGTGGCCTTCCAAGCAGGACGCTGTTCCTTTGCCTCAGGAGGAGCTGCTGTTTTGGGAGAAACCTACAAGTGCTTCCTTTGGTTTCCAGCACATTCCTGTTGTGTGCTGACTCCCTGAGGACACTTTTTTCTGGGTCAGCAGCAAGATTTGGGTTCCAGTTCCCGTGTCCAGGTCTGCTCTCTGTTCCCCACTTCTGGTGCCTCTTTCCCAGCTGCATTGGCCCTGTTTGGGAGCATGGACACTGGAGGCAGGATCAGTGTGTCTTTCTCACATTTCCTTTCATCTCTTCTGCCATCTGCATGTGATGAGCACCAGATTTTCTCTTCTGAAGCTTTTTGCCTGCCTGCCGTGTCAGCATGATATACTCTCCCTTTCTACTCGTCTTCCCACACAGCTTTCCAGCCTTGCGTCTCAAGCCTGCTTTAAGGACTCTTAGTCCCCCCTGTCAGCTCTGAAAACAAATGCTTTTGTCCAGAAGGCCATTATAGCTCTGTAGGAGGCATAGCAGAACATACACGGGCCTGCTGGTAAAAGACCTGCTCGTGTGGAAAAGGAAGCTGGAAGAGAGACAAGGAGAGATGCTATCCTGCCTGCTGGCAGCTTAGCCGGGAGCACACAGGTTACCTGTGGGTTGGTGGGAAGGCCAGAAAGCTCAGTGATATGTTTATGGGGGAAAAGTGTTACCAGAAAGTGTGGATTGCACAAGGGTTTTTTTCTAGTTTGCTGGAGGGTTGGGTTTTGGTTTTTTTTTCCTCCCATCCCCTTGTAACCTTGGTTTCATCGCTGGTTTCCCACAGAACAGAACAGTGGGCAATGGGAGAAGACGTAAATTAGTGATGATGTTTTCATGGTGTCCTATTTTTGATGTTTGGCTCAAATTTAAAGTATCCAGCTTCCATCTGTAAGCCTTGTACTGGGCAAAGCACAAGGCAGCCAGTTCTTTATGGAAATCTGTACCCCGGTGCTGGATGATATCTTGTTAGCTTTGTTGCCTGTAATCTTGATATTAAATCAACCCTTCCTATTTCCTCCTCAGCATATGAACAACCCAACAGATTTTTTTCACCTCTTGCCCTTCCAGCAGTTTTCCTTTCTGAATTAAACACTGTGAGAATATAGGCTTACAGAAGCCAACAAGGAAAATGGGGGGAAAAATGGGTTGCAGGGAAAGGAAATAATAATATCTCACATTTTGTAACTCATCAAGCTCGGTCTTGATTAAAGAATATGAACATCACCACAGCATGCCAATTTTGACTTCCTCTTTTAGCAAAAGATAGAGTGTGTGGAGGTTCTTGGCAGCATCCCTTGACAGCAAACAACTGAATTCAAGTCATATGTTTTGACTGGTCTGGCAGTAATACAAAAATGTGAATAAGTAATGTAAATAACATGAAAACTGAGTATTTTAAATAAGCTTGGTGTAAGCTATTAGCAGTCATATTTTCTGTTTGCATTGTGTTTCCTCTCAGTCTGTCAGGTGTCCTTCATGTCAGATGTCAAATAATGGGAACCAACCCTCTTGTTCCTCTCTATCACCTCTCTTCCCACATCTGTCATGAATGACACATTTTTTGCCAGGTGTTTGCTTGATACTAGTCTTGTGACACCCCAAAAAATTAGGACACTGGGAATAAGATGGACGGAGGATATGTGTTTTGAAGCATTTTTAACAGCTCACTGTATAAATCTGGTTATATAAATGGTGTCCTCAGTGGGAATTAGAGAACGTGGCAGGTTAGAAAGCTGTTAGAAACCAAACCAGACTGCTCTGGCATAATGGGACCGATTTGAGGCATAAGATGCTTCATGGCAACAGGCTAGAGCTTAATCCTGCCACAGAGTGCTGTGGATTTGCTGGAGGCCAGAACTTCTCCTTCCTTAACACAGCACCTCTTCAGGCAAAGCTGAGCACAAGGACAGTAACACTTCCCAATGGCAGGTGTGAGGGATGGGGTTTACCTGTGTGGGCCATGCTGCAGGTGTGAGGGATGGGGTTTACCTGTGTGGGCCATGCTGCAGGTGTGAGGGATGTTTTACCTGTATGGGTTGTGCTGCCATTCACTGCTGTGTTCTCTCCTCTCAGCTCCAGTACAAAGCAAACCTTGTTTTTAGTTCCACAGCTATTGCTGCAATGCAGCTTCCTGGAGAGAGAAATAGGATTACACAATCAGAATGTGCTGGTGGAGGTAGGAAACCAAAGGATGAGCCGGGCTCAGATGAACACACTCCTTGTTTTCAGGGTGGTTTTACCAGGTAATGACTTATGGGGCTTGAAAATGTTCCAATTGTTGCATGGCTTGAGCTCTGGGTATTGTAAGGGGCTGCTGTAGCTGCTCTAATGAAATGCTTCTGCCCTGGCTGCTGTGAAAAACAGCTGAAGACAAACCGAAGAAGGGCTAGTTAGTGTTGCAAAGGAGGGAATGGAGGCAAATGAAGACAATGGCAAAAGTGCTAGGGGCTGGATGCATGATGTTAGGGGGCCTGGGAAGGACTTCACTGATTCCAGCAACAGTCTGTGTGTTGGAGAAACTATAGCTGACAAATCTTGTCTTTTTTTCCTTTCAGGAATGAAATCCTAAATTGCAGTTCCTTTTAGCAGTAACAGGAACTTTATCAGTTCCTTGCTTAATTTCTCATCAGAAATAATTTTTTCTTTGGCCAAGAAGGTGATTCTTGGCCTCTTTTGATGCAGGCTGTAAGATTCCTTCTGAAAATTTATTCATAAAAATTGGATCATTACCCAGTTTGTGTATGAGTTTAGAGTTTGTTGTTTTACTTCTCTGTAGATTTTGGTGTGTTGGGACTTTGTTTGATTAAAAATGGTAGGACTGATGATGAACTTGTGTTCCATGGGTAGGTGATGTTTCAGCAGTGAGTCAAGTGTGGTGGCTACTCTGGATGGACCTCCCCTTCTTCACACTGCTCAGTTGTTTCACTGGTGTACCCTGTTTTCTCTGAGCTGAATTTGTGACTGGACACTGTGAAGGGTTTGGTGATGTTTCTTCTCCAAATTAGGAATTCCTCTGATGTGAATGGGAGACTGAGCCATGCAGGTGGTAGGAGAGCTAGATGAAAGTGGAGTTCTTCAGAAAAGAGGCCAAGAAGGTGCTACTACCCCTGCAAACCTAAGGTTGGTGGTGTCACCCATACCCTATTTCTGGATGCAATGCTTGCATAAAGTGCAATTTTCATTATTTTTATTTCTTCAGAAAATAGGCAGAGAAATTCAGCTTCAGAGTGATCTGATAAATGATAGGAAATCGCTCACGGCTCCAGTTCCATTGTTCCAAATGGAAAAGAGAGGAGAAAAGGGACTGTTTGTTACATATGGTCAAAATCCACATGCAGCCTTGCATAACTGATCCTCTGCTCTGGCTGGTAAGCAAGATTTGCAGGTTTGCAACCACATTCTTTTCATCTATTGTGAAACTCTAACCTCTGGTTATCTCTCAGCTACTGTCACTAGTTAACAACAAAAAGGGAAAAGGGGCAACTTAAGATAATACTGGCACCGTGTTCTAAAGGCTGACAAAGCACATGATACTGTGTCTTCTGTGAAGAATTATCTGACTGCTGATAAATCCTGCAGTTGCATCCATTTGGCAAAACTGATTTTATGAAGGAAAAGAAGAATTTTGCAATTTTTCTGAGCTTCTATGACAGTGCTCTCTTGAGAGGTTAAGTTACAGGGAGGGCAGTGCTCTGAAGGGAAGTGCTGGCTTCTCCCATTGTGCTAGTGCTGCTTATTTCATGAACTACCCTTAGGAAGATAAACATTTCCTGCAAGAGGCTTTTGCTAAATAAATAAACAAGCTGTTTAACCTAACTACTAGCTCCTTATTCCAAACTGATTGTATTCATCCTGGAGTAACTTCTGGAAGCTGCTTAAAATTACATCCTCAATAGACTGTCCTTGATCTTCTTATAATAGTGCAGCCATTCTTAGTGGTTATTAGTGCCATTGTGGCAGTATTGTCATTACAAAGAGAGGCTCGTTGACAGTACTAAAAGGGAGGGTAGCTGCTGCCCCCTGCCACTGCACTGCTTGCATTAAATGCTTTTCTCTGCCCCTGTTACAGCATTTTTGTGGTATTTGACAGAAAGTGCCATCTCCTACCTGTCCCACCACGCTAAGGCTGGTGGTATTTATTGCCAGCTGAGTTGTTACTTCACATTCATCTTACAGCAAAGGGTTATTTCCATGCAGCACCTATGGGTGTGCTTCCTGGGATATTTGCAGAGCTGCAGGATGTCCAGTGGCTCTCTTGGCTGCTGAAAGTGGATAGAACCAGCACAGAGTTGCTCTGAAATGCTGGTGCAGAAGGTGAGGTGCGTGGCACTAACACCAGTGGGTGGTGACACGGACACCGGCTTTGGGTGCTTCTCACACAGTTTCAAAACATGCTTGGAGTGTGGGTGCAAGAGAATATTCCAGAATAGGTTCTCTCCCAAATCTTTAAATATCAGTTGTTCTCCATTTCTGCTTTAAACATGTCTAGTTCCAGTCCAGTGGGCTTCTTCTTTATGAAATGGAATTAGTGGGTATCTTCTGTGATTCCAGAAGTGGCTGGCAAAATATCCTGGGTTTCTGTTCCCACTCTCAATTTGTGCAGCCTCTCCAAGCATCAGTTATACAAGGATTCTCTTGGACTTGCCCAGCTCATGGTAGAACTTTTCTAAAGATTTTTCCAGACCTGGGAGCCTTCCCAAAACTGGCCAACACTTTTTAAGTGAGCCTAAATGTGGCTCACAGAATCTTCACTTGGATGTGATTCGTGGCTTGTGTGTACCAGACCAAATGAACAGCACTCAGTCTCTCACGTGGGTGTCAGTGTCACCATGAGAGCAGAGGGTGCAGTAGAGATGTGCCTTGAAGAGACTTTTACCAATGAGTTTATCCATTAGCACACTTACTAATGTCCAGTTTATCTCCTCAAATTTGTGTCCAGGTATTCAGTACTTGTGTAAAATGTTATAATTAGTTTTGTCAAACAGGCAGTGCATAGGGGGTAAGTAGGCACAGTTTATGCAGCAGCCTTGTGGATTTTTCCCTAGTGGGTAACTTTCAGATTTTGATAACCTTCAGTGAGTCTTCGAGTTACCAGTTTTTCTACCTTGCTTTTAATTCATCAGAGTGTTTTGGCTCATTCCTAACTCTAGTTTTGTGAATGGGGCAAGTGAAGTAAGAGGGACCACTTGAGAAATACATATATTGCTGATTCAGATTGGCACTAGTTTCTTTCTCCATCTGGAGCCCAAAAATAATTTTCTAAACATACTAGGGAATTTAGTCACAGAGTGTTTTTAACACTGTACGTATCTGTGTTTTCTAAACTGTTCTGAAAACTGCCCATCTGCTGTTCTTTTTTACCTATTGCCTAAATGAACAGACAGTAAGAGGATTTTGAATAGTAGAATTTCATAACTGTGCTTGAATCCTGTATCCCATTCCTTCTTCTCAATGTGAAGTTCTCGTGTTCAATGGGAATTAAAGTAGCTGACATCTGAAGAGCAAAGGAGGGTGATCCCCCTCTCCCTGTGTCATGTAGGTTATACTAGTTACTGGCTAGAAAGGTGCCTTTGCACACACACAACCTTTGACTTTCTTAGGCTGAGCATCTGCCCACCAAATGATATCCCTGGAGTCCGTGGTATTGATGGTGGTGAATTCCACTCTGTTCAAGAGGCATTTTGCTTTCACTAAAGCAAAGGTGCCTCTTTACATTGACTGTAGTGTTATTGGATGTGCTGGGGTAGGAAGCAGCCTTCTGACCAGCCATGGGTTGGAAAAGCTGCATTCTGCTGGGTTTCCTACAAAGCTAAGCAATCCCAGTTGTCCCTTTTACTTCCTGTTTTGCCCTTCATGATAATCCTCTTTGGCTAAGTAAGTGTCTTATCCTTCTGCTTGCAAATCATTTGCTCAGATTTTTTCATTAACTTGGGATCAATAATTATATAGTCTTGCTTTGTTTCTTTCCAACAGCGTTGAAATATTTTTAACATATTTTAAAGTGAACCTAGTAATTACTGCTCAGAGTACCTAAAAGTTGTTCTGACGCTCCAGTTTGTGCTTAATCCTTCTCCTAACATGACAAGCCCTTAAGAGGAGTGTTGATTTTTCTCCTTGTGCAAGTTTGGGGTCCTGAGACCCTGCTGTTGAATCTTGTGGCAATTCTGATTCTTGAAGGAGGACTAGGACTTGGTGCTGAGTATCCTGGTGTGCCTGGCCCTCTACTTTGTGAGACTAATGTGTTTTGTTCACATTTCTTGCAGGAGCACATGACATTTAGGATTTTGACATCTTGTCTCTACCCTGGAGCTGCTATTTCTGGATACTGAACTTTTCTCAAGTACTGTAGCTGTGTTGCTTGAAATGCTTTGTTTTTCCAAACAAATTGTAGCAGACACTTTCTAGAGTGTGAGGCTGGGGTTGAGGAGGGCTGTAGAGTTGCTTCTGGAGGAATTTGCCATCATTTGCAGTGAAATGCAGCAGTTGATAACATAGCTAAACCTTCCAGTGTTTTCCATTAAAAGAAAATATCCTTTATACTAACCTTGTGCTTTTACTTGATCTTGTGGACCAAACTGGCCAGAATCTTATCCGCATTTTGCCTTGTAGCACCATAATGTATTTCAGAAGGATGTATGTGGTATTGATACAGAAAAATATATCTAACAGTGGAAAATCATGCTGTTGGTTCTGCTGAAGCTGGAGTTTACTTTCTGACAGTGAAAGACTGTGTAATGGTCTTCCTCTGCCAACTGTGTATCAGTGCAGAAGGTCTACTTACTGAGGGTGGTTGGCCACGTCATTTCCGATGACAGACTGTTCAATTAGATCTCCTTACTAATGTTCTCTTGATTAAATCAAGTGGAAGTTCTTTTTTTTTTTTTTTTGTTACAGTCAGTTTTATGAACTGCACGTTTTTAATACATTTTAAATAACTTTTTAGTAGCTATAGTTGCTTTGAATCACTTATATGGGACTTAAAAGTTTTTTGCCCTGCAACAGGACTTCCAGAGAGTCACTGTCATCCTCTCTGTTCATCCAGCCTTTCAGGCAGAGTAATTATGGATATGGAAGGCTGTGCTGAGAGTGAAGGGGCTGAAAAAGAACTTAGGCTCTGCCTAGGAAGTGCCAGTTTGGTGTCCAGCCATTTGATGCAAGGGTTAAAGCGAAAAAAAAAATCCACTACAAATAGAAGTCTCCAAGTGAATTACTGCCTCTCTGGGGGATGAGTTTCAAGCAGTTGGACATGACATGGCTTAGCATAATGGGGCACAATGCTGACTGGAGTCTCTAGATGATGTTGCCATATAAATTGTTAGCACTTACCTGTAAGGAGTACTTTTCATCCAGCATAATTTTATTTAATGAGTTTAGCCTCACATCATCTAAAGCAGCATTAGGCAGAGGCAGAAGAATTTCTTTGCAATACCTCAGTCTCCCCAGAGTGCATCCTTCAGAGCTGTAATCCTGTTTATTAACTGAATAAGTGTAATAATAAATCAATAAATCAATAGTTCAACAACAAGGCATTGCTGTTGAATTCAGTGGTGAGTGTAAGTACCTACAGTTTTTCTCAGTCCTTCTCCCTCTGCTTTGTGATGTGTCCCTGCATTTGTTTGATTAGGATTATTGTACTTTCTGTGGTAGGTTAGCTGGTTAACAGGTTTGGTTTAGAGCCAGCAGTTTGTTCTAATGACTGGTAACCAGTATAGGCCATTTACAGTCTGTGTATTGAATTAATAACAGATTTTAAACTATGAAGAAGGTGAGAAATCAGCTTCAGTCCTTATTTTGGATTAAATCAGCAGCTTGTAATTTAGGAATAGTATGGGATCTGGGCTCCTTTCCTGGCATTTGCCAGTATTGACATGGGATCCCAGGCTACAGTCTTACAGTGAAGAAGGGAACCAGACCAGGATTAGCCATGTCTGATTCTCCTCCTTGTTGGTGTTAGCAGCATTTTCCTTAGCAGTTTGTCTGGATGGTGATCAGTTGTCCCTTTTGTACAGAAAGCTCTGAAGAACTACATGGTGACTTTTTAAACCTTGTACTCCTTCAACGTGTGTGAAAGGGCTGTGTGGGTGCTGGCATCACATCTGGTGGTGTGTAAATTACCTGTGTCAGGTAATGTTACAGTGGAGACATTGCACAGGGTGTTTGGTCTGTCTGAACGACTTTCTGTCCCTCCTGGTTCCTGCATTAGCACAGTAATCATCACAGCATCCACCCCAACCAACCAAACAGTGCTGCTGTTACTGCTCTGGGAGAAGGGGAGGAAGAAAGTGTGGTTCTGTAAGAACAGCACAGACTGGAGTCACTTGGTTGCCAGGGACTTTACCTGCTTCCTGTGAGCATTGCATCTGCTGTCTGTGTCGCTTGCTTGATACCTGTCCTTGCCTCTGCCTGCCTTAGACCCTTCCTCGTGCCTGATTGCTGGTGCTGAACGAGGCAGCACAAGTCTGGGGCTCGCTCTGGCTGCTCCCCCTCTCCCCCTTGCAGGCTCCAGTGGCAGCCCCTCAGGCAGGCTGCAGGCCCTGTGCTTAGGAAAGCAACGTGCCCAAATGTCGCATCCCGCAGCTGGAGTCTGTGGGAGACAGAGCCTAATGCAGGACCCCCAGCTCGCTGCCTGGCTCCCTGCTGCAGTGCAGCCCTGCCTCTTGCGGGGCACGGAGCTCCCTCTCCTCTTCCTGAGCCCTCTTAATGCCCTGATTACTGAAGTGGGTAAGTCACCGCCTCCCTTGTAATAATTACAGATTTCCTCTGCGATTTTTCACTCGTCGGTTGTCACAGCAACGGCGCAGTGGCTCGGCCGAAACGCTGTCACAGGGATTTAAATCTGAAGCGGCTCAGCCTTTTTCTGCGCTCTGGCGCATCTTCCCTGTTGCCCCCTCCAGCACCATGGCAACCTGGCGATGGCATGCCAGCCTCGGCCACGGCACCCTGTGCAGGCTTCCCCTGCGTCCCTGAGCATGGAGGGGGGCTGCTGGTGTTCTCTGTGGGGATGTGCGTTTCCCCGTGCCCGTCTCCATCAGTGCGCAGCTGGAGGTGGCACTGGGATGTGTGCTGGCTGTCGTACTGCCTGCACACAACCTCAAAGGAATGAACCAAACCAAGGTTATTTTATGGCAGACGTGTGCCCCGGGTGTCACCCTCGGGGTATGTACAAACTAGAGTAAAAAGAAAGGGGTTAGGGACAAGACGAGCTCTTCAACCTCAAGACTGTTGCAGACTAAGGAGCCATTTCCATCGTTGATGCAGTCTGGCTCTGAGGCTCGGAATTTGCTTTCAGAAACCTGCCAAGGAGGCTCTCAGGTGAACTCGGACTCCCGGGGCTCCGAGCCGGCGGGGTATATCCACATGCCACAGCCAGATGCTCCTCTCTTCTCTTCTGGTTTTGCGTGAACAGGAGCCGGTTTCATTAACCATCATTAAGTGGGACATCCCCCGCAGCCACGCTGCAGGGCTGCAGCTCCAGGGATTGCGCTGGGTGATGCCCGTCCCGCTGCCGGCGGTCGCTGCCGGGGGCTGGCAAGGGCTGGCACAGGCTGACAAAGGCTGGCAGGGGCTGGCAGCGATGGCACTGCTCAGGAGCGGAGCCGACAGCCGCCTGCGCTGAGCCCCAGGAGGGAGCAGCACCTCCAGGCAGAGCCGGCTGCGGGGAGGTCGCATCCGAGCGCTGTAAGTGCCTTCGCCGTGAGCGCTCGGGGTGGGCACGGACGGCCACGCCGTCTGTCCGGAGGGGAATGTGTGTCCGTGTGTGTGCTGGCGTGTGTGGCGTTACGGTGGCCCTGTCGTGGACACTAGGGGTGGCTATCCCTGTTTGTTTGCTGGACCCCCTTAAAAGAATTCTGCATGGTTCTGCTTTCCTGTGTCCTCAGCTGGAATGGGGGTCACCTTGAGAAAGCAGAGCACTCACTCCCGCTCAAGATGTTTTTCTTGGTTTGGTGCAGCTGCTTACAAGTGAGCTGGTTTATGCCTAATGACAAAGAAGAGTAAACTGTGCTTTTATTTGATGCCATTTATCTCTTTTCCTGACCTCTGAGGAGGCAGTGGTAGGATGCCGAGGAATAAGATCTTACAAGAAATATAATTGATTTTCCTTGGGAATTCCACTTGACAATATTTTGCAATATTTTAATGGTTTTCAAAACTATAGAACGTTTGTGGAGCAACTAATCTGAAAAGCACGGCTGTGCCATAATTTGTTTAACCCACTGAGAGCTGGGGTGTTTTGGTGTGGGAAATGCATGGAAATGAACAGGCATGGTTTGGATATGTTTTTACCATCTGCATTTAAAATAATGGATTCAAAATATGCAGACTTGAATAGAGGTTCTCATGTGTAGGTCACTGGTAAAGTTCACTGAAATATCAAAGTGCAGGTTTTTCAGGTGGAATTAGAATTTAGAAGTTACTGCAAGACATTTAGAATTTTTCAGCTAACCTAAGTTTAGTTGTGTTTGTTTTCTACCAGCATTTGTGTACCACTATGCTATTTATGTAGGTATTTTTGGCTTTGTATCTGGAACTTGCCCAATTTCTGACAGATGCCTTTTCAAGCCCATTTTTTCTTTTCCTGAGACAATGTGTTTTTTTCACAGCAAAGTTGTAGGCACATCTCATCCCACCTTAGCTGATTCCAATAGTTCTTGAATCACAAATGAGCTGCTCTGAAGTTTAGTGGGTCACCTGAATCCTAGTGTACCACAATCACAGCATGCCAACCTGTTCATATTCATTGGTTTATGGATGAGGAGTCTTTCCTTGGCCCAGTATTTGCTGGAGAGAGGGAAAGATTTTTTTTTTGTTGTTATTTTTTGAAGAAAAAAAAGAAAAACATACTCATATCCAATGACCAAACCCTGCCTAGAGGACATTTGAGGAGGAGAAGCTGGACATGAGCATAATGACACTTCTGACTCTAAATAAAACTTGATGGAAGGACAAAAGATTTGTGTTCTGGCTTTGCTTCTCGTTCAGTCCTGACCTGACTGTAGATCCCAGGAGGCAGGTAGGGATTGCTGTGTTGTGATGGATACTGGACAGTACTAACAACTTGTGTGCAGTGCATCTTGTTTTGGGCTTTTCCTGCAGTGTTCAGAGCAGACTGACTGGAATGCCAGCTACATGTGGAGTGACAGAAGGGAGTTGTGCAAAAGATCCCAGTTTATTATGCCTTCATGTACAATATTTACTGTTTTGTCAAGACTTGAAGGACAAAAACTAGTCTCCCCATTTCTGTTCTTCTGAAGCCTTGTGGGAGTGTCCAATCCTTGTGGTATCACTAAATAAACAGGCAACCCTGAATAACCGACACTTGAGCTTTACTTGTAACTATGACAACTGTGTCCTTGACAACTTAAGTACAATCATGGAATTTCCAATTACATCCTGTTCTACACAAAGCCATTAAGATTATTAGAGGCATAAGCAGCCTGTCAGTTTGTGAAATGTTTCTTTGGCAAAATCCATTTTGGTGGTAGATACGTGTTTCCATTTGTAGGTGTCTGCCATTGTTTCATTGCAGGTGTTCCTGGGCGGGAAGTGCCTTGGTGAGCTGTGCTTTGCAGTCACACGCTTGCCAGGCTGTGGCCTTTGGTTGACCCAGGTGAGGGAAGAGCAGCTTCCTTCTCTTTTCCGTGCCCTCTCTTGAGGATGGTGCCAGGTACTGCTGGGTTTGAAGTCAGTTTCAACTCTGAATGTGCTGGGTTTGTACTGGTTCTAGATGGAAAAATCTAATACCAGCCTTATATGAATAGTAGATGTCAATTTTCTTGTGACTCCCTCTTAACAGGACTTTTCTATTCCCATGATGATATGAGATGGCTTTGGTCTAGCTATGACTAGAAGTTCTTGGTGTTACTCTTACAAACTTCTCCTGCAAGTGCTGTTATAAGCTAATTCAGATTTGTTTCAGAAGTATACCTTGGAAAAAAACCCTGCTTAAGTAAAAGAACCTGTTGTATTTCATTGTGTGCACTCAGGCTTTCATAACTGTACAGTCTGTAGTGAACTCTTAACTCTGCTCCTGGGACCAAGTGAACTGCAGTTAAGTACATCAACATACTGGCAGGCCTCTTTACTTACATTGTTGTTAACTACTTTTAATTGGCTAAAGCAGTAAGTCAGGATTTCTAAAATAACCCTGTGCTCTGTCAATAACAAATGGTGAACTCATTCCATTTTTTCCTGCTGTGGTCTGTTGGATGTGGACATTTCCCATCTCCCCAAAGGAGGGTGGAGTGGTGCATTTTCAGACAGCGAGTGCTGTGTACAGTAGATCATTTTATGCAGATACCATGATGATGTTACATTCTTCCTCAAATGCAGACTAAGGAGGGACATGCTTATACTTAATGGATGTCTTCCACCTCACTCATATATCTTTGTGAAACCGTGGGGCTGTTTCAGACTCTGGAAATCTTTTTGAGCTGTTTTTAGAAGTAAAAGACTCAAACTGCATCACTTAAGTCATTAAAGTTGCTTGTTCATGAACACTGTAAAGCAGAAGACTTGCTCCCCCTTTAGCAATTCCAGCACAGTTATCTGAGTACCGCCAGACTTTCCAATGTTGTCCTGTTGTTTAGTTACAGGAACCACAGCTGACTTGGGCTCTCAATTTGCAGTTTATTCCACTGTTAAAAGACAGATGCAGAAAGTGCAGTGTCAAAGCACACTGAGCTGTGAACTGAAGAGCCTTCTCACCTCTTCAAGAGACCCCCTCCTAGCAAACCGTCTGTGCCAGCTCACCTCAGGGATGCCAAGGCAAGCTGGCTGTGGAGAGGGTGGGTTTGCCTTCAGATGCAGTGCTGCTGCTGCCATGGGCTCCCGAGGGAGGAGATGTGTGCACCACCTCTGCGGGACAGCAGAGCTCTGGCACAGGGGCTGCTGCACACCCTCTGCCCTCCAGCAGCCCCTGCACAGCTCACAACGCCTTGTGCTGGGTTCACATCCACACAGATCCAAGCAAACAGGACTAGGAGATGGCTAGGGATGTTTTAAATTTCACAATTAACACATAACATGCCAATAGCCTCGCTGTGCATCCTAGAAAAGTCAAGCAAAGGAAAACAGTAGAAAAAGAAATGAGTTTGCCTTTAGCTCCCTGCTCCCCAAACCCACTCTGCGAAACCTTGTGCAGTAATTGCCCTGTGCACCTTGTGCTGCTGTTTCCAAACCATTTAATTGTTCCTGGTTAAATAGGTTTGGAGCAGCTGAGGAACAGATGAACGTGCCCCCATGAATTTCAAACAGGCTTCTGTCTCTTTGGCATGAGTTTCAAGGAGATGCAAATCTGCAGAGCTGACTTCTCCCTGTGTTGCCATCTCTGTCTGCCTTTACCTTTGCATCTATCCAAGGATGCTTTCCCAGGCAGGTTTCTGCAAGCTGCAACCTGGAACATGGACTTCATGCTGCATTAGCTGCTCTGCTAGAAAATGAGATTGCTGCACAAACTCCTAGTTTGCTTTTCCACTCTTATATCTGGATCAACCACCCTGCTTTTTTTTTTTTTTTTTTTTAAATTTTTCCAGGGTTTCCCCTGAAGAAACACAATCTTGTTCACTCACAGAAAGAGTGCATCTTTATATGTTCACAGTGGGCTGTTGCTGCTGAATGACTGTTGTCGTTCTGAGTAACTTAGTTTTATCTGTCAGAAATAATCACTTGGTACAGAAATTTAACAGCTGCTGTTTAAAAAATACATCCAGTTTCACAGTGTGCATTTAAAATATCCACATATCCTTATGTTTTGTATCCTTGATAAACTAGACTGAGCTTCTCCTCTGAAAATAATTGTTCTTACTAGAGGAATGTGACTGTGACTTAAACTGTTTTACCAATGAATGTGTTTATATAATGCAAAATTACATAAAAATATATGCAAACATATTTGCAAAATTAGGGTACTGAGCGTCCACTTCAGAATAGCTGTTCTGTACAGTCATCTGTACCAATGGCTTTCTCCAGCTCACACAGCTGCCATTAGAAGGAAAATATTTAGGGAAGACTTATGAATATTTTCCTGGAAGGGTCTCCCATCTCTGAGATCAGAGGTCCTTCACACCCCCTGTCCAGCCCAGTATCTGAAACGGGTGGCTGTGTTTTGTCTGGGTGCTGGGGAATCTGGAGCTTCCCGCAGTGGCTGTGGAGCAGCAGCGGTGATGGAGCGTGGCATTGCTGCAGTTTGGACATGTGCAGGAGAGCTGATTTCTGCTGCCTTGCAAACTGCTTGCAGTGCTGGAACAGGCTGGGCCAGTGGGGATTGATCAGGAGATGGGCTGTGGAGGCAAAATTCAATTGGTTATTGTGATAACCAAATAATGCATGCTTAGACGAAGATACCAATCACATCAGCTGATTCCCCTGTGAGAGTTTGTGTGCTTAATGGAGATGGAAAAGATGTTGGGTTTAGTTATATTCACATGTTTTATACTCATATGATTTATTCTGACTCTTGACTGGAAAACGGTAAAACTTTTTATATAACAACTGTCAAGGAAAATTAGGGCTAAGCTACCTCTTGCAATAATTTTTTTTCTCTGAGTATTTCAGAAAGCTGCTCTCATTTCCAATTATATTTTTCAGCCTATAATGAAGGCTGTAGTTTAACTATTAAAGAACTTAAACAGTAAGTGTAAGTGAAATATAAACAACATCCTGGGAGCAAAGGTGTGCTCATGGTTCTCCTGGGGAAGGAAGAGGAGGTACTGCTGAAGGGAAGCCTGGACACTGGTGGGCACAGCTCTGTGGAGTGACTGGAAGGTTTGTTTTTGTTTGTGGAGAGGTATCTCATCTTTGTGAAAAGGGATGTGAGGAAGTGGGCAGCAAAACCCTCATGGGAGATGACTGAAGGGGATAAGAAGAATGAAGTGAACTTCGGTGGGTTGCTAAGTACATTTGCACTGCTCCACTTGTGGAAAAGTTAGCACAACTAAAGAAAGAAGGAGAGAGAAAAAAATGAGGAATTAAATTAAACTTGTCTTATAAGCGAAGATACTCTTTTCTAAAAAAAATTAACTAGTTCCCTCTACACTTCTGACCCAAAGCCTTAGGAAACTAAATTAGCTTTTCCAGCATGTGCACAAGTGTGCTCACCTTGGCAAATTTCAAAATACCTTGAATTTTAACTTGAACTTGGAGCAAACTAAGTGAAACCAAGTGCTGTGTCAGTTGTCTGGGAAGGCACGGGAAATTGTTTTTGTACCTAAGTATTTTATGTATGGCTAGACTTCACGAACGAAGATTTGGGAGGGTTTTTACCCACGCAAAGTGGGTTTTTAATAGGCCCATAAGTATATGTAGGCAAGAAGTTTTTTGTTTTCTCTTACTAATTTTGAAAGAACTCAAATGTGAAGGAAAACAAGTAGTATCTTGCCTGAAGACAATACGGAAATTAAATTTCTGTTATTTTAGTGCTGGCTAAGAGATACTTTCTATCATGGTAGCAATAGATCAGCTGCTTCCCTGCATGTAGCCGTGAACATCTGCTGACATGTTTTATGGATGGCCCAGAGCTGATGTAAGCAGTAAGCTGTGATCTCTTTCTGCTGGAAGATCAGCTCCACTCTCAGAGTGTATTTGTGAAATAGAGTTCTTCCCAGGAGGTTTATGGAAGTTAGTGACATTTTGTTTAAACTGCAAGCCTCAGTCCACTGCTGGTAGATGGTCTGTACCCACTGCGGGTAGAGGGGCATCCAGCAAGGGGAAAATGCCAGGCCAAGGGCTCTAGGGTCCTACAGAGAACACAGGGGGCCATGCGGGTAAGCGTAGAGTTTGAATTTAACCTGTATGCTGGATAATGATTCAGTGACCTGTTTTATCTCTTTGTGACTTGCAGCCAGGCTTTCTGCACAGGTGATCCAGAGTGAAAAAGGAGTCATGTTATCATTCGTGCTACTTGACTTCCCATGGTCATTTATACATAACTAGCTGAGGTAGGATCACAGAACAGTTGAGGTTGGAAGGGAGCTGAGTGGGTCATCTTGTCCAGCCCTCTGGTCAAGCAGCAGCTCCTAAAGGAGGCTGGTCTGGGCCATGTGCAGTTGGATTGTGAGTATCTCAAAGCACAGTGATTCCACACCCTCTCTGGGCCACCAGTCCAGTGTTTAAGTGGAGCTCACAGTATTTCATTTTGTACCCATTGCCTCTTATCCCATCACTGGACACCGCTGAGAAGACCCTGGCTCCTTCTTTACTCCCATCAGGTGTTTATTACAAATCGATGGACTGCCACCTGAGCCTTCTTCAGGCTGAACAATCCCAGCTCTCACAGTCTTTCTTCACAGAGATGTGATTAATTGGTAAAAACTGGTTTTTCAGGGGATTGATTTTCTTTTGTTTCCTAGTGCTTGTCCTGCTGCCTTTTGTATTATGTGAGATTTTTCTCATAAACTTAAATTGAATCGAAAAACCCGTTTTGGCTTGAGAGGCTGACTGAAAACAGTTTTTTAAAAGTTCAATGCAGTCTACATGCGTAGAAGAAAATAGAGAGGAAGAGCAAGGGAAAATGGGTTCTGATCTTTACCCCTGGCCCTGCTGAAGCAGGGAGATACAGCTTTAGCTTAGAAGTCATTTGCCTCAGCAAGATCAAGCCAAGCATCTGACTTGGGGCTCCATCCTGAGACTGCTCTGAACATCAGCATTAATCCATCGGAGCATGCTCTTGGTGTCTTTGGACTGACATTAGTGAAAGGGGTAATTGAAATGAATAGCATAGTAATAGTGGCTGCACCCATAAGGACATGAATAAGTGTTTGCTTTTCTTTTTTTTTTTCAGAACATCAACTGAAAAGAAATCTCCCAAGATTGAGTGTTTTTGAGTAAAGGGAAGATAAAATGGCTTCAATGTTGCTGAGTCGACAGCTGACCTGTTGCCTGCAGCAAAACTCCAGACTGCTCGTATTTGGTAAGTGCTTGTTTGTGTTTTCCTGGTTTGTATTTGGTAAACATTCACTTTACACTGGTGGACCAAATTCCAGTTTGAACATTGCTGGGATTTGTCCCATGGTGTTAAGACTGCCAGAACTTGAAGAATGTGATGTTCTGTATCTTAAGTAGTCCAAGGTGGTTACAAAGATGCTGTGGATTTGCTTGATTTTTTTCATTCTGGAAACAAGAACTTATTAAGTTAATAATTTGCACTGTAAAGCTGTTCAGCCTTTGGAAGTCTGCTTTTACTTTCTGACTCTACATGGTGCAGAGAGGAAACAATTATCCATCAAAATGAGGTGTTTTTATCTTTGTGCTCTGTAGCATGACCTTGCCTGTCTTCCTATGTGGAGAGGTTTTATGTGACTGGCATGAAGAGGTGGTCCTCACTGGCGTTGTGTGTTTCTGCCTGGAGTGAGCTCTAGTGTGAAATTAAAACCTGCCACACAGCATCAAACTACTTTCCCCTGAGCGAACAGCAAATTCTTGCTTGGCCCCAGTTTGTTATTTCAGTGTGGGTATGTTTATATTAAACCTGCAGTCTCTGTGAAACAAAGACTAAATTTCTATTGACTTTGTTGGACAAAGCAGTGTGAAGTCTTAAGATTTGGCATCCATTTCATGTGCTGTTACACTGAATACAGAATGGCTGAGTGGCTTTTTCTGTGACCAAGTAAATAATAGTGTTTCTCCTGCCCCGCTCTGCTTCTGCAGTGCCACTGTGCTCCTTCTGCCACTGCCAGACAAGCACACCCTTCCATTTGCTCAGGAACTGAAACATCATTGATTTCCTTGTGAAAAATACACTTAGAGGGGCAACTGACCTTTGACTAAAGAACATTAAGTCTGGTCTTGTAACTATTAGAAAATATTAGGTCAGTGTATCAGTGCAGGATGCGCTTCTATTTCTGGGCGTGACGCACTGATCATCCTCCCTGGGCAGGATCGTTCGGTCGATCGTGGGCAATGGAAAGTGCTTGCAGCAACCAGGCCTCGTTAGTTGTCAGTCCTTTGAGCTGATCTGTCATCTCAGCATCACTTAATGCTCCCTGTCCCTCCCAGAGTCTTGCACACTCCTGTGTTGCTTCCTGAGCACAAAGCTGGGGGAGGGCAGTGGAGGGCAAGTGCAATAACTCACTCTTCCTTTCTCACCACTTCAGTGAGGGGGTGTAAGATCTTCAGTAAGAAAGGAAACCAACTCCAGTTTCCTTTATTCCATCCTTGGTTTCAGAAAACTTCTAAGAGGGAAAGCCTGCTAAAATCCTGAAGTCTTGACTGCAGATTGTGTAATAGACCTGTGGCCTTTGGGACCGAATGCTTTGTGTGTGTGCCTAGAGATTAGGAAAGATGGAGCAAGAAGGGAACCTCTCACCAGAAGGAACTGTGTCCTGTGGCATTCCTGGCTGACAGAATAGGCAGGAGGCTCTGACTCAGGCCATTTTCCTGGTGAGCCCCAATGAAGGTTGCAGTTTTCCTAGGCTCTGTTGGCTTTTAGGGAAGTGCTGAGGATGTGACATCCAGGAGCTCTCTACTCCAGAGTGCTTGTCTCCAAGGTATTTAGAGCGCTCAAGTTCAGAACTTTACAGACTGGCAAAGAGACTTGTACATTACTCCCACAAAAAATCCTGCAGTGCCATTTGTACTGATCATTTTGTGTGTGTGTGGGTCCTGAACTGACAGGGGTGATAGAGGTGGAGAGGAGGAGGGAGACTACATTGCCTCTTGGTAGAAGTTTTTGTGTCTGTAGGCTGTCGTGTTTCAACTGTGTGTGTGCATTAAGCAAATAATCCTGTTAATCTTGAACCTATGATAAATTTATTGACACAAAGATTTTTTCATCCCTGACTGTTTCTCCAGTTGGAGAATCTTTTTTACCTTACCATTGGTTGTAGTGTTCTCATTATTCATGCTGTGCTAACCCTTGGCAAACAAAGGAAAGGAAAAATGGAAATCATTTAAGTTGATCAAAATGCAAAAGCTAAGCTAAGTATATAAAAGTAATATGCAACTTAAATCTTACCCAAAAATGTGAAGCCTGTATGTATTTGGAGTTCTTACACCTTCCTTAAAAATAAACCTTAATCATGGAGGAGTTTGTTTTGCTTTCCTTGTCTATTTGATCTGCTCGATAGTTTGCCCTGGAAGATAAAGTTCACTAGAATTTGAAGGGTGGCAGAATGAGTAACTAGCCTAATCTTTTTTTTACAAAGACTCCTGCATAATGCTGTAGGTACCAGCCAGGCAGACCTGGGAGAGCTGCTTGATGCTGGAGAAATGTGATGTACCTTGGTGTAACATCTTACCTGAATTGAGTTGTGTTGCTCCTGTCAGCCTGGTGTGCTGCAAGTTTATCAAAACTGCTAGTGTGAATTTAAATATTTATTCCCTTTGTGCCAGCTCAGGTTTTATCAGCTGGGTCAGTGTAGCAGGAAAGCTGTTCTGGTTCCATGCTTTGGAGGCAGATGAAGATGCAGTTGGTTGTTAGCTGGTAGGCAGTACTAAAGCTGTGAGGACAGGCTGGGACCCCAGAAGTCGAGTTCAGTCTCCTGTGATTACCCAAAAGGGTTGAATTAATCTTTGAATCTTGCACTGGAAAGCATGCCAAAAGGTCAGGCTGCTGCCTGAAGGTAGCATCAGTTTGCATTAGTGCACACCCACGCCCTTCTAGAATGCTAATCTGTTCTGCAGCTTCTGCAGCCTCCCCAGGCAATCTGCCTACTGCTGAACTGACCTTACCTTTAAAACTTTTTTCTATTATTTAGCCAAGTTTCAAAACAGGAAAAAAAAAAATCAAATCTTTACTATTTGTCCTGCCCTCAAAGGACTGGAGACTGAAATGTTTATTTTTCTTTCCAGCTGCCTTTTACTTATTTCATAACTATTACCTCCCCCAAGACCTCCTACTTTTCTCTCAGATGTTCTATATACTTTTTCAGTCTTTCCTTGTAAGTCCAGTTTTTCTCCTCCAAATTCTTTGCACTCTGCCCTGATTGGACTAGCACTTGTTGAGGCTGTACCTCACCTGTCAGCCTGATTCCTGTCTCTCTGCAGGGGACGATAATGTTTATGACACGTGTGCCGCAGTAAAGTCTGAGACATGTTCATGTTAGTTATTGACCTGTCCCCACCACGGTTATCACAAACAGGCTGGAAAGCCACGAGAAAGGTCTGATCCCCATCCCACTTTTGTCTCCAGTATTAATACTTGGTAAGAGTTTTTACTTTTTTTATTCAGTTTGTACATTAGAAGCATCTCTAGGAAGTCAGAGAGCACAGTTTGGATTTTTGTGAGGGATGTGTGGGAGAAGCAGAGAACAGTCTCCTTCTCTGGATTGTAGAGGTCAGTTTGAGGTCACCCTCAGCTCTTGGCCCTTGGTGACTCTGGAGTGCAGCCTCTGTTGCTGGACTGAGGAACCTTTACTTTTTTGTTGGATCAAGCACTTTCACTAAAAGCTGAGATATATAGAAATGTTCATGTAAAAACCTGTTGTTGGAGGCTCTGCTACAAGGCAGAGTCTGAGTTTGGACCGCACTTCTCAGTTCCTTGAGTGAATGTGAGGCCTTTGCTTTTCCTGTCTAGTTTTCTTATTCCTTCTGTGCCACAAAGGGCAGCTGTGGAAGTGCTCTCTCTTTTCACCCTGTGGGTGTTCCTTGTGGTTGTTCCTCTCCAGAGGTCTCCTGATGGGCTCCTGTAGCTGTTACTCTGGTCTGTTGTGCTGTGAAAGAGGTTCAGATCACAAAAACTGCAAGAAGATCAGCAGTTGGATGCTCCTGTAAATCTGCTGACGACTTGATTTGGGATTATGCTGTGATGGGGAGGGGGAATTTTTCATGCTCTTTCTTAGAGGAGCTTCCACTTCCTTACAGTACGTGTGGTATCAGATTTTTTTTCTCAGTTTTGGAGAACCCTGTTCCAATAAAATCTCCAGTGTGTATGTGGGAGTACTGAAACATAGACAATCTCTTGTGGAAGAGCTTCTGATCTTACAGCGTGAGCACTCTGTAAATAGCAATCTCAGTTTTCACAATGTTATGCAATAGCAATGGTCGTTTCCCAAACTTCTCTAGCTAGCCTGGCCTTTTGCCATTCCCTTTCAAGATCTGTTAGTAACAGATTCTACTTGTAACACCTAAAAGAGGACTCAGGGGAAATCACAGTCCTCCTGCTTTTGGCTGTTAGGGCCTCTGTGCTCTGAAAATTCTGTCTGGAAGGTAGTTTGACAGACACTGTGGAGGGGGAGGGAAAGGCATGCAAAGGAGATTACCTGCACTCACACAGGGCAGCAGGGCTATGGCCCTTGGAATGTGCCTCCTTGGGCATTCTGCAGAGCTTCCCCTCTACACCCCTTCACAGGGACACTTGCATTTGAGAGAACTGGTGAGCCAGCATGCATTTCCACCTCTCTTCCTTGTTTTCCCTTGAGATGGCCCCATCTGTTAATTACACCAGTGTAATTTCAGTGCCTCCACTGGAGTTTCTCGCAGGTAATATCAAGTCGTTGTACGCTCAGGAACTGTGTTCATGTGAGTATTATTTGTGGTCAAACACGTCAGGGGTTTAAGCTCTTTCTAGCCCTGCATTGATTGCAGTTCTTGTCCTTAGCACAGACCTGCCAACAGTGGTGCTCTGGTAGTACAAACACCGCCAAATTAGCAGGGTGCACTTACATTAATTATGTTGCTATAGCAATGTGGTGCTTTGTTAGGATTGCTCTGTGAGACACCTGGTGAGCGACAGGGGCAGCATGGGGAAGAGAAGCTGGGAAATGAGCTTTTCTGTCTTCTAGCAAATGAGGACATCCTCTTAGATGAGAAGGAAGGATGTGATAATTTTGCTGATGTTACTCAAATGTTCAGGGAGTGTTGCATAGAGCTTTGAGTAGTCTGCAAAAAGCAAGAAAAGTAGAATTTAGCTTGTTGTACCCAACCTCTTTAAATGGGATGAGCAGAAAATTCTCTGGCAATTTTTCAGCTGATACAGTCTCTGATAATTATGTGGATTAACAGTACCTAAGTGTTTTGTCTTTTGCCACGATGACAAGAGACAGCTTTGTTTACCAGGATAAAAAGGGGTGCTGTTCTTGGTCATGTTAGCCAAATGTAATTTAAGAGTTTTCCTAATGCTTCTTCAGAGGAGAAGTTGGAGTCCATTATCTCACTTTTAAGAATGAGAGCTGAGGTCATGGTATTTGCTCCCATTCTTAAGACAATGTAACACAAGAACCCTTTTTTTCTATGGAAGTTTGACCAGATATCAATAGAAAGTCAGTGGATTACCTTTTATGACAAAGTTAGTTCACTGAAGGACCAGCCTCCAGGGATTCTCAATTCTTGAAAATATCTTGCTTGAACACAGTAACAACCTCAGTTTTGTCTGTCTCATCTCTGCTATCTCTTGGAGAGGTGAAGTGCAGTGATAGAAACCCATACCTGATGTGCCCTAAATATCAAGTTGGAGTAGCCTGAGTTACAGAATGTCTTCAGGGTTTCTCTTACGGGGTAAGTTGATACTAAAAAGTCAAACAGGAAAAATTTGGGCTAAGTTATAAAGTACTTGAGTATCTTCAAGGCAAAATGCCAACTGAGCAGAGCCTGCTGCAGTTTCCCAGGGGATAAAACACTACAGTGAGTGACCTGATTTATTTGCATTTACTTGCTTCATTAGGAGACTGCGATGCTGATGCTTGGGCTGGGGGGAAGAGAGACAGAACATGGCCTGAAATCCTCCTCCAGGAAAAACAAAGCAGGTATTGATGCAGCCATCCACCACCATGTCCAAGTGTTTGGAAAAGCCTTTGCAGGACAGCAGGGCTTGTGCTGGAGCTGTGCTGTGAGCAGGGCTTGGGCATTGGGAAGCAAGAGGCAGCAGCCGTGCCCTGCTGGTACTCAGGGCCTGAAGGACAAAGCATTGCAGGGGATCCAGAGCGAGGGATGCCAAAACCTGGAGAGCCCTTGTGCAGGGGGTGGCCAGGCTGTCTTTCAGCAGGGCTCTGACGTTGGTGCCTTTTGAGAGTGGCCTGAGCTCCCTGTTGCCTGTAGAATAAGGGCAGGCTGTGGTGAAATGGGCTGTCTGAAGGGCAGCAGTGCTGGGGCTGCACTTCTGCTCTGTAAACTGCAGCGTTCAGCTGAGTCCTCTGCTGCTCAGAACTGCTGTGCCTCCTTTCCTTTTGTTCTCAGGACCCCTTGGACAGGTCCCTGAGCACAGAGGAAGCATTAGGCTGCAAGAGCCTTGGGCCACGTGGCATTGAGAGAGTTCATGTTTGTGCTGTTCAGGTGCCCTTAGCTGAGGTGCTGTGGCTTGGACAGGCTGAGCTCAGCAGGAACCAGCCAGCTACACTCATTACAATTTCTGATCTGAGTCTCACTTTCATTGAATTAAGTAGGAAAATTAAAAAAGAGTTGAAGTGGGGCAAGCAGGGAAACCATGTTCTTGTGTTCCAAAAATTTGAGTCGTTTATTTTTAACCAACCCTGTGTAAAAGTGTGCATATCTGATGAATAGTGAAGTGGGCTGTTTCAAATAAATCCATTGACCTTGCTAGAAATTGTGTGAGTTTGTGCCAATCATTTATTATACTTTCAAAGGGAGAGGAGCTTCATTAAAAAAATAAAAAGTTGGGGGATTGATTCCACTTTGGTTTTAGCTTTTGTTATCAAAGGCTTTGTTAGTATGTTGTAGTTTTGGGGTTTTGAGGGTTTTGTTCTAGCCTATATCCTTCATCCTGTACCTGGGGAAAATAAAACCACACCACTTTTCAAAATCCTTTGATCTGGTGTCACAAGGCATTTTTGTTATGTTTATGGCAAGCTGTTCGTTCAGATTCCAGCCACAGCATTTGCCTGAGACAGGAGGTGGAACAACACTTTGGCAAGTGTAAGATCGATAAATCGGTACAACTGGCATTGCACTGGAGTTAATAAAATGAGACATTCTGTGAGCTCCTGAAAACGAGTATTGGAAATTAAATTTGTATTAGTGGATCAGCCTAGAAATCACTTGCCTGTACAGCCTGATGACATGTCGTCTGCTTTAGGAGATAACAAGCAGGTGCAGAGAAACCTGTCTCCTGTATTGCTTGGCTTTTAGGAGGATCTGGCTCAGACTTAATGAAAATGATTGTGGTTTAGATAAGCTGCTTCTGAAGTCTTTGTTTAAAAAAAATAACATCTCACAAATGGACCAGTATTACTAATTTAATAAAAATGATCTTCAAATCAACTCTTCTTCTAGGAAGACCTGTATGTTTTAGTTTCACTTGACTGGTTTTGCTGTACAGGAAAACCTGTCTGTTGACAGACACGAGCTATGCCAGAATGAAGTAGTGCAGCACTGCACTGCAAAGTGCTGCTCAGGTTTGATCGTTCTTGTGTGCCCTTAGCAGGTACTTGATTTATTATACCGATGCGAAAGAATCTGTGGCATAAACAGTAGCTAAAAGATGATGATGATGATAATGATCTACAAAGCAAGCTGACTGGTTTGGGTCTGTTACACAGCCTGGTTGATGGAAGCAATCTCCTCTTGATTTGTGCAGTTAAATAAGTTAGAGCAAGAATAAGTATTCTCCAATTTACCTCCCTGACATACAGCTCTGTGAATAGATTGTTTTTGTAGGGGAGATTGTGCCCTTTGCAATATCCCCAACAAAACTTGCTTAGAGAAATAATTGAATTTGTGTTTAATTTAGAATCCTCATGTGTTCTTTCATAAATTGCCCTTCAGGACAGCAGGAGAGGGGAAATGTCATTCACCCCTCCGAGGTGGTGGCCAGGACTGTTGCCCTGGGTTTTGGGGCCTGACAGACACTTTGCATACTTGCAGGAGTGGCTCAGGTGTTTGCAGAAGAGGAAATCTTTGATCATCATCCGAACAAGTGCTTTTCTGTGAGAAATGAGTTGAAAAGACTAAGGGAGGTGGTGTGCTCCAGGTGGGAGAATCCTGGGAGGGGAACAGAGGGGATGTGGTGGCACAGGGGCTCTGGCAGCAGAGCACCAGGCAGAGCTGGGGAGGAGGAGGATGAGGAGGACTGTGCATGCAGGTTATAGTTCAGCTGTTTTAAGTTTGCAGCTGTGTCAAATGATTTCTGTATGATGCTGGGTTTCCACATCTTTCCTGGTACTACTGGCTCCCAAAATGTCCTGGATGTTCTGTGCCTCTTGGTGCTTTCCCCTTGGCCATATGAGATAGCACCCAGAGCTTGGGAGGAGGGAGAGAAGAGGACTTAGAAGCTGAAACATGTGCAGCTGGTTTGCTGTGATCTCCATCAGGAAAGGACTGAGTGCACAAAGGAGTTAGTTTGGTCTCTTTTCCTCTTTTAGATTTCACAGTGTGTCTACTTAACCTGCAGCTTTATTGCCTATGAATTGTGGATATTTTGATCTTTTATATGCAGTAGCTTTTCCCCCTCAGTGGAGCAGTTGCCATGCAGCCTCCAATTTACATGAATGCTAAACAGAATGACAGAAAAATGGTGTTGCTGTAACAAAACCTATTAATAGCTTTGCGGAGAGGCACTGACGCATCTCAGATATAAGGACTTAGAATTAAAGCTGGGCAGAATAATCATCTTTGCAGACCAGGTTTTCCCAAGATGAGCAGTGATTTTAAGAGCTCAGTTGAGATGCTTTCAAAGGGTTGTGATTTTCCAGGTAGTTTCTCAAAATCAGGCTTGCTTGAGACATCTCAGCTTGGGCTGAGACAAACTGAGGCAAGCATCTCAAATCACTGCTGGAAATTCTGGCTGAATGGCTGCATTCAGAGCACTGCTGAGCAATATCACAGGATACCTTCTGTTTCCCTTGATAAATATTTGGTTTATTTGACAGTTGTTATTGCCAAACACAAGATGGTTTTTGTACATTTCTGAAACAGGGTTCTGGCAGTGGGAGGTGGTTATGGATGTAAGTGCAGAGGGGCTGGGGCTGCCTGGGCCCCTGGAGGCAGTGCTGCACCCCAGGGCTCCCCTTGTGTCTGGGTGCTGGTCTGCATGCCCGGGCATCTCCCTGCCTGGACCTCTGCAAAATTGGGGTGCATTTTTTTGGTTTGGCATCTGGCAGCACTGCCTTGGCACAGCTCAATGCTGGTAAGTGGTAATGGCACACCCTGCTGCTCTGAGAGCCCCAAGCAAGAGCTGGTGGCTTCCAGCAGTGAGCCAGGCTGTGAGCTGAGCTGGGCTTTCCACTGGGGACAGGGATTGCTAATGATCTCCATTTTGGGCCTGTCACAGACTAAAATGAGTTATACCCTCATCTTTCGGGTCCAAATGTGATACCCTCAAGTTATGTGTATTAAGATCAAGTTATTGTTGATATTGTGCTGAGTGGAGACTTGTAGGTGCTCCCTGACAAAAATGTAATTGCCAAGAATGTTGGTTTAGTTCAACACATAACCATAGTGTGGAGAGCAAGCTCATAGTCTCTTGTGATGCCAAAAAGTACAAAATAAATTAACTGCCTAGAGACACTTTGGTCTTTAAGCAACAAAAGTATTTATTGCAATGTTGGAGAGCGAGGCAGTTCCACTGCACAAACTGCTTCAAAGTTTCAGCAAGAAACGAGGTGATTTATCCAGTTGACACTCATGATTACATCATCTTAATATACATATTCATAGAGTTGTGACACCTAATTATCATATTCATAGCGGTGGAGTTTGGGCAGAGCTTGGGGCAGAGCCTTCCAGGCTCTTGGCACAGTTTTGAGTGGTCTGTCTCATTTTCTCCTCTTTCTCACTGTGACCTCTCCACCTTTCTTTGTGAAGTGTCCTGGCTGGTCAAGCTTACAAACCTCCTTGGCTCAAGGCCTTCCTACCTTATTCAAATGTCCATATTACCCTGATTTATGACCACTGGGTTTATCCTATAGAACTCCTAGCGGTCTTCTAAGGCTTTTGTCCAGTAAATAGAACAGGACAAGTTACCCATCAGGTGTCAGGCAGAACAAGCATCTAGCAATTTACTAACTCAGTTAACTCTTTTAGGCCTTGCTCTTGCTTCCTTTGCTTGTCACCTTGGTAGAGCTTTGGAGTCTTCTGTACTTACTGGTTTTGCAAACATGCAGTCCCCATGTTATCCTGTAATCCCCTTAATGGAATATGTGCATATTTGGAATATGTGTTTACCAGAGCTGTCTCTGTCATGTGAATTTTGCCTAAACCTTTGTTTTGAAACAGTTACTTCAGAAAGGTAAGCAGATCCTGTTTTTGATGAAGCACACGAGATTTTTGCCTTTTAGTTTCATTAAAGTGTTGAGTTACTGAGATTGCCCAATTACAAGTGGATGAATAGCAAGGTCAGAGGCAGGATCAGAGGGAAAATTGTCACTGATCTGAATTCGGATTTCAGACCTGCATTGCAAAATGCAGGTTTGATGTGAGACAGACATTTGCTTTTGTGAGACGAATCTTTCCCAGTGTGCTTTGAGCTATTCCAGAACATCATACTGGATTTTTCCTGTAGACTCCATCAAGCTTTTTGGTTATTATTGGTAGCCAACCAAACTATCTCTGTGTGGGAGTGGGGAATTTATGACAAAGGCTTACACAAGGCATAATGGACAGACTCAACAACAGAGGTGGAAACCAACGTGCTCTCAGTCCTCCACTGCTTTACAGCAGGATTTGCCTCTGTTTCTCTAGGGTTGTCTTGTAATTTCCCTTGATTTTTTTTTTTAAGGCACCTCACTGGTATTAGCTTTATTTTAGCACTTGTCAGATATGAGGTATTTAGTTCACTTCAGACAGCACGATGTAATGGGTCTCATCTGTCAAGTGTTCTCAGTCAGGTAAGGTGTGGATGTATCTTCTGAGAGGAGAGCACAGAAAATATGGTCTGTACTCAAGTTTTCATTATTTCTTACAGGACATAGGTATATCAGTCAAGCTGCAGCTAAAATTGATGTGGATTTTGATTATGATGGACCTCTAATGAAAACAGAAGTTCCTGGACCACGATCTAGAGTAAGTTCCCAAAGTATAGTAACTTGGTTTTTTGGTTTTTTCTTTAGCAGTGTCTAACTTCCTAGAAAACAGTTTTCATTTCAAACCTTAAATCAGATATGAATAAACATCATTTCATAAGTCTACACCCACTTTTATCAGGAGGCTGAGAATAAAAGCTCCTGAGGGAAATGTCCCTCTCTGAGAGACAGATCTGAATCTCAACTGCCAACTTCCCATATGTTGTAATTGAAAGCAAAAAACATCAATTTGATAAAACATCCCATCAGGCTTGGTCACTTCTGATCCTGCTGAAATAGAAACTTAGCTGACTTTTTATGATGTGAAATGAGGCTTTGGTTTTGAAATGAAGCAAGAGTTTCAGTTTGCTGGATGTTGTTTTGCTCTGGCAGGGTCAGTATTTGTGCATGTGGTGGGGTTTGAGTTTCAGGGTGGTTTTTGTTGTTTGTAATAGAAAGGAGGTGCCTTTCTAGAACCAATGTGCCAGTATCCCTTCTGTGTGGCTCTGGCTTATTTTCTGATTTCTCTTTTGTTTTCTCAGTTCAGTTGATCAATATAGAAGAGGCAGCTTTCCCTCTTTGCAGATTTACAGTTCAACTGTGTTTGCAGCCTGTTTAGCTCTGCATGCCACTGTTCATAGTTTTCACTTTAATATTTGCAAGATGCACCATGGAAGTTCCTGTGGCAAGTAGAGTTGCCCAGTAAGCACACAGGACTGCAAGGTTTGCATATGATTTATTGGATCATAAAAAAGAAACACACTCTCCTTCAGTATTTGCTAATTACATACCTGAGACTCTGACATTTGCTTTTCTACAGGAATTAATGAAGAAGCTGAATGGCATTCAGGTAATTTCTCAAGTTTCCTGCATTTTGAGGGGCTTTACTACTGTGATTATAGGTCTTGTTTTAAAATCCTGTTTTCTATGTTTGTACCAAAAAAAGAAGGGGACACACTGGTTCTGGGTTTCCACTCTGAGTACAGCATGATATATATGTACACTTGAACAGACTCTTTTTTAGTATATGTTGCATACTGCAGAATCATTGTATTTTGGCATTAGTGATTTTTCTTTCAACTTATGTGTTTAAATTATATGCATTTAAAAAAAAGGTTTTGAGTTGTTACAAAGTAGCCAGTGAAAACAAAGTGTATTTGAGCCTGAGCTTAAAAGTATGTCACCCTAAGTACATACTGCCTTCTTAAGAAGAGCTTTACTTCAAAATCTGTGCTTCGTTTCTGTAGGAAGAGCACAGACTTGCCCTTTTCACAGTCCCTCTCTGTAAAAACAGCTGTACAGTTAATTGCCATGTCTTTTTATTCTAGCGTTGGATATTTGTATCAGAATTTGCTGTCTAACCACTAGCTGCACCTTCCTACTCTCTGCTGCTTTGTAAAGCACTAATTGTTTGGTTTTACCCTGAAGAATGCAGAAGCTGTGCACTTCTTCTGCAATTACGAAGAGAGCCGAGGGAACTACCTGGTCGATGTAGATGGCAATCGCATGCTGGACCTCTACTCTCAGATTTCATCCATCCCAATAGGTAGGAGACAGTACTTGGACCAAAATGCTTTGCTTTTTCCTCAAGCTGTCATTTTCTTATCTCAGGAAGTACCAGAGAAGTTGGTTCATTAACTGGAAAAAAACAGAGCTGACATAATATACACATTGTTGTGATCAGAGACACCACACTGCTGTATATTGTGTACTGGTGGTTTTGAGTAGCTGAAGAAACTGCAAATTCAATCCTTAAAGCTCACCTGAAGTACACAGTGGTGCCTGGAAGAAGCTATAATATTAATCTTAATTTGAAAATGCAAGTTCCACAGTTCGGGTTGTCTTTGTTAGCTTGGATTTGTACACTTGTGACTCTCTAACAGTTTGGTACTGTTTTAAACATTAACAAGCACAACTTAAACATTTTAAAATAACAAGCACAACTTAAACATTTTAAAATTGACTTATATGCTCGAGTTAACATTTCTGTCTCAAAACAAGTCAAATAAAAAGGAATGGGCCATGCAGAGTGCAGTAGGATGAAACAAGCCCCAGCCCTGAGCTGTGGTGCTGAGTGAAAGCCAAGGTGTCAGGTCAGCTGGGCTGAGGGACCAGACATGGGGCTTGGCAAGTGCTTGGGTAAGTCAGCTGATTTCTTTGTGAAGCATCTCCAGCAGCAGCCAGGTAGAAGTGCAAGCCCCAGAAGCACCCAACAGAGGGCTCAGGAGAAGTTCTGCTCAGTTCAGTTTGCTTGGTCCTCATCCGTGGCTCTTCTCACTTGCTTAAAAACACACTTCTGCAGAAGCAAGAAGAGAAGTGCTGGGGTAATTTAAAAGGTAGATGTTATACTATGTATCGAAACTGTCATGACTCAAAATCATCCCTACAGGCCTCCTTTCCTGGGAAACAGAACTTGGCAACATTCAGGTTGTTACCAAATTTTTGGTATCTAAGACCTTATGACTGCAATGGGGGATCACTTATCCCAATCTCCCTTGCAGACAATGCTTTTGCTCTCACATAACACTCAATAAAGGTTTATTCATTCCTGAGCAATTTGCTGTTTGTACCTTATTTCCCTCAAACCAAGTTCTGGCTATTTTGTGTCTTTCAGAGGCTGGACTGAGGTCACTGCTCATGTAGAAATAGGAGTGAGAGAGAGGAGCACAGTGCTTTTATTCCAATGGGACTGGATTTTAGGTTTCTAGGAAAGGAGATGCTTTTAGTCTTCATGACTTCCCATTCTTCACACAAGAAATGCTGATTTGGAGAAACCAGTGCTCAGTCATGTAGTCAGTGCTTACTTCAAAAGGATGAAATTAAGGTTGTACAGATAGTTCACTGAGGCTTTCTGACCTTCTGGTGCTTGATGGTGCAAGCATACCTCTTTAATATAGTTTTATGTATAAAATATTGAAAGTATTAGAGGGGAAACACTTTCTTAATGGGCAGAAATGGACAGGGTCTTCTACAGTTTACTTTCTCTGGTTGACTGTAACTTGTGACATAGGTACAAGATGCCAGTGCCTGTGACTGACCCTCACCTGGGCACATCTCCTTCACATGTGGCAATGTCTTCTTGAGAACAAGCTGGGTTTTTTGTCCTAGGGTTCATGTTCCTCAGTCTTGAAGGAACTGCAGTGCAGTCCTTTGTACACCTTCTCAGATAATGGCACTGTGTTCTGTAGCAACAAGGAGTAAATGGAAATTTAATACTTACAGACAGATCTAAACTTAACATGCAGCATTAATTTATATGTTTAAGTTAAACTGAATGACAGCACTATCTGAAGCTGCCCAAGTTGCTAATAATGTCCCTCTTGGTGACAGAGATAGGGCCTGGATTGGGAGACCAAAACAAGATCACGAGGTTCCTGCTAGTCATCTGTGCTTATCTCTCTGAAAGTAAATTCAATAAAACCTTTTATGAATCTGTCAGAGATTTAATAATGATCTGCTACACTAGAATATATTTATCAGCAAAGGTTGAGAGGTAATAAGTGGCTGTGTGGAGAGATAAGAATTAAAGTATAAAAAGCTCGTAGGCAAAGGTGCTCTGGGCTGTTTCTTGCTGAAAAAAAAACCCAAAACAACAGTTTTTTACCACACTTTTTTGACAGTTTTAGCACAGCATAGTCTTTTAAGCCTTTATCTAATCTGAGTAACAGAGCTAAAAGCCCCATGAAGCCAAGTGCAAGAGGGGATGCTGTTGACATGTTTACCAGCAAACATCCTGGCAAAGCAAATGAAACAATGTGTTTTTCAGTGCTGGGGAGGCCTGCCTTGTTTGGGGAGATGCAGAGAGGTGTAGTTTGATATTATTGACAGCAGCCTGCTGCTGAGGACAAATGATTCTTGCAGCTTTCTCCATCTCACTATTTTAGCAGCCTCTGTTCTTTTCTCCTTTTGCAGACAGGCACATCCATGAGCCTGGAGGGCATGTACCTTCCTGTCACACTGATCCAGACACACAGCCAGAGGGATGGAGCAGGTGCATTTCTCTTAGAGCCAGCTCAGTCACTTCTGAGAGTGGATTCCTAAAGCTACAAAGCCTTGTGCTTCTCATGGCAATGAAACAAGTACTGCCTGTTTGTCATCCTAGCCCAGAACTGTTTGACTTGTCTGCCATACTTATATAATGGTTATTCAACCAATTAGTTCTCCCTGGTGTTAGTTTATGACTGTGAACCCACATACCAGTTCAGCATCTTTCCACACTCCTACTCTCTGAGCAATAGTTGGGCTTTAAGGATTCTCCCTTCTTTCACTGGGGCCTGTTTGAGGAGGCACAAGTGGAATAGGGAATATGAGGAGCAAGTCCAGGCTCCTTGGCCTGAAATGAATGGGACAGAGATCCTGTGTGGGTGGGAAAGGGTAAGTCATGAGTAACACAAGGCTTGAGTTTGTGTTGTGTAAGAGAAAATACAAAGATCTTCACATATCCTAACACCAGCAACCAGATTTTATGTTCCTACATGCAGTGATAGAGTTGATGGTTGAGCTTCTTAAGAAGTGGTAGCTTTTTATAGCAAAATTCTGTAAGGTTTGGGGATCTCTAAAATCCTAGATCTACTCTCAAAGGTGCTCTCAGTGGTAGCCACAGCTACAGCTCTCAGGGACAGCTTTCAACTGTGCTATTCCTTCTAGCCAAACAACAACTCTTCCCATGACAGCAGATGCCAGGCAGATTTAGTTGTTGGTGTCCCAAATAACTGCTTGTATTACCTTCATAATAATTTTAACAGATTTAGCAGCATGGCATGCAGCTAAAACAATCTGGATATTTCCTTGTTTTCAGCTAAAATATTCAAAACTGAATTTATAATTGATTTGTTAATGCAGTGGCCTAATACTCTATTGCTCAGACAGGATAATGAGGGCTGTTGGCATCCCACCGGAATGAGGATTCAGAGGCATGATAAGCTTTTGTATCAAAATTAGAGCAGTCTGACTTCTTGAGCAGTAGGGAAGATGAGATTTCCAACTGTTTCTACAAGGAAGTATAAAATATGATGTTATTCTCTGGTGATGGCATTTCATACAGTAGAAATCAGGCTTAAAATTAAATTTTCTTGGCTCCTCTGAAGGTTTGGGGGGTTTTTGTTTTTTTCTTCACATCAGATAAATTGATTTTACCTGTAAGCAAGCAAGTTATCCCAGAGAATGTCAGTAGGTATAAATTAATCACATTTGTTGTATTAAAACTGAAGCAATCTTAGTATCTTAGTTTCTAAGTAAGAAGGGCAAATTGTCGTATCTTTTTTCTTCCTGTTGTCCTTCCTTTGACAGACTTTTATGTGGAAAAAAAAACCTGATCACAAGAGAAAGTGAAAAGTGCAGAATCTCTTTCTTTAGCAGCAGACAGCAATTTATCAAAGAGGTTTTTTTCTGGTGATGCACAGCTGAGATATGTAAATCTGTGTCTGAGAAGGGAAGATTTCCAGATGTGTGTCTTGGAATAACTAATGGGATTTGGCAGGTTGGGGAATCAGGTGCATAAAAGTCCGTGAAGTTTAAGTGTATGGCTGCCTGAGCAGACAGCCCCTTCCTCCTGGTAGGATGGAGATGATCATGCAAGAACATCTGCATATGAGGAGTGGAATCTGTATCTCCAAGCCTGCAAGTGAAAGTGAGTGTGTTTGTTCATGAAGACCTGGGTAAGGGTGAGGCCGTGTGTGTACACCTCAAACCCGGCTTTGGCAGCGACTTGCACAGGGAGTGTTGCAGAGGAGGGTGGTGACAAGTGCCATCCAACTGCCACAGATGTCAAACAGTGCTGGCAAGCCATTGGAAAAAGCCTGCTGGAGTCCCAGGGCTGCACTGGGTCTGCCACAACACGTGCTTGCTGCACACCTCAGCAGTGGGAGCAGCCCTGAGAGCCCACTGCTGTGCTGGGGAGGCTGCCCTGCACCCCAAGGGACAAACAGCCCGTGCTCATGGCTTGGCAGAGCATTAGAACCCACTCAAATGACCATCTCTAAGTGAGTTTTCTTTGGGAAATTGTTAAAATGTGGATTTTAGCCTGTCTGCTCCTTATGATCAGCTGCCAAAGATGAGAACTGCATGGAAGAGAAGCATAAAGGAGGAAATATATGTGTTTTGAAGTAGATTTTACAATGAGGAAAAGTCCAACCAGTTACAAAGCACGAGGAAGGGGGTGAAGCTCTGTTGTGCCAGGAATAATCAGTGTGCCACTCAGGGAGGGTGCCAGTTGGTGTGAGACCACAAGTGCAGCAGCAGCCACTGGGAATGGGCACTGCACAAGGACCTTCCCTGGTGGTCGGTGGCTGGAGCTGTTCCTGACTGTGTCCTGTGGTCAGTGCTCAGCAAGAGCACCCAGCAGGTCAGGGTGACAGGGATCAAGAGCAGTAGCAGCTGCTTTGGGGTGGAGGAGCTGGGAATGCTTCTGCAACACAGGTAAATGGTGACTGTCAGGAACAGGGGCTGGACGGGCAGGAAGTGATCTCTGCTCCTCACTGGGGAAGGGATGTTCAGACATTGTGCTGCAGAGTGACCAAAACCATGTGTGAAACCTCAAAAGGAGAGCAAGCAAGCAGTTAATAATGCCAGTCCTTCAGTACTTGGTAAAAACTATGATGCTTCAACCAAGCCCTATCAGACAAAAAAATCATTGTTTCATTTATTTTTGTATTGATTTTTAAATTCAGTACTAAAATGTTTTTATATTTCCTGACACAAAATCTGTTCCAGAATTCCAGATAATAAGAGGTTTGTCCTCCTTCAAAAGAAATTCTATTAGTAGTAGTAGTAGTTAAAAAATATACAGGCTACACAGAAACAATCAAGCATTAAGGTTATTCTCTAGGTTATGCTTTGCATTAGTTTATTGAAACCAGATAGAAATAACTGGTTTTTTTCTCTGTTCTTTTTTATTAGGTTACAGCCATCCCTCTCTGATAAAACTTTTACAGCAGCCACAGAACCTGGTAAGTGAATTAAAAGATTAAGTACTTGCAGGGATCCTCTCCCTCCTTGTGGGCTTCCTCATTTTTTCTTAAGCTGATAGTGAATGCTAATGATTCAGTTTAATGTACGATAGGAGCGGCTCGCTGTATTTCTTACTAGATCAAAAGAGCTTGGTAGTGTTTAAGAAGACACCAACACCTCTTGGAAGCGTCACAAAAGTAAACATTTGGGTGATTCAAGCACTTGATATGTTTGCAGTTTTAAATCATAGTTCAAGCATAGTGTTAACCATTTTAGTTCTGTTCTGAGTGAAGATTTTTGAACTCGACAGCAAGCCCAAGACCTTGAGAGAGAATATAGTATTTTGAACGTGGTGCCCTCCACATTCAAATGATGTGGGAAGTTCAAATGATGTGGGAATGATGTGGGAAGTTTAGTTTCTTTTTGAAGGGTGAGGATATGACTGATCCCCACCTCCTAAGCATGCTTAGCACTGTGCCATGACCTGCAGAGTGTGAATCCTGAGCCATCAGGGCATAGACCTGCAGACATTTGAGTTCCCTGAGCTGATTTGCTCTCTGGAGTGCTCATTTCTTCAGGATGAGAAATTCTGCCTCTGCCCAGAACGAAAATACTTCAAGTTTAAAGGGGGGGAGGGAAGAAGAAAAAAAAAAAAACAATCAAGAAAACAACAACAAAAAACAGCAGATCTGAATATTTTAGAAGGACTAATATTTCTAAATACTTAATGTTAACTCATAAAAATTATTTCTGAGAATATTACCTTCGTTATAATGCAACAGAGGCAAAGTCAGATTAAAAAAACAAGCAAAACAAAAAAGAACAAAAACCACAAAACCAACCAAGCCCAAAAAGCCCTGTTGTCTGGTGGCAATGGCAGATTTGGCCACTGGGGAAGGGCCGGTGACAGGCTGCCAGCTCGAATCCTGCAGTGAGAGGAACTCCTCAAAGACCAACACGAGTGGCATGACCAGGACCCCCGTCTCCCATGTACAGGCATCACAGATGTCCCTGGTCCCCCATCCTGCTTTCTGAGACCTGGCTGGCTCAGTGGGGAGGGTGGCAGGGGGCCAGTGAGCCTGTGCCTGGCTGCACTCGGGATCTCTGGCAGGCTCTACCTGGGCACAGCGTGGGCAGGATGTTGGGTGTGCAGTGCCAAGGGCGGGGACTGTGAAGAACAGAGCTTGTGCCAGCCTCTCTGCAGACAGAGTGTGTGCTGGGGCTGACTGCAAGTATCACACCAGCTTTGTGGGGAAAGGACTTCTTTGAGTGATACCTGCTTAGGGAGGGCCCTTGGTTAATGGTGTTTTCCCGAAGGGACTGTTTGGTTTGTAGTACTCCATGTACCCTCTTTACAGCCAGCTAAAAACAACAGAATATGCATCAGTTCCTTGGAGCCCACAGCAGCTTGATGTCAACATTCTATTTTTCTCAGTTCTGAGTGTCTCATTAACTACAAAAGAAAAATACATTTTTCTGCTTAGTGGCAAATGTTGTCAATTGACTGTGACAGCCCATAATCAAATTCACAACAAATTTATGGTCTCGCATCTCTAACTTCGTTTGAAAATATACTTTTAAACAGAGACAAAAATCAGGTAAGATTCTCACAGCTACTAAACAAAAACTTTGTGTTGGTCTGTCAGTAACATCCTTGCTTAGGTTTGCTTTTAAGCTGAAGTCTGTTCAAACAACGTTTGGGAAGTAACAAAGGAACAAATGACAAAGCCTTAGTTCATACACTGTTATATCTTGTGGGATGCTTGGGTTTTCCTAAGAATCCTGATGAAATGTCCTTGCAGGTACAGTGTGACCACTTACACTTCTTGCTTTGGTTCACAAGTCTGAACAAACAAGTTTTTATATTGAAGGATGCCAATAAATGTGCAAGCTTGAGCTGCACTGAAAATACGAGTGTTTTGGGGGACTTAGTCTGTCCTCTCTGGAGACCCGTTAAGACTTAAGTCATCAAAGCTCAGCCTTTAGTATCAACAATTGCTTCTTCAACAAGAAAAACAATAAATACAAAGAAGGACAAATAATGTTGCTTTGCAGTTGGTAAATTTATTGAGCTTGTCCTTTTCTGAGAAAATTTAATTTAAAATAAAAAGTAGCACAGTGTGAATCAAATAAGATTACCTACAAAGACTAAGAGCAGCAATGAATCGATTTTAATCCATGACATTTAATTGAAATTAATTGCATAAAGGTGACATTCATCTCTCTTAGTGGACTGGGTAAATTGAGGGGCTTTTTCCAGAGCTGCTCCATAGAAATCCCTGTGTGGGCAGCAGGCTCAGCTTTCCCACCACCTGCTGCTCACTGACACCAAAATTACCTTTCCCAAAGGTGTGAATCTGTGTAGCCAGTTCACAGGACACTGAAGATGGAAAGGACCTCAGGTGGTCTCTTGCCCAACCCAACCTCCTGCTTCACAAGGGTCAGCTGTGAGATCAGACTGGGGTACTCAGGGCTCTTTCTGGGACCTTGGAAACCTCCACAAAGGGAGACTGAACTGTCTCACTGGGCAGCAGGCCCACTGCTTCCCTGCCTACCTGATGGAAAAACTTTTCCTTATACCCAAATTGGTACTTCTCATGCCTTGCTTTATGCCCATTGCTTCTCCTGTTCCACTGAAGAGCCTGAAGCCTGGCTCCACCTGCTCAGTAACCTCCACATGCTCTGGAAAGGCTGTGTCCCTGTAGTCAAGTCTGTGATTACCTGGGCTCGTGCAGCAATGCAGGTTCAGCCTTGCTGACAGACAGGGAGAGGCAGTGGTTGGAGAGCAGAATTGTGGGAAGCAGACAGTTCAACCAGGTAGTTTCATGGCAGGCTATGGAATCCCACTGTTGGGAGAGATCGCAGCTGTTGAAGACTATTTCAGCATTATGCCCATGCCAGAGGAGTCTGGAAGGCAGACAGCACGTTTGTGCGCATAGGCTTTTTGTCAGGAATCTATTTATTGTAGTGTTGTGTTGCTGACCCTTGCATGGATGTTTGTTACCTCTCTCAGATGTAGCCCCTATTCCTCAAGTTTACCATTGTCTTATTCCCCCAAATCCCACTGCAGTAGTATCTGGAGGATATTTTATAACCACACTGCTCCAAAATGGTCTGTCTTGAAGCTCAGTAAGGATGAAAACGCTGCTATCCTAATTGGATTTAGCTACTCAAACTGAAGGCAAGTAATAAAGATTTTAAAGCATATTTCCTGTGTGGCAAAAACAGATTGAGCAACTAAAGTGGCAATATTGAAGAGGAAATGTCAGTATGAGTTATTATGTACCTTTCTTAAGGTGTTCTGCAAGAATAAAGTAGTGAGGATTAGACAGAAAAACATATTCTAATGCATGAGTATTAGTCCCTGGTTTAAAATTTCGTATGCCATGATACAAATTTCAGCCTGGTAGTTCTAATTAGAACAAACTGTAACTGCTTTGGTATCAATATATTTTTCCTGTAATAACAGAAACTAACAGTTCTTCTTCCTTTGTCTTTTTAGAGCACTTTTATCAACAGACCTGCCCTCGGGATTTTACCTCCAGAGAACTTCACAGAAAAACTGAAGGAGTCTTTGCTATCAGTAAGTTTGAGATAGCATTGATGAGTTACCATGGTCTGTATTCAGGGGTGTGGGTGTATCAAGGGATATTATGGATTTTAATAGGGAGCATTACAGATTTGATATTCATTCCTTCCCGCTGCAAGGAATGGGGTCAGACCTTTTTCCCTGACTTGTCCACTGAGTGTAGCATGTCAGCCTTGCACTGATGCAGCCTCTTCCTTTTTGGGTTCAGGAACTGATGAGAAGACACATTTTCACTTACCCCCATTCACTGTGCTTTCATAGGAGATAGTGGGATAGGGAGTTTCTCTGGCTTGATTTAAATTTGAAGATCCTTGGGACTGAAACTGAGTTGAGCCCTTTCAGCTGCAGTTAAAATTGGTTTTCCTCCCCCTAGGCATGGTTGGTCTCACACTACACTGCAGTTGATGATGTTGAGGGCTAATCTCTATTATTATCACTTTGCACTATATTTGTGCTCAATATTTTGGAGTCATTTTCTATCTTCCTTGACAGGTGGCTCCCAAGGGCCTGTCACAGGTGATGACCATGTCTTGTGGATCCTGCTCTAATGAAAATGCCTTTAAAGCAATATTCATATGGTACAGAGTGAGTAAAATATTAAGATGTTTTTGTAGGTTTATTTTTAAAAATTAGTATCTATTCATCATCAGAACTGTTACCATAAAACTAAGTAAGGCCTGGAGGTTGTCTTGCTCATGCTGTTTTTTATAATCAACCTTGTATAAAATCTCCATTAAGAAGTGCTCACCTACAGTTTCATTTTGTATTGACACAACTTGAGAAATGATGAAGAAAAAGAAATAAAGAAAATGCAAATTGCAGTCAGTATGGAAGAGCTGCAGTCAGTGTCTGCCTTGGCTCCAGTCTGGAATATCAGCATTACTCATTTGTGGTTCAGCCATGAAGGCATTGGTTACGAATTACTACAGCAAAATTATTGTTGGGTTGTTTGGGTTTTTTGCAGAACAAGGAGAGGGGCCACAATAGTGTCACAAAAGAAGAACTGGAATCCTGCATGATTAACCAGGTACTGTTTGTTCTTTACCACACCTGCAGATGTTCCATTGGCTTGGGCTTGCAGGGAGAGATTGGGAGGAAAAATTTGCTTTCTGCAGTGGAATCTGGGTTTTGTAAATTTAGGAAATGGTGAAATACAAACTGCTTCTGACAAATACCAGCAAACCATGCAGGGGGGACCAGCCTGGGGCAGCCCCCAGACTCTCCTCACTGAGTCCCCCAGCCCTGATGCCACCTCGGGCACACCCACCCCGTAGATGTGTGTTCTGGGTTGTGCAGGAAGGGGCTGGTTGTGCTGGGTGCTCTGCCCTGTGTGACCTCACGTGTGCAGGGATAAATTGCCAAGGTTTCCTTAGTATTAACAAGGGAGTTTGGGAGGTCAGACAGTTTTTAGGGGGTGACCACTGCATTTGTAACAGTTTGTGGGGCTGAGGAGGAGCCAGGTCAGGGTGCACTGAGGGGCTGGGCTCAGCCTTGGCCATTCCACGGTGGGATGGGGGGTGTTGGGGGTGTGAGCCCCTCACTGACCTCCCTGTGTGCTCTGCTTGCAGCCCCCTGGCTGCCCCGACTACGCCATGCTCTCCTTCATGGGCAGCTTCCACGGCAGGACCCTGGGTAAGCTGTGCCTTGTGCCTCCCCTCAGCCCCTGCACTGACCCTCAGCTCACTGTGCTTTTGGAGAAGGGGGGTGTTTCCTCAGACACGCAGTACCAGCGGAGGAGCTGTGGGTTCATTAATGCTTGCCTTGGAACCTCCACCAGTACTGAAACAGTGTTTGAGTGGCAGTAAGAATTATTTTAGGAGGTCTCTTATTTTCATTCTGAATCTGGAGTTTCCTGTCTATACTCATGAAAATCTAACTCCTCAGGTAAAATCACCACGATATACAAGCATGATGTCACTCATTTTTACTGTTTTATATCAGCTCAATCCCTCTTCTAAACACATTACCTGAGAATGCTGTACCTGTGGGCTTTATGAGCAGTCTTTGGACAGGTGAAATCCAGCTCATCTGAGCAACCTGTTTAGACTGACAGAGGTTCTCTGGAACAGTGCATGGGAAACCAATGCTTTAAAGCTAGAGCAGTCCACTTAATGCTGACTAAATCCAACTACCCAGTATTTCAAAAAATAAAAAGAGCAGTTAAGGTACTTTTACTGTCCTGGTGTCAGGCAATTTTTCACCTCTTGGTAGCCTTTTTCCTGTATTGTTCTTAGACAGGTATTATTTTAATTTTTGCTTCTCTGGGTTTAGGTTGCTTAGCTACAACTCATTCTAAAGCAGTTCACAAACTGGACATTCCATCACTGGACTGGCCTATTGCTCCATTTCCAAGGCTAAAGTATCCCCTGGAAGATTTTGTGAAAGAGAATCAACAGGAAGAAGCCCGTTGTTTAGAGGAGGTAAAAAATTCCCTGGCACTTTTCTGTTGTTTTTGATTTGAAATAATGAGTAGTGTTGGTAGGATTAGCCCTTTTCACTAAAAGAATGTTTTCAGGGATTGGAACAGCCTGTGATTAAGGCAGCATTCAGTGTTGTTCACAGTCAGATGTTTGTCCTGCCTTGCAGGAGAACAGCCAGCCCACTGGGGCTGCACGAGTGACCCCAAAGTGAAATCTCACACGGAGGACAAGTTCCTCGTACCACAGTGACCTTGTCGGCCAGATCTTGCCAAAGGGCCATGGAGTAAGAGAGAGCACAGCATGAATAACCTTCCCTGCAAAGGGCACTTCTAACAGGATTTCTGGCTTCTCAGCTTTCCATGGCAACCTGTGAGGGCTATTTCAAGTACAAATAAACCACTAACTGTAGCAACTGGCACTACAAGGTTAATGAGACTTCTCTTTAATTCCCTTATCAGCAACAGGATTTCTGCACTGTTTCATCTGATTTTAATGTATCTGAAGTGAGTGACGGGGAAAAGTAAATTTTCCAGATGACCACCTGTAATACATTAGGAGAGTTTTGGTTTCTGACACAAAATCTGTCTCCTTTCACATTGCTTAGGTGGAACCACAGCAGACTGCAGTGGTGCCCACCACACTGCCAGCTGAACCTGACTAGAGCTTTCACACCACTGCAGATAAATATGTAATTAGTTACAGTGTGTTTAGGACATGATTTAAACTGAAAGTGTTATTCAGGAACAAGAGGGCTGTGTTAAATCCTGGAGGAACTACTTGTTAATTGCTTGTGCCCCCTGAGACCTTCATAGCCAGGAATGTCTACAAAAAGTTGACTTTCTGTTGCTGAGGTTGAATCTTGCTGGGAGGAAATGTGTGAATGTGATGGAAGAAAAATGTATCATAAATGTTTGATTTACAGGTGGAAGACCTGATTGTAAAGTACAGGAAAAAGAAGAAGATTGTGGCTGGAATCATTGTAGAACCAATACAGTCAGAGGGTGGGGACAATCATGCTTCAGATGACTTCTTCAGAAAGCTACGAGATATTGCCAGAAAGGTAATAAAACATTTCATTGGTCATTCAGTGGTAGCTAAACATGCAAAGACTTGAGGGCGTCTCCAGAGGCCTTCCCCCAGCCCCAGGGACTTTGAGAGCTTCACAGATTTCCTTAGGAGCAGTAGTTACGTATGTGTAGTCAGATGCAAGCAACTCCTGGTCTTTTCCATTTGATGAACACCTAATGGTTTCCTTAGTCCAATAAATTGTCTTTTAATTTTGAGGTGAAAAATTACTTTGATTAATTAACTATGAATTTTGCAGTAGTATTCTTTAAAGGACAATGCCAGTTTGTTGAGAAGGTTCAATTTCTGAAGAGGAGGTTTAGAAAAGGCTAGATTTTTAATCACATACTTGTTTTTAACTGCAAAAAAAGCTGAAACAACTGGAGTCCAAACATAGTGCTGATGTTCCAATAAAACAATGACAAGGACAGATGTCTTGATACTTGGAATGTGAAGTGTCCTGTTTCGAAGTGATGACCCTCAGTAAGACCTACTCCATGCTTTTTTTACCCTCAAAACATCCATGTGCTTGTAGAGAAGAGCATAGGTAACATTTGGAAAATTACGTTCTGCCATGGGAAAAAGCAGCTTTTTCCATAATCACAGAATCGTTTAGGTTGGAAAAGACTTTTAAGGTCAACAAGTCCAACCATTAACCCAGCACTGCCACATCCACCACGAAAGCATGTCCCTGGGTGCCACATCTACACATATTTTAACTTCCTCCAGGGATGGTGACTCCACCATTAACAGCTGCTCGAGCAAGGCTGGCATGGTAAGTAAGGGGAAATGGAAAGGGTTGCCTTGTCTGAAATGAGATGCTGCCAAAAGTACTTACCAATTGTTTTTAATTGTAATATCATGATATAGCTTATCTCCCTGTCCCAAAGTTTTAACAAGATAGTCCTTCACATAAGACCCCCATGTTGCCAGCTCACATGAGTAGCTCTTTCAGCAAACTTGTCTGAAAAGGCAGCTCTTCAGGCCCCTCAGCTGGACAGCTCATGCTGCTGGTTTTGCCTTTGTGGCACAAACAGCCAACTCGGACTGGGGGCAGAAACTCCTTATTTAAAACAAACCTCCTAGAAATGGCACTCTGCTTCCCTCAGGGGTTTTGAAAATGCTACTTGTGCTCCTCCCGGATGTTTTCAGTCACCTCTAGAAATGTTCAAGACTATATAAAAACATGTACTTTGTCAGTTTAGGTAGAAAATAAGTTTCTAGTGCCTTCCTGAAAAAAACTGCTGAATTTTTAATGGTGACATCTAGCACACAGTGAGTGGCACTGGTGGAGGGGTTGAGGAGGGAGGTTGGAGCAGTGAAGGGATAGGAAGGAGGGAGGTTGCATGTCGTTGGCTGGTATTTATCTGTTCCCTAAGGGAGATATTTCTGTTTCCTAAAGGAGGGCTCACATTCCCTGTTCCTCCCCTCTCTCTTCACAGCACGGCTGTGCATTCCTGGTGGATGAGGTGCAGACAGGAGGTGGCTGCACAGGAAAATTCTGGGCACACGAACACTGGGGCCTGGATGACCCAGCTGATGTGGTAACATTCAGTAAGAAGATGATGACAGGAGGATTTTTCCACAAAGAAGAGTTCAGACCAAACGCTGTAAGATACTCAGTGAAACTTGAACTCTGTACTAGTGGGTGACCCACTGAGGAATGACTGTAACACCTGTGGAAGGGACAAGGTTTCCTTCAGGCATGCAGGTCCAGCTGGGTAGAGCTGCTGTTTCACAAATACTTTTCTGTGTGCTCATACAACAGCTGTCACCATCAGTTCTTCACTTTTATTCCAGTTGTTGTCAGTCACCAAGGTCATAAAGCTGGCAGGGGGAGTGGAGAACAGGGTTTAGCCAAATGGAACTAACCTTCAGTAAAAAAATCCAACCACAAACTGACACCTTTTTCTGCTGGGCAACTCGGGATCTTCAGAACTTGTATGTCAGCATTGCAGATTCGGTCAGCAAGATTTCCTCTTCACATTAATGACATTAATAGATGCACTAAATGGAAAAAAGAAAATTAAACAGGGATAACATAAAGTTTGATGTAAAACCTGTATAGATGATGCTGATTTTCCATGTCATCTATAGCTGCATTTTCAATGAGATGTCAGAGCAGCAAGACAGAATGCATTAAATGTGAAACATGAAGTAGTCACCCTGTGCTTCAGCTCAGCAAGGCAGTGGGATTTTGCTCTTGCAACAGAAAAAGGAGGGTTGGTGAGATTAGTGCATGCCTTTTCATACACCAGATGTCTGCATTGCCAGTGTGATGCCTTGCTTTTCTTTACTGTAGTGATTTACCTTTTAACATGTTCCACAATTCTTTTTCTACCCTTTCCCAAGCCCTACCGGATTTTTAATACCTGGCTTGGAGATCCATCCAAGAACCTTATGCTTGCTGAAGTCATTAAGGTTATTAAAGCAGAAGACCTTCTGAACAATGCAACACACGCTGGGAAGGCACTGCTGACTGGGCTGCTGGATCTGCAGGTAAACATCTGGAAGCACTGTAGATAAGCAAGAGAAATTTGCTGGTGAGGCAGGATCTGGCCTCATCCACTTTAAACACCTGGATTGAGGAATTCCAGCTGGGGACTAGACCATAATCACAACTTGCTGGCTTAGGTACTTCAACACAAACCTGAATAACTGTGTCCCATCTGGAATTGAAGTAAACTTTCTTTTACTGACTTAAGGATGCTGTGTTCATAGAGCTTAATGCAAAATAGAGGGTGACCCCCAAAATATCTGAAGGTATGAACTGCAGCTAGTTACTTTGCTAGACTTTGTTATCACAGAAAGTAGTATAGTCTTCATACTTTGGAGGGTCAGAATACAACTAGTCCTACCCAAAAAAGGCTACTCTTCTAAAAGATGAGAATTGTAATTGTTAGTAAGTGATGCAGGTCTTCCTAGCAAGTGTTTTAGTGCAGCATAAGAAGGAGCTGGTTCCTAGCCCCAGTGCAGATTCTATATTGCCAGGTTTTCACTGTAGATGTAAGGTGTGTTACACCTGCATCAGGAGGCGCCAAGGAAGATTTTACTTGACCTAGCTCAGGGGTGAAGATCCTTTTTCCCTGCTCAGCCATCACGTGCTTGTGAGGAACGAGCCTGCTGCCGTTGGACATGAGGCTGTGTGAGCAGTCCAGCCCCTGCACTCGCTCCACTCCAGCAGAACCAGGAGGCAGCAGGGTTTCCAAAACCTGGCAGAGCTGGGCTTGCCACCAGGTGCCCTCTGTTCCAGCACCTGCCACGGGCACATCTTGCCTCTCTTTGCAGGCTCGTTACCCCCATCTCATCAGCAGAGTGAGAGGAAGAGGAACATTCTGCTCATTTGACGCTCCAAATGATGCAACTAGAAACAAGTTAATTACAATAGCCAGAAACAAAGGTAAGGAAGTCGGGGGGTGTGGATGAGCTTCATGTGGCAAACAGCAACATAGGTATTTGTCCTTTTTCATATGGTGTATATGTACTACAGTATCAGAGAACAGAAGGGAAATTACAAACAAAACTGTATTTAGACTTTTCTTGAAATACTTGTTTTTGCAGAGACTTCAAACCAGTCCATGTATACATTTACCAGTCTCTATAGGTCTAGTGTTACTGGAAGAGATCTGTGTAGGACAGCAGTTTTCGTGACATCAGTCTCATACTCCTCTGCAGTGACCTTAGGTGCCCCTGGGCAAGACTTCCTTCTAGAAACAGATCAGGAAAGTTAGAACAAAGTTAATGTCACTCAGGAAAACACAGGGAGAAGAACTATGAATTTTATGAATATCTAATTCCTATACCTACAAATACCTAATGAATACCTATGATGAGTTGCCTAAAATGAGCACAGATCTACAACATCCCTTTTCCCACAGAACTGTTAGCCAGCTGCAGACAGGCCCGGCTATCTGGACGGGAGGCTCAGGAGAATCCACACATAACATTGTCTTTGAATTTAGCAGTGTTTGCTGCTGTCTGTTTTTGCTGTTACTCCCTGTCCCTTGAAAGACATGAGCAGGATGCATCTAAACTGTGATGAAACCAACATTTTAGAGTGAAAAAGACAGTACTGTTTGTTCTTGGAAACTAAGGCAGCAGGGAGAGAAGGCAAGCAGTTTGTTCCATGGTAAACCAAGGCTGTGCCTCGAGGCACGGTAAGCCCAGCTCAGTGTTTGCACATAGACCTTTCAAATAATTGATTTTGGGGTAAAAAAAAAAAAGTACCACGCATTTAAACACTGCAGGAAGAGGTTTTCTGGCACTCAAATATTGCAATTTTTTTGTAATTAAAAATGAAGTAGTTTAAAACCAAAACTGCAAAGAAACCTCCTGTGTCTTGTTATGGCACCAAGATACTTAACCAGTAGAGGTTGAGCTGTGCACTGGGTGGAGTCTTTCCATTGCTGTTGAGATTAGTCCCACTACTCCAAGTATTTTATAGAACAGCTACAGGCATCTACAGTGTTCTAAGTTCCTGTGAAGCTTGAGGTCCTTCACACCACTGACTACACGCTTACATGCTGTATCGTGGTGTGGTCAGCAGGGATTGAGGGAGCTTCTGTTGGCCCCCTACAGTGAGCCTCAGTCACTGCATTTTGTTGATACTTAGCAAAGGAGGAAATGACTAAAGAACCTCTTCTGTTCTTGTTTCAGGTGTTGTTCTGGGAGGCTGTGGAGACAGATCCATTCGTTTTCGTCCCACACTGATCTTCAAGGATCACCACGCGCACCTCTTTCTGAACATTTTCAGTGACATCCTAGCAAACTTCAAGTAAAAAGCAGTTCCTTCACACTGAACAGCTGATTATGAAATTAGTTCACATTAATTCATGTCTTCTCTACTTACAAGATAAGTGTAAAGTCATAAACTGAGGTTTGTGTTCTGTGTGTGATCCTGCCCAAGGCAAGCTGGCTCCATGCACACACGCCCCAGGCAGAGCATTGGCACTGGTCACCAGCAGGTACACGCAGCTGTCCCTTACTGTGCATTCCCTGTGGGCCTCCCCTCCTCTGGCCTGGGCCATGCTAATTGCAGACTCCTCTCTCCAGCCGTGGGCCTGACTGTCCATTGTCTGAGCAGGACCCATTTTCACAGGTGACCCCAGTAGATTTGCGTCCAGAAACAGCAACAAGAGTGGCCCGACTTAAGAGCCACGTGTCTGCCATAGGGAAAGTGCCATTCTCTAATGGCAGCTGGAATAAAATGGGTGTTTCAAGGAAAGCTCTGCTTTCCACCACTGCCAAGCACAGTGTTTTACAGAGTAACTTCCAGCTTTTTTCCCTCGAGTACAGACATCTGTCACACCAGGGGGATCAGGGCACCCTCTGTGCCCAGCCTGCACATGCTGCTTCAGAGGCACCTGTGCCCTCAGCCACACCTGCAAGTGGCACTGAAGCACTTGTCCTGTTTTCCTTATCATGGATGAGTTTTAAAACTTTTGACTTCTCTTACAAGCAGTCTTGTACAGAGAAGACTTTTCCCTGAAGCATGTAATTTGACAGATCAGAGAACCATGCAAAGCACATTAATTCCACTTCTGCCAGCAATCTAGAATGATTCCAGATTATTTTACCATTTGCCAAAACACACAATAGCCATTAATTTATCTATTACAAGTTCTACATGAGTACTTGAGGTATTTTGTAAAATTACAGCAAAAATGCTTAATCTTAGCCATTATCTGGTATCAGAGCCACTACAGTGAAGGCCTAGTCCTAACTGCACATTTATAATGCAAAGCGATTCTATTTTTGTTCTAATAGTATATTCTAAGTCATTGATACTTCAGAGATCTTCTAAAAAGCCACAGGATCAAAAAAAAGTGTCAACAGTTCATTACTTTGTTTCTCTTCAGAGAATTGTTTTGGATGTCTCTTTACTGTTTGCTTAGGGCTGACTTGAACTAGATCTGGTGCCTTTCTTTTCTTTTTCTTGGAGCAAACATCTGGATTTTGTTTACCAAGTTTAAGTTTCTGTTGTGCACCAAAAACAGGGACCACAATGGACTTTACAATTGCCCTCTTTAGGACCTGACCACAATTTTTAAGTACATAAGAGACAGAGCAGTTAAAAGATTTACATGTTTAATACAGCAACCAAAATGTGAAAGGTTTCTTACCTGCTTTGAGAAGTGTTAATCATTGTTTTCCCATTTTAGAGGACTGGTGTTGGGAAACTCAAGTACACTCACTTCTGCCAGCTGAAACCCAGTGGGATTTCTTTCTGTAAACCTCTGCAGAAACCAGAACTCTGGTACCAGCAGGGCAGAACCTGAGCAGGTTTTTGAAGAGAGACTGTAGAAATCCGGGGTAAGGACCAGTAAATTGGTGTTCAACAAAACCTCATTGTCATTGCTGTCCTTGTGTTATCAGCAAAAGAAACATCAAACCAAGAACTGTATTTGACAGCATTTTGGGAATTAGTTTGTTCAACATATCAGTGCAGTAGTTTTAGTGAATGTCTCTAGCAAGTCTTGTACTTTTACAGAAGCAAAGGTCCAGTAATTTGAAGTCTTACCACATCTTCACTTTTATTATGACTACTCTAGGTGTTTTTATAATTTTTACTGACACTCAGTAACTATATAATTGTGTACAACATGTTGATGAAGTTGTTAGATAATACATAGAAAGCACTGCAGCTGAAGCATATAAAGTTAATATTGTTTACAGCATACTGTGGACAGTGCCAAATAAATGTTGAAACAAATACTTAACTACACTTCATGGTGTAATTAGTAACTGTACACAGATTCATAACAAATGACATCTCATGTGTAATCAGTATTCTTAAATAAAATATTTATAATTGAACTTCTCTGGGGCTTTTAATTTTACACCTACTACATGCCTACACTGGACCACTAGTGCATATTAAATACCTTCTGTTGAAGGGAAGTCTCCAAAAAAGTGTATGTGTACAGCCTACTGTATTTTGCTGCCATGGTGCTTACAGCAAGAACATTTTTCCTTTACTTTTGATAGTGCTGTGCCACACAGTATCAGCCAAAATTTGAAATCACAGAACCCCTTGAGGAAAAGTTCATGAGTAAATGGTAATTCAGGGTTAGCCTGTGTGCTTAAATGGCAATTTTACTTACCTGCATCTGCTGATCCACCAAGAGACAGAGGTTTCAATTGGCATAAAGAATAAACAGGGAAAAGAACACTCCAGATCATTGGTGAGGGTCAGTTTATTTTTTATTGGTGGTGTGGTGAGACACTGGAACAGGTGGTCCAGGGAGGCTGTGGATGCCCCAGCCTTGGCAGTGTTCATGCTAGGCTGGATAAGCCCATGAGTAATCTGGTGAGAACTGTCCCTGACTATGGCAGGGGGAGCTGGGATCAGATGATCTTTAAGGTCTGCTCAAATCCCTTAATATTCAATGATTCAGTGGGGCAGTATTTTCTGTAAGAGGTTCCTCAAATGCCCCAGCCTTTCACTTAGCCTTACAGCTGAGCTGCCAGTGTCCCTTGCAGCCCACACCCTTGTTTTGTCCAGTTACATTCACATCCTGGAGGATCTTGCCAGGACACCCCATACACCTTCCACAGCGTTATACACCTCCTTCCCAGTTTCATTTACACATAAGTCATTAACACATAAGTATGTCTATGTCTGACATTCACCATCACTCATCACATGTATGTACAAGACCAGTTTTATCTTCCAGAGGCTTCCCAACCAACCTGAAATGGCCTAAAAGAAACATTGATTTTGGAGTGAGGGTGTTCTGGCAGCTCCCACATTTCACCTCAAGAGTTTTTCCTGTTTCATAACAACTGAAGGGGCCAGGTGAAACAGTTGGGGTCAGCACCAGCAATTCAGCTTCTGAGGGCAAGTTTCAGACTTGGAGCTTCTGTGACAGCACAACATTCACATCACTGAATCCAACATGAAACAGATATTCCCCACACCACAAACAAACTGCAAAGAAATTTAATCCAGTGGGTTGTCCTTTACTACTGCACCTTTCTGCCCCTGGTGCACTTACAGCAGGCTTTGCACAGGAAAAGACAGGGGTGTCAGTCTCATAAACTAATTAAACCTCATGGGACAGTAAGCACAATGAACATCAACAGAGAAAATCACTGGAAATGAGCTGCTCCATCACACAAATTCTCCAAATATTTGAGTAAACTTCTCTCTGTCTACAATCTGGCCATACTTGACTGTAAAATACAGAGTATCTGTACTATTATACCGTTTGAACTGGAGAAGCAGCTCCTCCTTGCTGTCTCCAACGTCATCCAAAGTCACCACTGTCTCTATGGGACAGTAAATGTCAGTCCGTCTTCCCCAAAATGTCAAGTGGGCCACTCTGACAGTTTGGCCAGTTTCACTCAAGTAGATTAATCCAATAATTCTTCTGAAAAAGTAACTCATACCATACAACATTGCCCCAGCAAAGACTGCGAGGCCAGTTGTGTATAAGAGGATATTCTGAGACACCTGGTCCTGCAGGTAGAGGTACCAGACGGGAGGCAGCATGACCACGGTGGTGGCAGTCTGCAACAGCTTCAGTCTGGACAGCACCCTGCAGTACTTTATCCCTGGAAACCTGTAGACCAATTTGAACTCTTCAGTCCTCCCATCCACAGCCTTCTGTTGGAGCACAGAAGCAGCAGTAGCCGAATGGCACAGACACACAGAGTCTCGCTGTGTCCCGAGGTAATTGTTAACACCACTGACGGGCTGTTTCTGTGACTGCAAATACTGCCATGTTCCAAAACGCCAGGGCACGAGAGCACCTCCCCTTCTCCACGACCTTGTCCAGATCTCCTTCTGCAGACATCGCCCAAAAGCTGGTGCCATGCAGACTTTAGTCCTGACACTGCAGAGCCGAGCCTGTAAAGAAAGGTCCCCACAGGTCACACTTTGAGCCCTCTTTATACCACGTGGAGCTCTGAGTCAGTCCCGCAGACACAGACAGTGGAGCACAAGCCCCTGCTCGGAGTAACCTTAACCCAGTGTTCCGTCAGGAAACTGGGGTTCGTGCTCACACCCCTCCGTGCAAAGGAAGAGGGAAAACTCTTCGGATAACACAGTTAGCTTAGGAACTATGGCATCCCCTGCCTCTCTCACTCTTCGGTTTTCATGTCTGAGCAGCATCAAGACACTACGGGCTGCTCCAAAGCAAAAAGGGTGGGAGAACCCGGGAGAAACTGCTAAATAACCACTTAAAAAGCAATTTTAGGGAGACAGGAAAAAAAGAAGAAAAAGGTTGAGTAAGCACGATAAAGGGAAGGAGGGAGGGAGCAGAGGGACCAGACACTGGGGACATGCAGGGCAGGGGATAAAAGGAAGGAAAGGAACACAACGCGAGCGGAGACTCGACACTGAGAGAGAAGGGGAGGGGAATGGGATGGGAAGGAAATGGAAATAGAAAGAGGACGGCAGACCGCCCCGGGCCCTCACCGCCGCCATTCTCCTCCTGCCGCCGCTGCCACCACCACAG
>VXAU01002171.1:2434339-2554154 GCA_013399695.1 Formicarius rufipectus
TGGGGTGGGATGGGATGGGGTGGTGAGAGGATGGGTAAGAGGATGCGGGCCGCATGCACCCTGTGCCTTCCCCCCCGCCCCTGCTGCTCCTGCCGCTGTCGTGTAGCGCTCGGACTGGTTCCCGCAGGCTGTGTGCGCTTACAGGTGTCCCGGTATCATTTTAAGGCGGTGTAAATCCTCGGGAGGGCATTTTGCCTGTGCTGTTGTACAGAGGATTGTACAACGTGGGCGGCTCAGCTGTCAGCACGTCCCTCGAGGGGCTCAGTGTTCACTGCGCCTTAACCCTCTCAGCAAACCCCTTTTTCTGTCAGGGTGGTGCTGCAGTGGTGGGCTCTCACCTTAGTCCTACGAAAGGCATCTCTTCTCTATAAAAGACTGTCTTTAGTGGTCTTTACTTAACTGGTGCCACTGACAGCCTTCTGTAATGCCCAGATAACTCAGAATTTGTTTGGCTTCCACTGAGCTGTATCATTTTGTGTTGTAGTAAGAGTCTCACAACTTCCAGGCATCTCCTGAAGAATAGTAACTTTGAAGAAACAAATGTAAAAGGACAGTGTATGACTTGCTCTCTCACCAGGCTGTGTGCCAGGTTTTTTGCTATATTTGAGGTGTTCAGTACCTTTAATGCAAAGAGACATATTTTCAGGAGGGGAAGAACCTTTGAGCAAAAATACAGGCAACTCAACTTAATGACTTCATGTGATTTCAGATGTGCATTAATCTTAGTGAGCTAATCTTGCTGTATTTTAACCTATTTATATGTAAGAAAACCACTATTAAACATAATGGGAGAAAATGGTAAGTTGCTGGTTTTCTGTCTGCTTGCAGTGGTTGAAAAATTTGACTATGTGTTTCCAGAAAATGGTCTTGTAGCATACAAGGATGGGAAATTCTTGAGCAAACAGGTAAGTGTGAAAGTGCTACTGGTGGGAAAGAGACCTTTTCTAAAGATTTTGCTTTGTTTCTGCAGTGCAGTCCTCTGTAATCACCCTTCCAATGAAGGCCAGAATTGCTGCTGTTTTCATGTGTTACTTGTGTTAATGGATCATTCATTTGGCCTGTAATGTTCAACATAAATAATGGAGATTAAACATTTAAAAGAGGTCCTGGCTGAACTCACTGCCTTGAGCAGTGGTTCCAATTTACCGCAGTAACCAGCGCTGTTTCTTCATGCTTGGCTACAGCAGACATTAACTGCAGCTTTTTCTTTAGGGCTGCTGCCTCTGGCCCACAGTTTCCTTCTAAACTAGATGCCAGTAGGGAGCATATTAAAGGACAATTTGCTGTTATGGTTAAAAAATAAAAAAGTAAACAAAAATAAAAATGAGAACGTTCAGTTAATACCATGCATGCATCAACAGAGTTACTGATGAAGGTGTGTTTGTTTCTCTGTGGCATTAACTGTGCCTGATTGTCCAATGTCTGCGTCTTCCATGTGGCTTGCTTTTAGAATCTCAAATTCTGGACCCTTGGTTCAGTGGTGTTTCTTTTGCTAGAGCATTCAGGGTCACCTGGGTGAGGACATACTTCAAGATCTAATCAACTACTGCCTGAGTTACATTGCAAAGATTAAACTACCAAAGAAGAGGTATGTGCACACAGACATCTCATGTGTCCATGTTCTCCAGGTGACAGTGTTGAACATCAGGATGTAAAGCTCAGCTCAGGGTGCTCAGCAAAAAATGAGTAATTTGTGGTTTTGGGAACACTGTGTATGTGAAACAGCTCGATCCATGCATGCAAAGATAAGCTCCCAGCCCAAGCACAGGATTTGAAATACTGAATCAGCATTTTTATTTAAGAGGGAAGATGGTTCACTATTGAAGTAGGAATGTTTCCTTGGTGTGTTTGGAATTCAGCAGCATTAGTTTTCCTGAGAAGTGTGTAGCAAGACCAGCTCTGTGTGACATGTGAGGTGCAGTTGCTCCAGGCACCAAAATGCACCGTGTGACGCAGGGCTGGACACTGCCCACACTGCTGTGAATTTTGCTGCTTCACCCCAAAACTGACAGCCTGGCCTGTCAGGCTCTGAGGATTGAACTGATGGGATGCTCCAGCCACACTTTTGAAACCAAATCATACTTTAAAAGTCAGAAAGGATGACATTGAGGTTGGCAGATTCAAATAGGAGTCCAAAATACCCCCTGGTGCCAGAGGTACTGGTTCCTACATGGGAGGTTTATGCATACAATGAGAGGCTGAAGGAGACAGCTGGTTCCCACTGTCTTCAGTATTAAATGGAAGTTCATTTTGATATGTAAGTGTTTTGATCAATTTTTTCATCTCTTTCCTGCCTTGTTCTTTTCCAGAGGCACTTTCATTGAGTTCCGGAATGGGATGCTAAATGTGTCCCCCATTGGAAGGAGCTGCAGCCAGGAAGAACGACTTGAGTTCCATGAACTTGACAAAGTGAGTTACAGCTCTTGAAAAATACTCAGCTCTCCTGGAGGAGGCAGTTACAGCCAGGTTATGATTTTTAAAACACTTTTATACTTTCTGCAATTTTTTTCATTTTAATCCTTTCTGTGTGGTTTAACAGACTTCTTCATTCAGGCCTCAGGAAATAGTAGGGTTTTTGTTGAAATAGTTAACAATGATTACTTGCAGCAGGGGTTGGTTTGGCTTATGTTTCTTTTAATGCAGTATCCAGAGTACTGAACATTCTGCCTCTACACACAGGGATCCTGAAAAACTGTCCTAGATAAAACCATTACTTGGTGAGCTCTTTATTGTAGCCTGAATCCATTCTATAAAACTATTCCTTGTCCTCTGCAGAGCCTTTTGAAGCAGAATTTAAGAGCTGTGATCAAACTATTCACCATTTATCCTCCTTTTGAGACAGCTAAACATGCAAGGCTGAAATTAATCTTGAGCCAGCAGAGTTCTGTTTCCTGCTACAGCATAACAACTGTTTCTGACTCAGTTAAAAACTGAAACCTAATTCCTGAAAAGCAGGCTTTTATCTGCCTCAGTTAAAGGATGCTGAAGGATATGTAAGACCAAAGCATTCTGAAAACACCCTTTTTGGAGTATATGGCCTCAGAAAAGTAGTATGTTTTTTGGACTCTTCCTATGCCTTAGTCTCCCCACTTGTAAAAGAGGTGAAACACATTTCTGTGATATACTAAGATTTTCAGATGGAAAAGCAAATCTCACAGCATGTATGTGAAGTTTTGCTCTTCTTCTGTATTTTTACAAGTTGGTAACAGATTAAAGTGGGACAATTCTCAGCATGCTGCCAGTAATAATAAAACGTGGCTATATCACAGTCCTGCTACTCAGACCTTTGGATGTTTTGGGGGGGTTATCTTTTCATTGATGAATTAATACAGCATGTAACTCATGTTTGGTTTTTGTTTTGTTTTTTCTTAACAGAAGGAGCATATAAGAGAGAAATTTGTGGCTGATTTACGAAAAGAATTTGCAGGCAAAGGCCTCACATTTTCTATAGGTAACATGCTAAAAGAATATAATTTAAAACATCCATTAATTTAAATTGCATTTGTCACATTGTCTTATAGCTATAACATATCCCATCTCATTGTGTGACAGTTCTCTCTGGGGGTGGGTGCAGGCAAGACTGAGCCTCTTACTCCTGGCTTTCACTGGGACATTTTAATTGAAATCCATCAACAAAGAGAACTTCATTGCTTGTCATCAGTTCATTGTCTTTTAATGTCAGTTGAATGACTGATTCTTCTCATTTTGAAACATATTACATGCCTCTGTTTAGTCAGAGTTCTTTCTGTGAATCAGTTTTGATCAGAACTATTCTGTCACTGCTGTTCAGTTGCCCTTGGTTCTTCAGCTCTAACTGCATTGTGTGGGAGGAAGGAAAGAATCCAAAAGCAAGTGCAAGCTTAAAGAGAACAATTATAATAAGGGGAAATTAATATTCCATGCATGTCTTTTTTTTTTTTCCCTCTCCCCTAATATATTACTGCATTTCTGCCTTTTATTATTTTTCAGAATTTATAAAGTACGGTTGCCATTAGTGCTGTGGTATTGAAGCATGTTGTAAATACCTTTTGGACACCTGCTTCACCTGAGAATCATGGTTTTAGGTATTGGTGAAGTCCAAGGATTCAGAACTGGAACAGTTGTTGTCCTGTTAGAATGTGCTAAAAGCCTTAGAAAGTCTTTGCCTAAGACTTTATGAATCTACATAGACCAATGGCTGTTGCATTTGTGTCCTTTCTAAAATTAAAGAGATTAAATGTAATTTTTTTTTAAAGACTCACTTTGAGTGCAGTGAGTATTTGGGAACACACTAACACTTCTGTATTTGTTTAATGGATGCATAATCATCTCTAAATCACAATTGTAATAACTTATACCCCATAAAACACTTGCTGTACTTGCAAGAGTCTCATGACATTTCTGTGGCTTTTGCAAAGCTTCCTCTACCTAAAATCTCCCCCAGTTTAGGATTTTTTCACTTCCTCTCCCCTCAGAAATGTGTTCTTGCAATGAAACAAGTCTGCTTGGTTCATCTCTATCCTAGGAGGGCAGATAAGCATCGATGTGTTCCCAGACGGCTGGGATAAGAGATACTGCTTAGGACATGTTGCCAATGATGGATACAAGACTATTTATTTCTTTGGAGACAAGACTATGCCAGTGAGTATACTAGTTTGTTAGATTAATTTTAGAGCTGTTGTTTTAAACCACAAGAACTGTAGGTTCTAACCTTACAGCCTTATTCCTGACAAGAGCTGAAGTCAGGGTATAAACACATATCCATGTTTAAACTGATTGCACTGCTAGGGGAGAGCTGGGAGGTTTCCCTTCTGTTTCCTGAAGTAAACACAGTCTTGATAGAGGTTGTTTGGAAATTGCACTTGTGTAATTCTTTTTAAAACCTGGGTGACAGGACTATGTGAAACTGATTGGCCCATTTGTTTAGTGTAGATTGATGCTTCTTGTCGGCTGGTATGTACTGAGCTTATTTAATTCCCATTTAATTTAATGCTGTTCCTTTGCCCACCACTCTGTCTCCACCTTGGGGAACTGAATGTACTCCCTGTCCCCCATCACTGGGCAGAGCTCTGGGGGGCACTTCAGAGGCCTTTAGAACTCCTGACAAGAACTTGTGAGGGCAATGCCAAGGCCAAGGATTTGGATAAAATTAAACCTGTCTGAATATGGCCAAGGGATGGGGTCAGGCTAAGTTTTATATGAAAAGGCTTAGTTTATAAGAACTTAGAGCTATAAAACTCTACGTTACACAATAGTTTATGGATTTATAAACTTTAAAAGGTAAAATATAAGAAAATAACAAGCTTTAAAGGTTTTTTTCCTTGACATAAGCTGCAAAAGTAATCACCTGACCCTCTGGCCTGGATTTTATGGGCAGTTCTTTTTAAACCCTGTAAGTGGCAGTGCAGCATTTTTTGTGTTGAAGTATCAAGAGCTGCTGCCAACCCCATGAAACTGCAGCCTGGCAAGCAGCAAACAAATTGGGGAACTGCTTCCTGCAGTGCATGAAACTGTGGCTTTCAGGGATGTCTGCTCATGCAGGTGGCACTGGTGGAGTTCCCTGAGCCTTGTCACTACAGGACCTTGGAGAAAGTCCCTTCTTTCCATATTTTCCTTTCTGGGTCCCTTTTTTGTCACTATACATTACATTAAATAAAATTAAATGCTCTTCTGCTTCCAGGGAGGGAACGACTATGAAATTTTCACAGACTCCAGAACAGAAGGCCACAGCGTCACATCCCCCCAGGACACTAGAAGGATCTGTGAAGAGCTATTTTTTAAATAAAATACTTTCAGAATTCACACTTACAAGACGGTTAAAGCAGCTTAATAACTTGAAGCATAATTCTGGGTTAGTTTTTGTAACTGTTCATGAATAGCAGGTGCTTTGCAGGTCAGTGATTACCAAAGGGAAATATTCTAATTGAAGAGCCCTTGCTGACAGCGGGACACAGCAGAGCGCATTTAGCACCATCCTCTCACTGTTCCCTTCACACAAGTGTTTTGTTGTCTTTGTCTTTTGTTTGGTGGTGGGTTTGGGGTTGATTTATTTTTTTTTGTTGTATTTTTAAGCCATCAGTACACTTCCATAACTAATGAATTACATTTTAGGGGGAAAAAGGCATAATCTGCAAGGCTTTCTCTCTTGGTTTTTTTTTATTTTGAGGCTGCTTTTTAAAATATGAACTTTTTATTAATGTTTTTGAGGTTTTTGTAATACTACCTTGTGCTATAAAAACATGAATTGGAAGACATTTGGGATTTTCTTGTCTAAAACTGGAAGACAAGTGGAAGAGACAGGTTTAATTCTTCCCAGGGGTGGAAAGATCGGACTGAGCCATAAGTCCCTGACCCCTCACATGCTGCAGTGTGTGGTCAGAAGCTGCTTCAAGTCTCTCACCCTTGGGAAGGCTGGGGCCAAAGTTACCTTCTCAGTGCTTATGGTGCTTACACTCTGCAGACTGTTTAAATTTAAAAGACAAAAATTTTGTAAAGATCAATGAAAATAACTTCAACACAGTAGCAAAATATATTTCTGTCACTTTCTGTTTTTCCCTGTAAGACATTAAGGGTAAATGAGATTTTAGCACTAAGAAAATGATGTAAACTTATGTTTTTATTCAAATTCAAATCAATGCCTGACAATCCATGTAATATCCTGTTAATCCTGTTAATATTAATGTTCTCATCTGGCATTAAGAAAGTAATCTTGGGATTGAACAATGTGATTTAGTAAGGAGAATCAGATCTCATCATGAAAAATTACTGTTTCAATTTATCATTTTGGCAAATAAAATACCTAAAGCAAAACCTGTTGCATGCTGCCTGTTTGTACAAAGAAACAAGTGACTTGAATCTTTCCAAATCCGAGTTTATGTGATACTTACACAGTAAAAAAGGGAAGAATACAATCTTTGTGTACCAGCCCAAATATCCAAAGGGGCTTAGAGACAAGGAGGGGGAGCTGTAACATATCTCATGCATCAAAACTATTTTGTCCTCTAGTGTTTTCTTATATAAAAGTTTTAAATATCACCATGCAGGTGTGTATATGTAGGCACCTGCATTCTCCTCTCCTTTACTGCTGATCAACACCCAAGGAGCAGACTGAAGACATGTTAAAGCATCATAATGGGTGCATTTATTGTAAAGAAAGCAGTGTGTAATACTCCAACAAGCTGGATGGTGATAAATCCACCACTGCCCAGTCTTACGGGTCATAAAAACAGAACCAAAATCCAAACCCCACTACAGACTGATTGTTATCACACACCATAGTGTAACACAGGTACAGCTAAGGTAAAAGAAGCCAGCACAGCAGTTCCTGACCTCCACACCTCAGAAAGATCCTCTGCTGTGAGTCTGGGACATGTCCTGACAGCAAGCACCTATTGGTAAAACTGCAAATAGGCAACTGAAGTTACACAGTTTCACACAACTAACGAGTTGTGCCATCTTTATTATTTTTTTTTAATCATTATTTGCAAAGTCAATAAAAATCCACTGTTAGGAACATAATAGAGAAAAATGCATTTGGGAAAAAAAATGTGGAAGGCAAATAGGAACAAAACTAATTTAGTTGCAGTACAACTACATGAAGGGTCAAGGGAAGGGTGAAGCTATCACATCCTACCAAGCAAGTTTTCCAGAGGAAGCAGAATGTACTTCACCAAGACAGCTGAGCCTGTTAAGTAACTCACAGAATATTTAACACGTGGTCATCTGAGCAGCACACAAGTTGCTGTTCAGAAGAGCAGTTATCCTGCCTGCCCCATGGCAGAGGCGACTGCCTGTGATCTAGAATGTCATCTTCAGCCTTCTCTAAATTCAGACACAGTCAGAGGCTATAAAAGATCCACTGCTCTACAGCTTTATACCACTTACCTTGAAATAATTTTTTTTAACCTGGGTTGGAACTTTTTGTTTGTTTGTTTTTTTAATACTGGCCTATAAAATCTGTTGCTAATCAACCATCAAGGCACCTAAGTAAAGTCACAAACAATCCTGGCCTTACAACCACAATACAGTTTCCACACCTATGCAGCCACACCACTTGCAAAGGGTGCACTGGAGCATAACCACTAGGTGGAGAATTTCCACCCCCTGGCTGCTCCTTATGAACTTCCTTCCACGAGGGAAACAAATGGCAGCAATGAACACCTCTCTCACTCTCAAGGCAAGGCGTTCAGGCACTGTTATCAGCAATAAGTGCACTGTAACCCCATGGAAGGGCAGCCCAAGGGGACACAGGGCTCACACAACACCCAGGTCTCAGAGCTGTGCCTCTGCTACAGCCCTCTGCACCAGAGGAGCTCTCCTTCAAACCTCTCCCTGCTTCCTTTCCTGGAATCAGTTCACAAGAGAAAAGAAAAACCAAACATTCCCTCCTCCACCACACACACAAAGTAGGTCTCTTTAAATACATTTTTTGTAAACACATTATGCCAGATTTTTTTCATTAGCATTTGAATTGCCTCATTTTTTTTTTCTTTTTTTTTTTTTTTTTAAATCAGGTCAGCTATAAAAGTGCTAATTTTGGCCTGCTTCTGCTTTATTGACAACGCAGCACTTCCTCCTGCACAACATGTAGAATATTCTGAGGACAGGTCCCCTTTGCAGGCAGCTGTTGAGCGGTGACCACACGGGCAGCGTGGCCAACAGAGGCACCTCAGGGGCTGACGACGTGCCCTGACCAGGTCTCGTGCTTGGTGCCAGGGGCCAGGTGGGTGATCACCACCTCCACCGCCTGCAGCTTCTCGTTCTTCGGGGGGATGGTGCACATCTTGTAGGTGACCTCGTCGCCCGCCACAGGAACGTACTCGCCTTCGATGCTGTGGAGGGGAAGCTTCAGTTAGTCATGAATCACACAAGTTCTCACTCTTTGGCAGCTTATTTAAATTTTTATCGTGGTAATTAGCTCAGAGAGATATAACTTCAGGGTTTGGTTTTTTTGTTTGTTTGTTTTTCTTTTTAACAGAGTCTGTCATCCACCGAAGTCTGAGGTTGATTGTGGTTGTCTTGCAGTGAAAACCTATGAATATACTATAAACACTATCCCACTCCTAAAGATGAAGAAACAACCAACCAAAAAAATTATTACAAAATAAAAACAAAACCCACAAACCCCCTCACTCTCCTATGCCTTAAAGAACACTCAGTGAGCCCAGGTTTGGGCAGCACTCCTGCGGGCACCAACACCTCACCCGCAGGCAGCACTAGAGGGCAGCGCTCACACGGTTTGACTCGCACTTTGGGGATGGGGTTTTTAAACTACATAAAGTCGATCTTTTTCTTTTCCCCCCGAAGCTTTTGAAGTTTGGGGTTGGTTTCCGCCCCCCCCCCCAACTTTTTAACAAAAAAAAATTAAAAAAAANTGGCAGCTTATTTAAATTTTTATCGTGGTAATTAGCTCAGAGAGATATAACTTCAGGGTTTGGTTTTTTTGTTTGTTTGTTTTTCTTTTTAACAGAGTCTGTCATCCACCGAAGTCTGAGGTTGATTGTGGTTGTCTTGCAGTGAAAACCTATGAATATACTATAAACACTATCCCACTCCTAAAGATGAAGAAACAACCAACCAAAAAAATTATTNTAGGTTACTTCACTGTAACAGTTTGTGATATGAAAGAAAACCAACAAAGAGAGCACAAGCGAGATATGATGCCAAACATTTCAAAAGTACTTGCTGTGAGAAAAGAGAGTGGTGCCACCCTGATGAGTTACGCTGCAGAGACCCTCATCCAGCAGTCAGGGAGGTCTCCAGGAGTCACTCACTCCTACCTCTCCTCCACCAGTGTGATGCCATGGGATGCTGGTGGACTCACACTGTGCATCTGTAACTGCACATGAGTCCTTAGCTGGAACCAGAGGGAGATGCCTAAAGGGCTGTCACCTTCTGTTCAGAATGAAGTGTTGATGAAGCAGAGAACTGCAAAGTCCAACAGCCTTCCTCACCTCCACCCCTGCACTCGACATCACAGCTTTGTAATAAAAATCCCAGCACGTGCCAGTGAAGACCAGCAGAGATTTCTCCAACCTGCACTGCCATGAGCTCTGACAGTGCAGATGATGCTACTCCAACTTTTTTTAAATATACCTACACGAGCCCATGCTCAGGTGCCCCTTCTCTGACAACCTATGCTCTAGATTTCTTGTTGTTTGAAGGTTTTCGGTGTCTCTCAGCAGCATTTGTATTTAGGAACATACACACTAATCAGTTCTACCAGGTTTCTAATTGATGTCACTTGCTTGTAAACTCCTATTAACTGGAGGTGAGATTTGGGGCTCTGGAAAGAAAAAGGTTTCCTGGGTCAGAAGTTTGCCTCACATCACTGGGTTTGTTATTTGCCTTCACTGGGAGCATGGTCACACCACCCAGGAATTTTACCTCACATGTTTCTGTTAATAGCAAAGATCCCAGATTTTAACAGTGCCCTTCATATCCACTCTCATCTCGTGACCCATTATTGTTAGGGCTTTTCTATTGCAGGAAAGACTGGCAGGACTGATAGGAGGTAAAGTCACTGGTCTTTACTGCCAGTTGTGACTTCACATCAGAGTTTGCTTCTCCCCATTGTTCTGCTAAACTTCTTCAGCTTCATCTCCTGCACTGCCTCTCCTCAACCCTTCCCCCTCTGAAGGCTGTCTCAGCTTCTGCTGCCCTCTGACTCCTGCCTTGGCAGTGCTGCTGAGGGAGCTGGTGCCAGGCTGTGCTGGAGCACCAGCAGCCTGTACCCAGGGACAGGATGGGTAAGTAGGCATGTACAAGGGAGGTAAAACTGACCCATAAATCAGAACTTCTCCCATGGGGAATTAAAAAAAAAAAAAGTCATTGTTTGCTAGCTGATTGTATCAACATGATATTGAAAATGCTCCTGGTGTCTGGATAAGGACCTAAAATCCGCTAGGAGTTGTTAAAGGCAGTCCCAAGGCCTGTGGCTTGAAATGCATATCCTTCACACTTTCTCTGCCTGGGCTAAACCTCTGCTCCAGAGCTGCCTGTGAGTGCAGGAATGAGACCCAAGAGGGCACGTCCTAAGATGAACTCTTCAGAACAGTGCCTGGGAAAACAGGAGTAAACTGAAGGCAGAAAAATATTTACAGAAAAATCAAGATAAATCTTCCTTCATCAGACCTGACAGCCCTTTCCAACCCACACAGACTGATCCAACTGACCTTTATTTCATTCCAAAGTCTCCGAGCCAACCTGTCAGCCCAGCCCTGTATCACACTGCATTCAAGCTCTCACATCTGACTCCTGCTCTGGCTGTCCTCTCCAATTCCTGCCTTCATTTAAACCCTACTTCCCCCATTTCCAACAGGTTTAAGATCCTTTCAGGTAAGAAGAGATTGCACACCCAATCCTTACTTTCCTTTCAGGAGCAAAGATTAACTTACTTTTTCTACTGCCAAAGGAATTTGCCACCAAATACCCCACAGTTTACCCTGACTTTGAAACAGTGGATTTCAAGCAAAGATGATGCAGCACCAGCAAGTACAGAACCTGACAAGGGGGCATGCAGGCCAGAGGAGTGACACAGGAGAGGATCAAACCACAAGTGAAAATGGGAACAACACAAAATTCCATCATCTTTCCTACTTGAAAATCTTGTAGCCAAAAATAGTGTTACTATAGAGCTACAGTCACATTGCCATGAGCAGGAACTCACAACACAACCCATGCAGGATGTCAGTCCCACCTGGGCACAGCAGCACCTTTCCTTGGAAGGCAATACAGCACAGGCATTTTACCTCTACAAGGGAACTCAGGATGAGCAAAACACAGCAAGCAGGAACATTCCTAGGTGGATGGAATGAAAGCAGACACCAGGAGCTGAAGCAGAAAGGCTACACTGACTCAGGTACAACTGAGCCAGTGGAACAAACCACAATGACACTTGTTTGTTCATGTGGCCTCCAGGAGCTGCTGCAGGCAGCGTTGCAGGGAGCACAGGCACAGCAGATACGTGGGGCAGGAACTGAAGCAGCATCTCCTCTTGGCATTACAGCCACTCCAGAGCAGGGTTTGCTGCCCAGGGTGGGAACACACACCGTGAGCACTGAGATCACCACTGTGCAGGCATCAAATGAAACAAATGCCCTGTCCAGGAAGGGATCACAGGTTTGGCTGAAAGGGTTGGTTTGGGGTTTTTTGTTTGGTTTTTGGTTTGTTTGCCTTTTTTTTTTTTTCAAACAGGAACTTTACATGTTCTTTGAAAGCTCCTGTGAAGTTAGTGAAATAAATATTTGAAATCTGCAAAATTAGGGAGGTATGGTTAATGGAAAAGGGAAGTGGAGTCACAGCCTCCTGAAGCACCAATATACAAAGGTTTAAAGCACCTGAAAAATGGAGATATATTAGGTATTATTTGAATCTTCAAAATCAAGGGAGTAAGAAGTACAGCTTGAGCACTAAAAAAAATGACGGGTGTTTTGTTGGGGTATGTTTGGTTTAAAACTGAAACATGATTGTGTACCTGGATGGGTTCTGGTTAGAAAGGTGTTGCAGATGTACTGGTAACCAAAATGATTCTGTTTTTCCAAGAAATAAGACCAAGAGAATCAGAACTAAAGTACAACAAGCTGCAGCCAGGGAGAGGAGGAGCAAAGGGTCCAGCCCAGACTGCAGGACACACTCAGCCATCACCAAAAGCCACTGCATCCCTCAACACTTGTCAGGTGACTGTTTCAGGCACTGTTACGTAGCCCCTAGTCTGCAAAGGAGGAAAAACAAAAGAAACACAAAATATTCATTGACCCACATTTCTAATGCTGAATCATGAGATTAAATACCCATTATTCCTTCTACTAAACAGATCAGATTAGCCACAAAATCTGCACAGCCCAAAGCATTACCCAGAAAGGTGCACTTTACTCCACCACAAAGCACTTCTTGCAGGGTTGAGCATTATGCTGACAGCATCAGTTCTTTTCTTGGTTTCTTCCCTTATCCAAGCTGACACTAGAAGAGAATGAAGCTTGCAAGATAAAACCTCATCCAACCCCAGCACATCATCTTCTGATCCCCTAATCTGTAGTCTTTCCTTTCTTGTAAAAGAGATCTTACTCCATCAAGGCCAGGTCTGTTCTTTACACAGCTGCGTAAAAGGGTTGTGGCCACACAAACATCTCCAATTTCATTTTCTGCTCTAGGCCTTTGAACTTTCCCCCCACAGCTCAGATATTCTTTTCTGTCCTGCTGTTTTCAGATCACCCGTCATTCTTGGTGCCTAACAGATACAAGATTATTAACTCATTGTCCCCAGTGCACATGAAAAGCAAGAGGACAAAGGTCCCAGTCCGCAGCCTGAATAAATGTTAGTGAACAGAGTTCCCTGCACAGTGTTTGCCCACCGAATGCTGCTCCTGGGACACAGAGACTTACTCCAGCATTGCAAGTGCTACTTAGAGGCAGAAATAAACAACTTCCAGACTGTGCAGCACTTCTGATGCTGTTAGGAAAGAACAGGATGATGGCACCTGAAAGGACATGTGATGGTGGCACTGGAGGCCCTACACAAAGCTGGGGGAAGATCCTCCATCAGGAAGCAATTGCCTTCAGCAGTGGGCAGGAAATGAACAGGAAAAGATCAGAGAAAGTGAACAGAGTTCTTGGAACAGATTCAGCCTACAACAGACACTCTATAAACAATGTGAGTTACCTGGATAATTCTGTAAAGGAAATTAAGCATGGACGTTGTTGATGTTCTATGTTGATTAAATATTTTTAAATCTGTATTTTTTACTTTTACCCTAATTATGTTAGATGTTGATCTAGAGGAAGGTGGAGATTTTCACAGCTATTTGAGATATCAGAGTACTTGTTCAACTCAAAATCATGGGTATCATGTAACCAGGAATTTTAAAACACTGAAACGGCTTCAAGCTAAAAATAGGAAAATGCCTTCCTGATGTTACTGTCCAAGTGAGACACAATAGAGTGAGTTTTAGACTATCCAGCAACTCCCTTTTCCCAGCTCAGCCCCAGTCTGGTGTGGTGGAGCATTTTATCCTGCACTATTTTTAGGAAACTGGGAGGTTATTAGGAAATTACCTAAATATGGAATGTTCTAGTTCTTCCTTCTCACAGCTGCTATTCATATTCCAGGGCTCCAGCTAAACCTCTTGGGACAAAGATGAAGTCACATAGAAACATTTCTGAACAAGAGTTTTCAGTGAATTCCGAGCCTCGCTGATCACCAAGCCTCCCATGGATCAGTTATCTTGTGGGCTTCTGAAGGTTCACTGAACACCTCAACACACCTCCCAGGAACCCTATTTAAGGTATCTTTATTTAGGAGCAGGACCTGACAGAGTAATGAACCGCTATGAGTTACTAACCCCAAACACCCTCCCGTGCAGTCCCAGCATCCATCGGCAGAGCCAGGGATGACCTTATCAGGCTGTCTGGCAGGCAAAGCAGAAGCAGGGCTGCATCTCCTCCCCAGTCACACTTGTAATCAGGACAGACAGTTGGAAAGAGGTTCAAAGACTGAAGAATCCCAGCTGTTAATATCCAAGGTCTCTGCTAATGGATTTCTCTGTCCTCTGTGCCACTGCAGAGAGAACTTCCCGGGAGCTGCCTCATCTAGGACAGAAGTTGCACTTCCCTCCTAGTGCAGTGGAAGCATCATCTTCATGCCCAGTTTTTCTACCAAGATCCCTAGTCACGGTGTTTGGATCCACACTCAGACAGTTATGGCTCTGTATCTACTTTCAGCAGCTGGTTCAACACCAGGCAGCACAGCACACTCCATGAAGCAACTGGCGATCACAAGAGGCAGAGCTCTCCAAGGATGCCTACGTGGGCTCAGCCAGAGCTACAGAAGATGCTTGTTCCTGCAGGCACCCAGCTTGGATCCTGTCACAATCATACCTACTGTTTGCATCAGGAAACCAAAGCCCAGGGCAGTTCTGGTTTGTGCTCACTGACCACAAAGAGCCTCCATCCTCGGCTGGGCACAGCCTGCAGGGCCCATTGCAGGAGGAGTGCAAGTCTTGGCTTTGACCTAAAAACTTTGCTTCGTGTAGGTGGAGATTCTGGGAAGGTTTAGCTACAATAACAACTACAGCAAGCTGGCTCTTCTTCATGCACCACTGCAATGGGAGTCTTCTCAGCCAACGAGGGGGATGGGGAAACCTTAGGAAAAATATTATCCATGTTTTATTTCCAAACCCCTTTCGAGAAAGATCTGGAATTCTGCTGCCTCTCCTGCCCACACCAGGTAATCTGTTTATTTCAGACACTTCAACAGATGCAGCAAGGCACCAGAAAGGGAGCATGTCAGGAAGGAAGTGTGCAGCCCAAAGCAGGGAAGTCATCAAGAACTTTCAGTATTTTGAAGAAAATCAGAAAGCTCAGATTTGGTTTCCCAGCAGCCCCAGAGCAGTCAGTTCCAGTCAGTAGAAACTGTTTTGCTGCTAGTTCACAGAAAAGGCAGAGACCAGAAAAGTTTCTTCTCTCATCTCAGACTCAGCTCACAGATCCTTTAAAGTTATCAGTTAATTTCCAACACATATTTTTCCACTCTTCCAGATGAGCAGCTCCACAGAGATGAGATGTGGCATTAATGCTTTGCATTAAATGAGCAATCTGGAGGACAATCAGAGGAAACAAAGGAGCACAAAAAGATGATCTCTCCACAGTCACAAATAGCTGATAGCAGGGAAAAAGGGGGGCTCTCCCTGCAGGAAGGTGCAGCTGACAGCACAGCTGACAGCACAGCTCCAGCAGAGACAGGAACTGAGAGGCAACAGCAGGACAGGACTGTATCTCACCTGGGAACCCAAAGAGTCCAAACCTGTTCAGCACTGCAGTTACAGGCATTGCAGGCAGCACAATCTCCCAAAAATCACATCACAGTGCAGAAGGTAAAGCACAGCAAACTCAGGATTTCTCCAGGGCCCCAGGGGAACTGTGTGTCAGCATCCCCGGGGAGGTACAGCATCAACCCTCCAAAGCCATCATTACACATGGGGTCAGGAATCCAGCCTGAAGGCCTCTCTGCAATGCAGCATTTGTCCCTTCAGAGCCAAGTACTGGCAAACTGCAGAAAACCCACAAACACTGTATGTTTTTTTTCCTGTTCCATTACATCTGATGCTTTTGCAAAATAAAATCTTCTTTAAAAAAAAAAAAAAAAGCACAAGAGTGTGGTCACTGCTCTTTGGTGAACCAGCTCTTTGCCTTGTCCTTGCAGGTACACAGGCTTCAGGCCAAATTCCAATCAAATGCAAAAACCTGGAGAGCAAACAAATATCCATGATGTGCTGGCTCCCAAACACACTGGGCAAGCACAAGGGTGGGAGTGCTCTGTGCAGGGCTCTAATGCACAGCATTTGATCTGCTTCTACAGGTAACCCCACCCCACTTCCCCTCAGTCCACCCCCTGTTTGGAAGGGAGGCTGATGTGGACCTGTCAGTGCTCCCAGCACAAGGCAGGGGAGCTCAACAGCCACCACTGCAGGGGTTCCCTGTGTGCCCTCTGGAAACATCCCACACCCGCAGGCAGAGTGGCAGAAGAGTCCAACTGAGGCCACCAGCAACGCTGCACGTCAGTAACAACCAAACCAGTGTGTGTGTGTCTGTAAGAGCTGACTCCTACTGTGGAACACAAGCTGAGGAGGTGAGATACAGGAGGATACAGTTCTCAGCACTGATGCTGTACCACCATCACTTTGGTGACAGTGGATCACCTTACGGGCTGGTGGAAATGAAATCATTAACCACACGCGTCACAATTAAAAATGCAATTAAGAGCTTTTAAAAAATTTCACTCCAGGCAAATAAATTTGCCTTTGTTTCCTGCTCTCCAATAACTGGAATATATCTCTGGAAATATCTGGAATTACTACCCCACTAACTCCTCTATCTCCACTCTTTGCCAGCTGTGGTTTTACATTCACTATAGCAAGCACATTTTGTATTTGTTCTGGGGAAGAGTGAGGTACAAATCCGAGAAAAACAAAATCTGACCACGCTCGGGCACCATGGCATTTTCCTAGTACAGCTGTTCATACTGGCCTGAGAACTGTCCCCAGCGAGCACAGGGAAGCAGGACTCACTGTGCAGGTGATGCAGCAGGTGGCAGTAAGCCTGTGGCTGGCACCTCTGGCTGGGTGGCAGGGGTGTGGCAGCCCCCTCGGTGCCGGTGGGTGGGTGTGAGCTGGTTCTTATCTGTCCATCTCCAGTGCCAGGGGTGTTGCAGTTGGGGAACCGCAGGTGTTTCACCCTGCAGACCAACCCAAGAAGGTGCCACGAGCACTGCCAGGAAGCTGTGGTGGCTGTCACCAGAGCTGCCACTGTGCCTCTGCCAGCCACACACCACCACCTACCCATGCTGGCATTTCCAGAGAACACCAAGTTGCCCTGGCAATGGCCATAAACTAAAACACAAGAAGTTGCACCTCAGGCTGAGGAAGAGTTTTACACTGGGGATGGCAGAGCACTTAGAACAAGCTGCCCAGGGAGGTTGCGGAGTCTCCCTCTCTGGAGGCACTCCAAACACCCCTGGATGTGTCCCTCTGTCACCTGCTCCAGGTGCCCCTGCCTTGGCAGAGGGGTTGGACTGGATGATCTCCAGAGGTCCCTTCCAACCCTAACAGTTCTGTGATTCTGCATTCCTACCCACACCTGAAGTCCAACACAGTAGAGCAGTTTTGCTGCAAGTTCCACTCATAAAACATGTTCATATTCAATTGTACAGATAATGAAATTGTAAATTTTCTAGATATCAAGTGAAGCTTTTGAATGTCACATATATTTGCCCATATTTTTGGGCTAATGCTTACTTAGGAAAATGGAAATGCCATGTTAAGAGTTGTTATATTAAAAATATGTGGAAACTTACAGGAAACAGGCATCCCATCTTATGGAAGACATTTTCACTGAAGTATAACCTTACAGCTACCCAAAGCTTAGGAAAGAAAATAATTCCTCAAATTAAGTATTTATTTTTCTAATCATATTAATCTGCAAGATAGGCAGCTAGCCCCAGCGCTCAAAACCTTCACTAATCATCGCAGCTTAGTGATGAACACAGAGAAACAGTCCATCTTGCTGAATCCAAACTGGCATAATAGTTTTATCCATGTTTCTGAAATTCTAGCTTATGGGAAGAACTGATTCACGAGAAACATTTCACAAGTAGGTGGTTATACTGCACTGGGAATAGACTGACATCCCTCACATTCACGTTTAACTGAGTACAATAGGTAGCAAAGAATCAACTGATTTACCTAAGGAGAATCTCAAAACTCAGACTACACAAACCAGAGTCCTTGGAGTCCCCTGAGCCACAGTGCTGGTTGCAGAATCTGCTGCAAAAAGCAATTCCCATTAATAAAGAGCAATCTTTCTAATTCACTGTGAAATAAACTGAAATGAAAGGCATTACTAATTTGTCCTTCCAGTGCTGCCTTGCATCAGAATTAAGACAGTGATACCATCACCCTCCAGCACTAAAAGCTGTTTCCAACAACTCAAATATACCCAGAGTAATTAAAGAACACAATGCGCTGAAACCTTCAGCACTTCAATAATGGCACTTTTCGCTAACAGGTTGAGGTAGAAACATCACCTATTCTTGGAAATGAAGCTTTGAAATGGTACCTACATAGGGAACATTTAAAACAGCAGCCCAGTGCTGGTTCAATAGAAAAAAGCTCATTGACTTCAAAGGAGCAGAATTGACCAAGAGAAGTTACAAAGAACACGAAACATTTTAGTCCTACAAAATCCATATGAACTAACCTTGCTGAAATGTTTCTGAAAATGGTCTTTGAATGCATAAATAGGCTTGAAGAAGAAAGGCATCATTTACCTGCTGTGGAGAAGGAAGGAGAAGTGAAGGGCCATATTGAAAGCCAAGATGTCAGCACAACATCAGAAATCACTAAGAGCCAGCTCTGTTTATGACAGGAGGAAATTTCCATGGGAGGCAGTGGATCCCCAGTACTTGAACTCTGTTAACAGAGAGGTTGGGTAAAGCACTTGGCCAGAAAGGCACAGGTGCCTCCCAAGAGTGGGAGGAGGTCCCCTTCAACCTTCCTCTCTCCAGCAAACTTAAAGAGAGGTGCTGTGCTGCAGAAAGACCACAGCAGGTGCAGCACTGCACAGGGAGACTGTTCCCCACCCATATGACCATCGGACTGGAATGACACAACTGAAAGAGAAGACAGGCAGCCTGATGTGGTGGGGAGAGATGAGATGTGAGCTGGGGTGGCAGAGCTCGGGCTGAAGGCTGTACCTGAAGAGCCACAGCCCATCATTCCCTGCCCACACAGCAGCTCTACCCCTCTCAGCCTCTATCTGCTCCAGCTTTCCCACGGAGGGTTGGTCTGAGGGCACGACAGGCTGAGGCTGACAGCAAGCACAGAACCTCTCTGCATCAGCAAAACAAACGTGCTGAAAATACATCAAGAAGTGTGGCTGCCCATAAGCTTTTACAACCTTGGTGACTTGCTCAATAGTGCTTTAGGACAGATGGAGTGGGTGGAAGAAAGGGGAGGGTGGCACACCACAGTGAGGGCACAGTTACTCAAATATACCTTCCTGATGGCTCACAGTCAAAGCATTTGAAAGCACGTGGGATCAATATGTCAACCAGCACAGCCCACGAGAAGGGACTCCTGTGAGAGGGGGCCTCTCACACAGATCATCAAAAATCACAGCAGACAAAGTTACCTTCATAATGTCATACAGGATTTCAGCATAGGAGACATATGGGAATCTTAATCAGCCAAACAGAAAAACTGCCAGTGGAGCTTCTAGGAATTAGAGCTGATTGGAGGGGGATTGAGGGTAGGAGCACCTACAGTGTACCCAGAATCAAGTTCTGGGTTTGTACCTGGGGAGAAAAATGTGTTGGGCCATAAGATGGAAACTGGGGAACAGTGGGCAGATCAGTTTGTATTTTGTATATACAAACAAAAGGGCAGCCCAAATCAAAAAGTTAACTCCAGGGTTTTTAAAGGGTTAATTTCACATAACTGAAGAAGATTTTACCAGTCTAATTAGAAGAGAAAATGTACAGAGAAAAACAAAAAAAAAAACCACACACACACAAAAAAACCCAACCAAAAAACCCACAAAACAGGATTTAAAATAGACAGTTCTTCAAAAGGAATTCATTAGAAGGCTAAAAATTCATGTTTCTGTGAGAGCTGTTTTAACTAAACCCCTGCTGATCAGTAACTGTATAGGTCAGATGAGATGTTCACAGTTACATTTTTTAATTGTGACATAGGAAATGCTATTTTTAAGTCATTCGGGAAATGAGAAGAAATTGCACATTTGCATTAGACAACAGAAAAAGAAGATATTAAATGGCATTTCCTTGGGTTGAGTGCATTGAGTCAGACCACTCAGCCCATGAGCCCTAGAGAGCTTTGGCTCCCCCACTGTATCATTTCAGAGACCTGGAGGAAGGCCAGTGTGCTCCTCCAAAGACTTGTGCTGCACACACAGGCAGGAGAGACAGCTGGGGCAAGGTAAGTCTGTAAGACTCTTGTTGACTTACCATGGGATAACCACTCTGAACAACAAATAAGGATTATGCAGCTTCAATACTGTCAACAATAGGTAGAATAAAACTGGTGATGGATCTAAAAGGTTATGGGAGAATAAATGTCAAGCAATCTTAAAACACACCCCCAGAGATCAGTTTCAGCCCCAAGGCTGGTCAACATCTCAATCTAGAAACAAAATTAAAATTGCCCACTGAACCTTGGAGATTAGCCAAGCAATAAATGACCAGGAGAGTCAGGGGGTGTGCTCTGGATCCCTGGGCAGGGAGATCCTGTGAGTTCCAGTGAGAGCTGCTGCACTGCAGCCAAACCAGAACTTCTACATCCAAGAACCAGGACTGCAGGCACTGCTGTCAGGGGTGCAAGGCTCTGTCTGGGACTGCACCAAACTTTGCTGCTGCAGAGGATGATGAGGTCAGAGCAGGTAAGCAACTCTGCAAAGTCGAGGGATAAGAGGGCTAATACGATTATGGGATGTACAGGAAGAGAACCAGAGCAAGATTCTGGAGGAAATTGTACCTCCATATACTGAAAGTGCATGTACAGTGTATGGTCTTAAAAGTATACTTAAATTCTAGAGCATACTTAGAGACTAAAGTCTGATTTAGAACAAAGAAAAATTCTTAGTGAGGGACTTCAAAAACTATCTGTGCAGTTTATCAAAAGGTGAATTCAGAGGTGATGGTTCTCTGTGTTCAAAGCCAAAAAGCAGAGGTACTAATAAACCCTTTCACAGAGCAAGCTTTAGCTATAAACGACTCACAACTGAAGCTAGATAAATTCAAGGAAGTAATAAAGTGTGACTTTTCTCAACAGTAAAAGCAATTAACCTTTAGTTTAATAATGGTACAAGCAGTGCAAAGTTAAAAGCATTGAGTTTCCAGTGTCTTAACATTAAAACTAAATACTGTAGAGATTATTTGCTTCAGGCAAATAGAAGTTTCTGGGTCTGGGCAAAATTGCACAGCTTATCATAAGAGATTTGACAGGATCATCTTCTAGTTTTCAACTCAATGGATTTATACAGGAAAAGAGCAGCATAATCTATTGCTGCCAGTAACACCTGCACAACCCCTCTCTGCTGGGGTAAGGATGACAGACTGTAAACCAGCCTTGTACCTAAAACATCCAGAGCACTCAGTAACTGCAGCAAGCCGAAGCTGCAGCCTCCCCTGGCCACCCAGAGCACTTACTCCGAGATGTGCACGAAGATGTCGGGCCCTCCATCCGCGGGGGTGATGAAGCCGTGGCCTTTGGAGCGGCAGAAGCACTTACAGACACCTTTGTAGACAGGACCCTCCGATGCCCTGACGGTCCTGCAGAACACACAGGAAGAGCAGGTTGCTGCTGAGCACACTCCCAGTTGTGTCAGCCAGAGCAAACTGGCCAAAGGGCATAATGGGCCAAATTACTCCCAGTGAGCAAATTCCTCTGCAGCAACTGCTTAATGCTCACGTTCAGACACCGCTCATGTTTTGTCCGTGGTTTTTCTAAGGGAAGGAAGGATGATGAAGACCTTTACTTGCACTGTAATCCATCAGTTGCCACCTTGAACCCATCTGCTCTATCCCTGTGCCAGATTTTCTTTCAAACACCATGCTAAATGTATGTCTCTCTTACCTTCGATGAGTTTGGAGTACCAGTGTGCCCCAGAGTGTTGTGTTTTCACAAGTTTCACAGCGAGTGTGCACATGTATCGCAGTGCAGTCATACAGATGTATAAGTGTGCACACACCCCCCTTCTGCATGCATGCCCATTGTTATCCTGCCAGACTAGGATCCACTGAAGCCAATGTTTCACCTCCAAATGACTCCAGCAGGCTATGAAGCCTAACTGGTGTGCTAGTTACCCACCAAGACTCCAGACTGAACTCCTCCTCCACTCTCATGGGACCTGTATTTTAAAAATGAGACAGATTTGCAGACGAAGTTTTAGGATGATTCACTGCCACAAAGAAAAGTGACTTGCATGAAGAAAGACCCACTGTGAAAAGTGTGCAGTTAAATCCTTTTCCCCATTAAATACACCAAGTGGAAACTCCAGGGATCCAAATTCACTCAGACACTTTCATTAATGAAGTCAACTGTTTTAGACATTTTATGGATTTTACATTGAGGAGTCACTAGACCAGCACCATCTCACACCATGAGTATCCAGTAGGTGCTTCCACATTAGGGGAGGATTTTGGTACAATTCTTCAAATTCAGTAAGTTGCCTTCAAATTCAGTAACTATGTTGCCATTTGGTTACACACATCATGGCAACTTGAAATTCACTTTCCCAAATGTTTAAATTTTCCTGAAGTTTAAATAAAATTGTTTTTTTAAAAATGGTGGTAAACTCTGTTCCTTCCATCAAACTAACACTAAAGAAATACAGTAAAAACTGCTAAAGAGAGAAATCTCTATTAAATCACTCCATTTCCAGCTCCATAAAGCTGTCAAAGCACCTGACCTCACAAGTGCTTGTTGCACAGAAAAGCACTCACTGTCCTAAACGAGCCATTAAAGTTCAATTGCATCTTTCAAGGAGATAAAGCACTGTGGGGGATGAGGCCCCACACTTCCAGTGAACCAAAATTGAATAAACCCACTGAATAATAAGCCACTGTGTCACATCCATCTTCTCTAAACAACTGTGGGGCCAGAGCTCACCTACAGCTTCCCTTGTTTAAAGAGGACACACACACAAATTCAGAGCTATTTTGATTTTCAGAGCAAACAAATACAGCAAGATCTCTATACTAATTAATGATTAAAGAATTGTGGAAGCTAAATAACAAAATCTTTTATTTGGTAAGAACCAGACTAGGATTAACAGCTGAGAAGACTTACAAAGAGCTCATTATTAACACAAAACTGAGGCAAGCTAGCTTGGACTTGCTTTTCAAGGGCAACCCCAATTATTAAGTCAATTATGTTCCTTTTAGCAGTCTACTTCCATTAGGAATTTTAGGGCATTTGAAGGCTTTTGGAACTGCAACATATAAACTTTTCTTCTGCTGCTACTGTTCCTTTTTTTGCCTCATTTTGAATAGAGAAGTAATAATAGGAAGCATCACTGAGATTATTATTTAAATCCACATGGATAACTCTGGAAGAAAAGAGCTGGGTAGCACTGCAAAAACTAAAAGGAAAAAGCAGATGAGGTGGCACAACCCAGGCTGGCTGTGGGGCTGAGATCTTGCTGCCACAGTGCTTCACTCAGCACTGCCTGACCTCCCTCACACAGACTGCAAGACTGGCTGAAGTGCAGTGATTGACCACAGCTTCACATAACACCCTCAGACCCCGATTCAAAGGCTCTGAGATCAACAAAGAAGCCCACATTGCCTTCTGCAGGTCAGCCCCTCACTGGGAACCCCATCACAGGCACTGGGAATTCTTTGCAATGGCCAAACCTCACAGCACCATCCTCTGCTGCAGTTCTGTGGAGGGGTCTCCGTCAGACAGGACTTCCAAGAGCCTGCACAAGGCCACGGGAAAGCTCAGGGGAAGCCAACTCTGCTGGCAGATCACTACCTCAAATAAGTACAAACAGCAACAAATCCCATCTCATTTTATGGAAAACCTCACTAAAGAAACCCTTAGAGTTCAGAGTTCAGACCTTGAAAACCAACATATTCTTTTACAGGTCTATTCGAACAATCTTAGGATGGATACATGAAAGCTGGATAGGAAAAGCACTTTTCTCTGAAAACTGAGCATCCCTAAAATACAACCTGGATGATGATAGCACAGGTGTCAGGATCAAAGGAACTAAAACTTCCAGTGAGATCTGGTCCAGTGCTTCAGGGGCAGCGAGAAGAGAGCTCATGACAAAAAAAGGGGCTGGATCTAACTAAGAAACAGTAACAGGAACCAGTCCCAAGAGCTACAACTCAATGTCTGAAGAGAAAAGCAAAGCTTCAGACAAGAACTCTGTTATGAAAAGCCTCAGTGTAGTTTCCCCTCCCTGTAAGACTCTGGTCTTAAGGAGTGCAAGAGACTTTGAACATCCTTTACCAAAACAGAGCATAGAAAAACTACAAGAGATTTGGACTGAAAGTCTACTGGCATCAGAAGAGGTAACAGCAACACACCGAAGCATCTCCCAGATACAAACACCCCCGATTCCCCCAACTCCCTTGCCCTCTGCAGGGGCTGATGGCTCTGCCCGAGGGCAGTCGTTTGGCTGTGGTGTGAAGGGCGAATTTCCCGGTACTCACGCAGAGAAGGTCCTGGTCCGACGAGTGGGCAGCGGGCTGGGGATGAGGTACCTCATGGGCGACGGGGAGCGCTCCCGCACCCTGCGGCTCTCGGGCAGATGGAGGGAACCGGGAGAGGGTGGAGAGGCAGGGGACTGCTGCGAGGCGGAGGACGTGGGCTCAGAAGACATTCCTGATGCCTGGGAGAAGCCTAGAGAGAGGAAGAGATCTAACTTAGCCCAAAATGGGAATTGTCATAAAAGTCACAAACCCTTCAGATGATGGTTTTGTAAGAATGACTCACTTCCTGCAGACGTACACACGGACTTGGTTGCACCAAAAGCTCCTGCTCTGTATCAGTGACTTTGTATTTTTTAAAGTTTATTTGTTTTTTAAATATCACAGCTTTTGTAAGCTGTGAATTAGGAAGCTTCACTGAAAGCAGAAGACTCAACAACAAACGTATTTGCTTATTCCTGCCTCCCCCAGAGGCAATGAATGGCTCCTGAGCTTGAGCTCAGCCCCAGCACTAGGTATTGGTGTGCCTCATGCAGCTCCTGGGCTGGAGGAGTTTGACCACTGGCAGCACAGAGGGGCCTCCTGCATCTGCACACAAACACCTGTTACCAGAAAGAGCCACTTGAAGAGGAAATGCTGAGATAAAGGCTGCACCTCCCCTGCTGGAGGTTGGTTTCCTGGTGCAGTCATCTGTGAGCACAGCTCTGCCAGCTCGTAACACCTTCAGCTTGACGTCGAGAAGAGAATCATGTAAGTGCTCCTTAATTCAGTTCGGGCTGAGTCAGACAGCTAATTCACTCTGCCAAGGACAGGAATGCAGACAACGCTGCGAGGCCGTCTCTGGCCGTGAAGAGGTGACCCCTCCCACCTGGAGCAGCCTGGTAGACCCAGCAGTCCCCTTGGGTAGGTCTGAGCTTGCTACAATCTCCCAGAAACTGGGAAGCCAATAGTCCACACCTGCAGTGAGACCCCCCAGCATCCTCAGGTTTGTTCTTATTAAGGTCCTGCAGCAGAGAAGGGAGAAGATCTCCTTCTCAGTGCACCAACTGCAATGTGTGTCTCATCACACAACAAGCAGAACCCACAGAACCCATGAAAAGAGAAAGCTAAGAAACAGCAGCACTACTGTGCAGACAAATGCATGACTTACAGGTACAGCAGTGAAAAAATAAGAGGAATCCATCAGCACTGCTCTGTTTTTACTGTACAGGTCCCCATCCACACTGGAAGCAGAATAAGATGTACAAAAATAACCAATAACCCACTACACTCTTACTTAAGAAGACTAAAAATATCTGGTTATCCGGATGAGTTAGCAAAAAAAAATGTGGCGGTCTGGGTCAAGAAAATACCACGAAGGCAAGAAAAGCTGCTTTTAAGACCAATGGTTTAATTGAACTGAAATCTCTCACATTCATTATGCACCCTCCTTTTGACACCCACACTCCACAGCCCATGAATTATGGAGTGGATCCTTCACATGACATTTGAGAGATGCAGCCTTCTTGTCAATGACAAATTCATATTATTTCTTCTTGAAACTAAGGACTAAAATTAAAAAGGCCTCTTAAAAAATGAAGTCACCAGGGAACAAAGGCTTTTGTCTTCAATTGCTCAGGGTGCTGAGAAGCGAGGAAGTAGATAGTCATATTCCCTCCTCTACAAGCTTGAGCTTTCCACACTGTTCTGAAGAGCAACCACTCATGTGAGAACAAAACCCCAGCTTTAGGGAAGTCACTTCAAATATGGATGGCATTTGTCACCCATGACCTAATATGCTGCCAAGTGTCATAGCACAGTATTCTGCTGAGACTGAGATGATAACACCAATGGATTGGAATTTCCTTCTCTTCTTCCAAGGAGGCCTCCTGTGCTGGCTGGGAGAGAGGAAGTCTCACTGGCTTTCTAAAGACCTCTTCTCTGGGTGCTTTGCTTTCAAGGAATGCATGTTTGACATAGCAGGACTATAGCCCTAATAAGTCACAGGAAAACTAAGAGCAAACAATGAAAACCTCATTCTGATAATTCAGCACACATGGTCTGGCCTCTGCACAAGTGAAAATGCAGCTTTCAGTCACATGCTTTCTCTCCTTATCTAAATATAAATCAGCTTGTCAAGTGACAAGCAAAATGCAGAGTATTCATCCATCCACGGGCAATACAGGCACAAAGCACAGCCCATCCCTCTCCTCAAACAAGAGTAGGGAGGCAGAATTTTCTCTCCTTTCTTTAAAACACAAACAACCCACCAAAACATTTACAAATAAAGAAGGCTAAATGGAGTTAGAAGTGTGCTAACATATGTTATTGTTCCCATTTATATTATTTTTGTGCCCTCTGCTCTGTAAACACAAAATAAAGCAGCGATGTAGAACATTCAGTACCAATTCACTGTACAAATACACTTTTTGTTTTCTGCCTACAGCCAAGATAGATGAATAGCCTCAACTCTCCTAATTTCTATTACATGAGCCTGAAACCATGATCAGAGCTGGGAGAGAGCTGACACAAATGCACACAGCTGGAGGCAGCCAGCAGCAGCCATGCTCGACCTCACACCCACCACAGCAAGTGAGGACAGCTCAGCAAGGAGGGGATGCAGACCCACAGCACAGGGGATCTGTGGCTCTACTGCAGCCCAGCTACAGTCTGCATTGGCAGTGGGTTGTATCACTGCAGGGACAAGGCCACTGGCATATCCCTTTGCCTCTTGGGTTCCTCTGGCAATTGCAAAAGTCAGACACAATGAATAGGACTGGAGACTGAATGGCCAAGTTTTATGGTGTGTGTACAGTGGGGTGTCAGCAGCTCACGGCTCCTGCAGCAATGCAGAGGTGCACACAAGAAATGGTGCAGGGTTACTCATAAATCAAACCTTAAACTTCCTAACAGAAGTGACACAAGTGGAGTAGAGAGCAAGAAGAGTTACAAGCTGCCTCTGGTGTTGTTCCCCCCCACTCTAAATTTCCAACTACAAACAAAAACCTTACGCCTTTTAAAACCACATCTTACTATTTCTAAATCACTCCCCAATTTGTCACTTGAATAGCCACATTTACTCTTTCTTAAACAATAAACCCTACTAGTATCAAATATTGCTAAAGATCTAGCTTGTCAACAAGCTAGCTGGCTTGAGTCAGAAACCAGATATTATCTTTTCAACGTTTTATGGTCCCCAGCACAGAACCATTGTACTGACCACTCCAGGCTCCCACTGCCTTCATCACTCCTCCTTCAGCCAAGGCTGGGAACTCTGTTCTTGGACAGCTGAGGCAACACCTAATACATCTCATCCTATTCTTGCTAACCATGCTCAGTCATAGTAAGGTGACGTATTTCCTAGCTCAAGTACGATACATGGTTGAACAGGGAACTTTCTGTCCCTTCCAGCACTTGTTCTCAAGCTCTGCAACTCAGCTCCTCCTTCAGAGCTCAAGTCTCTGCCATTACTTCCATGCTGGTACACTCCCTGAAGATTTATCCCAGGATTTATTTCATATTGGCAGAAAATATTTATACCAAAACATGATAAATCTCTCATGTGTCTTGTGTCTAAGCATCTCCAAGTCTCATCTACAAGGCAAATGAGTTTATACAATGTTATACTATTACAAAGAAGTTATACATATGTAAATCCCCATGCACTTTTGAAAAGTTCTCCCTTTTTCAGCCTCCTCTCACATCACAAAACTTCAGGCACAATTACTGGTAAGTTTGTTCATGTGCCACTTTGAGCCTTTTAAGGCTACAGAAATCCTCTGAAATATTTATGTGGCTCAACTGTTACTCAGAACAATTAGTTCACTGTGTTTCCTCCCTAATCAACATTTTCAATAGGGGAAAACATTTCACATTACAGAGATCCATAACCATGGAAATTTATGAGACATACCTGTATTGGCAAAACAAAAAATTATCCTCTGAGGATATTTCATCAGCCAGCATGATGCGGATGGCAGGATCAGATCCTCACACCAGTACTGTGAGGCACCCACAGACTCCAGATGCCTTTTTGCTAGGCCAGATTTATTTTCTGGTTATCTCAGTGCACATCCTCACTGCCTGATACTTCCTATGCATAGTTTTAATCAACCTAGTCTAAATACTTGAGTATATTTCAATTAAATCTGCTGGAAATAGATTAAACAAAAGGTTTGTGATTGAGACATCATTAGGAACCTGCAACAACATCAATTAGTGACAGAAAGAGATACAATTTACTGAAATAATTTAAGAAACAGGAAATGCTCTGTATCTGACACAGGAGCAAAGAAAATTCTCACTTTCTGCTAAACAACAAAGAAATACTCTTGAATTCCATCAGACTCCTCCTGTTCTGCCCGGTCCCAGTTTCCCACCTGCATCCTCCTTCCCAGGCCCCAGCAGCACTTCTCCCTACACAAGCAGCTGCACCCACAACACAACTCACAATAAAACCCTTTACCACAGAAAGATTTCAAAACTACATTCCACCTGCATGAAAGGCTAGTGATAGGCATCACCATTCCAACAAGGATGGCTTAGTGAAATGCATATTCAGTTTGTGCTAAGTGACAGGGAACTCTGAGGAGTAGCACATTCTACTGAATCAAACAGAAGGACGTATTTTTGCACAGAGAGACAGAAGATGGGATGACAGACCTGAATTCTAGTGGAGGAAGTTCATATATGTATATAGGCTTAAGGATCAGTGCCACATTTAACAACTGCATTTGTATTTTCTTTTCTTCCCTCTCCTGTATGGTACACAAGTCTGTGTTTGTGACTCTACCCATCAGTGTCCTCATTTCCTCAGCTCCAAAGCAAAGATAACCTCCTTAGCAGCAGCAGGGTGAGGACCAGCCCTGTCCACACCCCTGGATACAAACCCTGAGTGAGCTGCAGAGTTCAGCAGGCTGAGGACAGCCAGCCTGGGCTCCCTGGTCAAACCCAGCAGCAGGCAGGAGGCAACACCCCCTCTAGCACCGTGCCTGGCCCAAAACCAGAATGCCTCCCTGCAAGCAGTTCATCCTGCTCCTGGTGAAAACGAGACCGAGGCAAAGGATCTGAATTCACACTCAGCAATCATGAATGCTGCTTGCAAGCAAAAGACATATTCAGTCTCCACCAGGAGGCAAGTGCTCCATCAACACTAAAACTAATTGTTAGTTCTTGACTCTGAAGCTGAAATTACCTTAATTTGTTTACCTAAAGTCTATAGGAGAAGAACTACATAAATATACACATTGCACAGACCTGGCTTTTCAAACTGCTTGGCAGAACAGAAAATGTTGCCATTTTACCTTGCAGACCTCTCCTGAGCTCAGTCCTGGCAGCAAAACTATCCCCACTGCGAGCTGCTGTTTTAGAGAGATCTGTGTGGTCTCCTGCATTGAAGAACAGGTAGTCTTCATATGTGTAACCAGACCTGTGATACAGCCAGAGCACACCCCACAGCTCAGCCTCCAGAGCTGCTTTGGGGACAGCAGCCACTTTGATAAACACCCCAAGACTTCGGGAACTACAGGTCAGACAAATCCTCCATCACATCCTCTGAGACGACAGTTCGGAAAATATCACTGATTCTACACTTTAGACTCCCTGAAAAACTAATTCTTTTTAGCCTCAAAAATTCTTACGATACCCCCAGTCCAGCAAATCTACTGCAGGCAACGCATCGTTTGTAGCCGACTAATGAGGAAATGGACCTACAGGGAGTTTAATTGCTCTCCCTGATTATCATGTGTGCACCAAACTGGTCTTTCTTGCTCAGCACATCCACTCTGCGTTCGCAGCCAGTCGAAGGGCAAAAGGAGTCATATTGTGTTTTAATGCCTGCAAAACCGCAGCGCCAGCACAGGCACGTGTGTGAGGCTTCATTTCGTGCCTACTTACACGTCAACAAAACTATTCAGTGCGCTGCGATTTCGAGAGCCACGGCCGCGGTGATGTGCTGGGAGGGCAGGGAACAGGACAGAGCTGTCCAGAATCACAGACGCTGTTGCTGCTATTTATCTCTGCTGTGTTAACGCTCAAAATCAACATAGAAGCACATGTTTAATAGAAAATTGTACTAAGCATTGGATTAGAGCAGTCACTACTCCAAAGAGCTCTATCTGCTTCAACTGCAAACACAGAGGGAACAGGACATACAAGCAGAGCAAACATCACACACAGGAAGAGCAGTGAGAGCTTTTATGAAAGATTTTGATTCAATTTACCTCTTTGGCCACATGCTAATAGCTACATGACCTTATGAAGCTGTAACAGACCCATTATCAAGACAGATTTGAGATGAGTAAGAAAAAAAACATGTAATAGTACCTTTGTTATTTTTATCTAGGCCAATGTTTTGTGTGAAACCTGGTGTTATTCAGCTAAGAATCCTTAGGTAAGCCTGAATGTCTGCCTGCCTCAGGAACAAGCCCTAAGTCCAGAACAAGTCATGCCATGGCACTGGGAAACCAGATGCCTGCACATCTAGGGGGTCCACCCTGGTCTGGGTGGCCAGGAGATCCCAGGCTACATGGCTCCACATCAGTGGGGTACCAGAGATAGCTCCTCCTCAGGATCTGCACCAGGGAAGAGGCAATCCAGCCACACTAAAATGTTAAGGACAAATTTGATTAGGGTCCCAGATCCCAACTCTACCAGTCTAGCGAGTGTCCAGCAAAACCACTTTTCCCCCCTCAGGGCTGTGACAGATGCCAAGACAGCTCAGCACTACTTTTTTTTTCTTTCCTCATTTTATTCTTCTGGGAGGATTTTCAGATGTGGTTTGTCTACCTGAAAAGCCTGAGGGATGGAAGAGTGGCAAAGGTGAGCATGTGTAAAACTGACTGTGCAGGCAGCAGTACAATGACACCATGACCATGGGATGCTGCTGGCAGTGTCTGGGCAGCAGCCCTGCCAGATTCAGCCTGGCCTGGGTCCAGGAGTGAGTTTCTGTCCTGAAGTCTCTGCTATGGTGGTAAAAGACACTGCAGTGCATCACACATCCCCAGGGATAGAGATCTGTTTTGCCTAAACCTGGTAATGGAGAAAAGAAAAAATAATGCATCAGAAGATATTGGAGCTGCACAAATATATAAAGATAAGCTTCCTACTTTCATTCTAAACATTGGTGAGAAAAACTTCAGGAAACTGTTCCTGGGATACAGAAAAGCTGCCCTTCTGCACAGAAAAACAAACATTTATTCAGAAACTGGGACCTGTGTAATATCACTTTTCAAACATTTTCTGTAACACCATAAAGCAGAGTCAATACAAATATTCACTCTATTTTGCCTCTCCTCTACGAGTAAAATGAAAACCCCACTACTTGCAATGGCTTGAAATAACTTTAAGAAGTCCTCCTACCAGTCTCCATCACAGAGAGGCTCCATGGAAAGGCTCTCACCACATTTCATAATACTCATTGTGAGATTTTCTCCAAATATTGAAGGAAATAAAGTCACAGCCTTTACAGATGAGTAAATTTGGCCTTTTCTGGCTGCTGTCAGCATGGTCACTGGACTCAACATGTCGCTGGAAGAGATAGGCATTGCCTTGCTGAGTTGGGTGAGAAGATCCAAATGATGTATTTACACCCCAAGTATAAATTTTGTAAACAGGAAATTCTTTTACATTTCTTTTTGGCAGTTTCATTTACCCTTTTAGGTAATTGTCAAGAAGATGCAATCATGACTGTGATTAATTTCAAGCAAGTAACTTATGCAACTGAAAACAAGGAAATGTCTTTGACCAGCCTTCTGAAATAATATCATGACAGGAAAGCCACCCAACAGTCACCACTGACAAGGCAGGAGCTCATAAAACAATATAGTCCATATTGCCAGAGGGCCTCAATCAGCATGACTGGCTGTGCAACGTAAACAAAGCAAGCATTAAACGAGTACTGACATAGAAAGAAAATTCCCTCACCCCAACTGGACTGGCAAGAGTAAATGTTTATTTCCTGGACACAGATCACTCTCTGTCTGGACACTCTCTTAAATGGCAAGTGGCAAATCATTTGAAGTCTTGGGGAAAGCAGTGCTCCTGGAAATGTGTTAAGGCACCCAGTTGTGCTTGGAGGAACACAGCATGACTCCCCATGGCAGAGCTGCCTCGATGGAATACACCATCCCTCCCAGCCTGCCCAAGACCAGCACTGGGAAGGCAAGGTGAGCATCAGATGTTGAATTGGCTACAGAACTCTTTATCCCAACAGTCACCTGTATAAACAGCTTTTTGGAAGGTGAGGTTTCAATTCTCAAAAATTTTACATTTTGTTTTTAATGTTAGCCATCAAACTGCAATTGCAGCAGGCAGCTCTGTCTCCACACCAACTGACAGTCTGTTCTCCACCATGGGACAAATACACCACCACTGGTGTGTTGTGGAGCATGCTACACCCAGCTGAGCAGCACAGAGACCCATTGCTAGAGACTCCTACTCCTCTGAGTAGCACCAACACATACTTCACTTCCCTTCTTGGGATCAGCCTTAGCTCTTAATGCCCCGCCACTTCCCAAGTCACATGCTGCTCATGAGGCATGGCACAGGACCAGCATGGTTTAATATTCAAGAGAAACTATCAGGTCAAGGCTCTCCATTTTCCTTCGTCCCCCACAAAGCAGTCTGTGATCAGATCAGGCACAGAGCCATCAGGGTAAGGAACACAGTGGTGTGCACAGGCTTACTTGCTTTTTCCAGAAAACAGTAATAGAACCCTTCCCTGCGCCGAAGGTCCCCCAGGGATTTAAACGCAGGTTGGTTTGTTTTCTTTGTGCCTCCCTCCCTCCACTATCTGATCACCTTTCAAAGGGAGGCTGCAGCTCAACCCCGGGTTTGCCTTCCCAGCCTGCTAGTGCAGGAAGTGTGGTCACAGGCCACCAAACGATTATGGACCAAACAACCTGGCAAGAACTCGAAGGCCAAATACACGATTGCTGACCTTGAAACACCCTAGTATTTAAACATATGTTGAGACCTTCACCCTCACTCCAGCTCCTCCCTGCAGAAATACCAAATTCCAGGGAAGTGGAACCTAACACTCACACCAGGAATGATGGGTCAAAAACTTACTGTACATTTCCTTTAGATTACAATTCAGTTTCCAAATTGCATTAATAATGCAAGAAGCTCTTAATGCGAGTGTCATTACCCCTAAGATAATCATTATTTAAAAAGCATTTCCTAGGTTACTTTGTTATATATCTATCTATATGTGAAATCGACCCAATGAAAAAAGCTGCTGCGCAAACCAGCGGCAGATAAAAAAGCAGCAAACCTCTGAAATCGATCAGTAGTACTGGAGCAGCGGAGGAACCACGCAGATGGAGCCGCTTTAGCTGGTGTGGGAGGGGTTTTCCAGGCTGTTGGAGCCCTGTCCATTAGCGGGAGGTCAGGCTCCCGGGGCAGAACCCTCGCCCCATTTACACGGAGGCCCTACAGCCAAGCCTGAGTAGATGCAACTTGATTCCCAAAGTATTTTACAGCTTTCCTCGGGAACAGTAAGCAATAGAAACACCACTTTAGTGTACTCTACATGCCACAAACTGACAGAAACGAAAACTGAGTGTCATGCTGCACAATGAAGAGACAAAGGAAGCGTCAGTTCAGTTCCTCTCCCGACTGCCACCAAGACAGGGATGGTGCTCTGAGGTACCACCTCATGACAGAGGGGTCCCTTCTCTGCATCTTCTGCTCCTGCCTTTTTTTCTTAGCAACTAGTTGTGGGCGGGAGGAGGAGGGGGGACTCAAAATCTTCCCTCGCTTCTGCCTGTGTACAAAATCAAAGAGGCAGCTGTTAATTCTCAGAAAAAGGAGGCTGCAAGGAGCGACGCTCCAGCAGCGATTGCTCACCGCCGTGTGCGCTGCCTGCCCGCGCTGACACCCCTCGCTGCCTCCTCCGGCGCTCTGCCCCGTACCACGGGCTGTAATCGCGCAGGTTACAGACACACACGTCACGAGAAAGGAGAACAGGCACAAAGGCAAATCCTGACAGCGCCGCTCGGCCAGCTGAGGTCGGCTCAGAGGAACACAATTGCAGAACCGAGAGCAGAGAGCAGTGCAACCCGGGCGGAATGAGCCCCTGCAGACCCCTGAGACCACTCGGCAGGCGGCGGGGAGAGGAAACGAGCGGTCAGCGACAGCATTACTGATCTGTGCAGGGGATTGCCTCGGACGTGAGGGAAAGACAGTGTTAGAGCGAGAGAAGGAAGCACAACAACTGCCTCTACACCCTGCCCTGAGAGAAAAGGCAAAGCAGTTAGTCAGATGAACACTAGTTTTTAATCTGAACTATACTGGGGAGTGAGACATCATGCGAATCACCTCATTTCTCTACAGTGTTTCAGTTAGTTTCTTTATGTTTGGTTCTCCACGTCAACCTGTTGCCAAAAAAAAAAAAAGCAGGATCTGAGGTTTTAAAACTGTTGTACAGAAAGAAAAGCAAGCGTTTTAATCCTTTCTTTCCTCTTCAAAGGCTGCCACACCTCTGCTGTGCAGAGTGCTGTTCCCAGCCCACTGCCCATAGGAGACGGAAGTTCCCAGCACGAGGAAAGGAATGGGATCCCCCCCTCGAACTCGAACCCTTTATGAGGAGTTGGTGGGGTTTGCACTTTACAAGCTCAGTTCCTTTCCTTACTCTTTGACAGAAACCTTCCAGGTGAGGGGTAGATTAACCACCAACATCCAGAATATTTATCAACATAAACAGTTACAATCTCATTAAATTTTGTTAATGATGATCCTCAACAGACTCTTTTCAAGTTTCAAGCAGTTACTATCAATCCCTACTGAGTACTCCATGCTTAGTGATCCAAAAATGATTCCTGATAGAAACTGGGGACAAAAATAGACAAAAAGGTATGACCAGCAATAGCTTTCACTCTGAAGACACCCCAGCCACCACCAGCAGGCTCCAACTGCTTCTCCTCCCCACATCCTACTTGGCATGAAATGGAAGCAGGGGAATGATTTCTTTACTTCTGTCACTGCCAGGCTTAGCACCAAGGACAACCTGGCACCTTCCTGCTGGTTCCTATGCCCTAAAAAGAACCTCCTCACTAGGTTTCATCCCAAGAACCACATTTTGTGTAGTGCACACACATAGTCTGGCAGTTTGTTGTAAGGCACCTCTGTCTGCTGTAAATACATTCATGTTTCATTCTTCAAGTGTATATAAAGCCTGAATTCACCCAAAGCACAGCACTACCCAAAAGGCAACAGTCACAGAGAAAAGGCAGAATCCAGCATTTCCTGGCATGGGTACTTTCACATTACTTGTATGTAAATATTTCTGTGCTTACAAATACATAAGTAAAGGAGGGGATGATGCTGGTAAACATATTTACAACCATCGGCAAACCACACTGACAGAAGCTCAGGACAGTGCAGAGTGCAGTTGTAGCCAAAAGCAGGTGCTCAGGACACAGGGGGGACAGGGAAGCAGCACAACCAAACACTTGGTTCTGTCTCACGTGGGTGCCATGACATACACAGGACTGTGGGACAAGCTCCAGGCTCAGCTCTGCCCCTGTAAAGGGCCACTTTAAGAAGCAAATTTTCTCTCCTTTTAATACTCTCACATAGCATCGGAAGCTATACCCATTGCCAGAGAACAAGCTCGTCTTTCCAACAGTTTCTTTGGTGCACTTTTCTTTTTCTGTAAACTCACAAAGTCTTCATATATACTTTTTCTTTCCTTACATATTAGTTAAACCTTCTTAGATTTAGTGGTGATACCAAGATCTATTTATTTACGAAAGTCCAAGCCATCTGGAGCTACACTCACAGGCCTTGCTCTCTTCCATTATTAGTAATCAAGAGATGGAAAGCAATTATGTTTGCCAAACATAATATAATAGTCAGAAGGTTATGAGCAGTAATAAAAAAAACCTCACTTAACCTCACAATAAAAAAAAAAAAAAAAGGCAAAAAAACCAAACCCAAATAAACAAAAAGATCAGGAGGGTCACATCAAAGCAGCCTTAAAGTTTTCTCAGACTCTCTAAGAGATTAAATCCAGCACCACAAAAAGTTTTTCAAGCATTTCTTAGAACTAGCTCGGCAGTTCCAGCAAAAACAGTCATAAAAGAATTTCAAATGTACTCCTTAAAAGCCAAATCCAGAGGCACGGATCCAAAAATCAGTCTCAGAGTCTTCTCTACTAGAGCAAGAAGTGACATGCATACACAACTAGCATGCAGAGAAAACATGAAATAAGGGTTACTCTGCCCAGCTTTACTGAGCAGAGGCGCTGGCTTTAAGAGCAAACAGCTCACGCCACAACAAGACACTCTTTTACCAAGGCTCTGCGAGTCTCACAGGGTCCCTCTAAAGCAACCAGTGCTGTAAGACCTTTTCCTTCCTACTTGGGAGGAAGCGTCTTATTTAGCGTGCTTTGTCTTTCTCACCATTTACAAAGTAAGCGGCTCCGAGAGTAACAATGTCACATCCGCAGTTACAAAGCGCAACAAAAGAAGTTCAAACAAACAAACGAACAAACACCCCACACAAACAAAACACCAAAAAACCAAACAAACAAACAAAAACCCCAAACTACCTCTAACGACTGAAGCGAAACAAACCCACCGCACCGGAGGGGACGAAAGCGGCGCGGAGCTGCCGGACCGAACCGGCCCGGCCCTTCCCTGCCCCTCTCACCCTGGTCTCCTCCGGTCTCACCTGGTCCGCGTGGGCTGGCAGCGGCCCCGCGCAGGGCCGGGCTGTGGCGGCGCTGCCCCGGCCCCACAGCTCCCCGCCCNCGCCCCGCTCCGCCCCGCATCGCCCGCCCTCCCCGGAGCCCCACGGACACCTGGGCCGGCCGACAGCGCCCCGACTTGGCGCCCGCTGAGGAGCCCGAGGGATGAGCTGGGTGGTTTCCAGCTCCAGTCCCCACAGGGCAGTGGAGGAGACCACCGCGCTCGGCCCCGAGGCAGGCTCTGTCCAAAAATGAAATCACAACAGCGGAGCGGGAATGGTGTTAAAGAAGGGATGACGTGGCCGGGGAGATCAGTAAAACAGAGAGCTCTTCAGTTACAGAAGAAGAATCCAGGTGAATTTTCCCGGATTTTGCAGTGAGGATGAAGGAACAGAGCCGTGGAGAGCACTACTGGGAAAGCCGACACGTGTGCTCTGTAATAGCATCACTTGGATGTGTTTGGCATCTCCGGCATGAACCAGAGCTGTCGCAGGGCCTGAAGTGACAGCTGCAGCAGCACCGCTGAGGAGGCAGTCCGGGACAGAGACGAGGGCAGGCTCTCACTAAATGGTCACAGACTTTACTGGGAACACAAGAATCACCAAAAGACCTTAGGGTGGAGAGCGCTGTCTTCATCCAGCCACCAGAGTTTTAGCAATGCTTTCATTTGAGCACAATTTTTCTCACTGATAATACACCAGAGTATTTAATAAGAAGGTTTTACAAGGGGAGCTTAGGCACTGAGTACTTTCTGATTTCCTCCTGGTACTTTTCCGCTTCTAGTACCAGACAAAGCATGTCCATATATCATTACAGAGGTAAGGTTTATAACAGACAGAAGTACACACTCTTTCAGTCAGCCATAATCACAAAAGAAACAGCAGTGTGCAATTTGTGGTAAAACTGCCAGATTTGTGCAGGCCTTTTTTTCCATGAGGAAAAATAAACAGAAGTCCCATAACATGGTGTGTTCGATCAGAGACAGGGCACCTAGAAGACGTCTCAGAATAGGCAGATACAGCTGCCTATGTCAACCACATGGTTGTCTTCCAAAGTATCTTACCTCTGTTCCACGCAACGTCTCACCCCTTTGTAAGATAGTTACAGGACTGACGGCTTCTCTTGCTTTAAATATTAATTAGAACTAAAATTAAACATTTATTCATGGAAATCTTTTCTCTTTTGTGTGGCAAAACTGCTTTTCCTGAGGTGGAGGATGAAGGGAAAGCACCACATAAGCAAGCGCTGTTCAGAGCAGTCTGCCTGGTCATACAGCCTGGGATTACAGCTGTGCTTCCCTCAAAGGTTCAGCGCTCATGAGTCATTCTCTTCTTTTTCCCCCTCCCTGTCCTTCCCAAGCAGGAAAGCACAGCCCATGGGAGATACAGGACAACGGATGCCAAAGGCCATGAGGCTGGTTTTCAGTACTGGTGGGTTTGAGAGACCCTCCATGTGAGTGTGTGTGTGTTCCCCCAGCCACCACAGTTAGGAAATGGGATTTTGCCTGCTGCTTTTTCCAGCAGCTGCCAAAGGCACGATAGGCTCAGGCTTCCCCCTAAACTCCAAGTTGTCTCCCTCCCCTTTTTTCTCTCAGTACAATTTCTAAGGATCAGTTAATCATTTCCAGTCCACGTGCCTACCTTGCTCTCTCTGTCCCTGGTGAGGGGTGGCTGGCAGCAGTGCAGCTCCTTCCAAGGATGCAGGCAGGGCTGGCAACCTCCCCAAAGGACAAAGCAAGGGGCACCTCACAGTTAGGAGGAGGGCAGGAGGTGGTTCAGAGCTGCAGAGCTCTTCTGACTCTCTCCTTTTCTGCTGGATGGTCCCCTGCTTACTCAGACACAGCTCTGAGCTGTTGCAGGGACTGAGCACTCCCCTCAACAGTCCTGACAGGGAAGAAATAGGATTTCTTGATAGCATAGCATCATCAAACCACTTTTCATTCATTTAAAGCATTCAAAGTGCAATTACTTATACAATTTGAGTGAAGGAAATTGGTGTGTAGGGGGGAAATGTATCAGTTAATGTGATTCATTAGCAATGGTAGGTGATATTCATCCCTGTGCAACAGCAAGGATGAGGTGGTTTGAACAGCTCTTAGATAATTAGTGGGTGCTGATAGTAGACATAGGGCAAATACTGCCCACCTCTATTAGAAAGGCATGATTCAGTCTAGGATAGCTCCACAAGGGCCATCCAGTTCTGGATTCTGGACTGTTTTTTGGAACTATTTAATCTAAAAGATGTGGTTGGCACGAACATTAGGAGTGTAGGCTGGAGATGAATGAACTGTGCCTGGAAATTAGAAGCAGGCTCTTAAAGATGAGAGCAATCAGATTATAGCAGAGAATAATAGGAGGAAAAATACCCTTAACTCCTGAGTACGTGGCATACCAAATATGCTTCAGTCCAGAATGCTCTACTACACTTTAGGCTCTTGTATCCAGTGGCAATACCAACTGGAAATAGAGCAATGCAACCCCAGTATGCCAAATCAAAAGTGTGATCTGCCTTTCACTTAAAGCTGTTTACTATATAGCAGGATACACTCACTCTGTTTTACAAGATCAATTTTTTCATGCCAGGCATCTGACAAGTTGTTGTGTGCTCTCACTGTCTTAATCATCTGTAATTTTGAATCACGCTTCAGAGGAGATCTGTTCAGTTTGCAAAGCGTAGGAACTGAGGACATCTCTGCTGTTCTCAGATAAATCTTAGCAGCAAGACCCAGGTAGGGGGAAAATGGTCATAAAAGAAAGCATTTCCCTCTGTGGTTAGGGCTTAAAATTCAATGCTAACTGAATGTTGCAAATGCTAACTAAAGGTACAAATAACCTTGCAAATGCTTTACAGAGATTTAAAGTAGTAAAAACAAAGCCTCAAATTCCCATACAGTCTTCAATAACTCAGTGTGCTAAAGGTAGCACTAACACAACCTTCTCAGCAACAACTTAGTCAAAATCTCTCAACCTGTGTCTTGGGGGAGGATTTGGCTCCCAAACTTAGTTATCAAATCCAGAGTACCCTTAATAGCACAGTGAGAAACCAGTTCCTATGCCTCTCTGCCAAACTTGGGCCACCATGTCATGGACAAGAAGTAGGTCAGCTCCAGGTATCACCTCCCATTTTGTACTTCTGGAAGGTGTAGCAAAATCCTACCAAACACTTATTGCTTAACTCCCAGCTTGGCCAGTTGGCTATTTCATTTGGCTACTGAAACAGTGAGAGCTTGCCTTGAGCAGGCATATCTTCTTATTTTCCTTCTTCCTTTTCTTACACTGAAACAGTTCCAGGGTCTTTATTAGGAAGCAAGGGACTTCATACGAGTGCAGAAGTCATCAGTGAACAACTGGCAGGTGGCACACTCCATCTAGTCACTGCAGATTGTTTTTCCTCTTGGCTAACGTGTTTTCAGGTTCCACTCCTTCTGAAGAAAGATTTTTGTTTATCATGGGCAGAGGAATCTTTGAATGCATGAAATCAGACAGAAGATACACAGCTACCAAAGGCTTTAAGGTCAGTCAGGTTGTCTCTATGTTGGTCCTGATGCAGTCACCTAATGCTCAGCTCTCAAACCTAATTTTTCAGATCACTTATCTTCACAGTCAAAAGGATAATTTATTTTTTTTTTTACTTCAGGAAAAATAATATATATGGATTGTGCTCAAGCAGAAACAGAAAAGCTGAGCTTTTCAGCAATGTAAACTCCAGGGAAATTGGACCATATGTCTTGTCTTCTTGGTGTTTTTACTTCACATGCAGTAGGCTTCCTTGAAACAACCCAAACCCATTCTAGTGGGAAAGTAAGGCCTTAAAGAAGAATTATTTCTCTGTTATTTGCTTTTTATTTTGTAAATACTGACTACCTGTCAGGAATAAAACTGCTCCCTCTTCAGCTGGCATCTTCTATCGCTCACTCCTGTTGTTTTTATTTGTTCTCTATCATTATCTCCTGTTGGCCCACTGGCCACTCTGCTTGCCCAGCTGCTCCCTGGACACACATCCTGACACCACCTCAGCCTCTGAGCTCCCTGAAAGCTTCACCTTTATTTCCAATTGACCCCTGGCAGACTCAGCATTGCACTCACAGTCAGGCCTGTTTGCTGTGAACTTGCCAGCAGATGTCAAGCAATTTCATTTCTGTCCTTTACTGGGGTCCAGAGCTGAGCTCATGCCAAGTTTTTCATTATGTATGCTGGAGGGTCAGGCCAGGAACTGATAGGCAAAGAGCATTAACATTTGAAGACAAGATGCAACATCACAGCTGAAGTTTCCTTTCTAAGTAGTGTGTTACCAAGGGGTTAATGTGTAAGTGCCATGCATAAAGAAATCACAAGCCATGAGGAGTGGTGACCCTTCTGAGCCTACAAACCACAGCATGTCACCACTGACTCTAACACACTGTGCCTCACTCCTATGTAGCACTGAATTAGGAAAATAGTTTTTGGAATACAAAATATAAAAGCAGCTGTTTAACAAACATATTAATATAGTCTTTATACACATCTCCAGCTTTGGAACAAAGATCAAACTGAGATGTATTTTACTAGTTCTGACAGATGTCATGATCAAAAGATGGTAACAGGTTAACCAGTCAGACTGCTAAGCCACTCTTTGACAAAAGTGAGTATCTATCAGTGTTATCTGTAGTCACTTAAATACATTTATTTTACCACACACTGGATGACAATGTTCATAATTCACAATGACAAATAATTATGATTATGATCACATAATTCATAATGATGAGATACTGATAGCCAGTTATAGGGAGTGGGGGGAAAGAAAGTAAACAGAAGTGATGCTCTGTCCAAATGGACACATAGGAAAATCTCTGTCATGAAAAAGAGCCTGCAAAACAATCCTCACACACACGTGGGCTGGGTTGTTGTTATGACCTGCCTCGATAGATGGCAACTGCCTGGAGGAAAACCACCAACACTGAGTGTGTGACAGCTGCAGCTGTCAGGAGCTGAACACAAAGGCTGGCAATCTTCATGGAGAGCTTATGGTAAGATGTTTCTTATTCCCTCACTATGTGTCCATTTTCAGATTAGGCACCATTCTCCTCTTATCCCAGTATATGTGTTCTGTTTAGGTCCCAAAATGCACACAGAGATCACGTCTGTGCTTAAACTTTACATCTGGCAAAGGGCTCTGTTCATCGTCAGTTGATTCTTTGTCATAGCTGTGATTAAACTGGTGCAAATATATTTTTGTCCCTTTTGGTAAAAGACTGGCTCATACCAGCAGTGTGAATTAACTGGACAGCCAGATTCTTACATAACACTTGTAAATGAAATATCCTGTACAGCAAGAAAAAATAATTGGATTTTTTTCTTGAAAAAAAAAAGAATTCCCATGGTGCTAGAATTGCTAAGTGAATGAAAACAGAGATGGAAAAGAATATGATGGAGAGAGATTGATCCAAGGCTCCAATGTCCTACCATCTAGAGCATTCTGTGCCCTCCTGTATCCAGAAGTTTGGAGCAGAAGCTGCAGTCACAGTCCATGTAACAAGATGCTATTTCCTGTGTTTGTGATCAATGTGATGTATGGGTTAGAATATTTGTGTTTGTTTCATTTTGAGCAATGATGCCATCAGCATATTCACTCCCACACCAGAGAGACAGAAATGCGTTCTCCCAGCTCCATTTCATGATGTATGATTACTTGTTTCAATTTAGAAGACACAATTAAAGGCACACTGTCTTCTTTTTCTCTTGAAAACTCTGGATATCAAAGTCTTATGTACACATTATTTCAAGTCTTCTGAAAACCAACAATGGCAAGTTAGATAAGGCGAAACAAGGGTGTTTTCACAAGCTGGCAAGCCTGCCACCCTTGAAAGCTTACCAGGTTTAAATATTTAATGATCAGACATGGCATTCATCCTCCTAATCAATTCTTTTTTTAGACACAAGTCTGAAGAGTCTCAAAAAGTGCAATCAGGCAGTGCTGGAAACCTGTAGAGACTTCTCACAGTAAACAGTCAATAGCTGCACTTGCTAGGAAATGAATAGGAGAGGCAGAATTCTCTGCCCTGCTCCATTAGAGGCACATTGAAGCCATAAAAGGGGCAGATTGCTTTGAGATAGATTGGCTTTTATAAAGCCTTTTTTTATATCCTTTTGTTGGTGGAATTTTTTACTCAGAATTAAATTAAAAGGAAACTTCTACAAAGTGGAAATAAGGAAAATTCCTTCTTGGAAGGCAGTGGACACATATAAGTTCCTCCCATGCTGAACATGTAGAAGATGTCTGCTTACAGACCTGACTCAAACCATGCAGTGGGTGCATGTGAAAGCAGGCCTGGGGTTGGGTTGGGCCAGGTAGTGGGTTACACCATTTGTTTTAGAAACACATGGAGTATGTGTGGGATGATGAAACACAAGAAAAAAAACTGACAGAAAGTCAGAAAAGAGTGTCTGAAGTCCTTTTTTGAAAAGAACTTGAGTGGTTTCAGCCAAATGGTCTCCCTTTCTGATTGGGGTTCCTAATCCTAATCCTTCCTCCCTTCAAGAACAGTATTTATCCCATTCCTTTCTGCAAAACAACAGCCAGGGGAGGATTGGTGCTTTCCCCCTTTTTTAGTAGCTGAAGGGTGAGGACAGCCAAGGTGAATGTGGGAACTTCCAGATAAGGCAATTCCCAGGGAAGACTTCTTCAGGTTCTTTCAACTACTCTCTGTTGGCCCCAATGTACAAGTCATCTGAGAAGAGTCTTGAGTACTGGACTCTACCCATCCAGAAGATTCCCCTCATCAGTAGATGATACTGTAATTCCTTCACAACTGGGTTAATGAAATTTGGACTATTCTTAGCAAAAAGAATGGCATCAAGTAACAACCTCAAGACTGAAGACCATACAGATCCACAAGAGACAGGCATTCCAGATGTAGGCATAAATCAATTAAGAACAGAATAAACCCCACTTGCATCAGATCTTTGGTGAATTGTTGAGTTTTAGGACACTATTCATTGTAGGGAATAGCTTCTAGGAAATTATTTTGCTCTAACTGAAGCCATTAATAAAATGTCTCTTGTTTCCCAAGGAGACACAAGCAAGGCACATAATGCATTCAGCACCTAGAGAAAAAAATGTGTGAGGATGGAAATGTTAATAGATAATAGTGCTCTCTACCCTGGCATTTCTCTTATGGCCCTATGGATAGATATTTAACTGTGAGAGTTCATTATCACAGTTCTCCTTTGGGCCCAGGGTTTTATACTCTGCATTTGATGCTTAGAAGATGATGCATCATGAATCCTCGTGTCTAAACAGCAGAGAACAGAATTGGTATAAAAGAGATTTAGTGAGAATGCTGGTTTGCAGGCAGAGGGGAATGATGTATAGAAAGATAAAAAACTGTCCTGACAGAGAAACAAGATTGATCTGGCTTATTAAACCCACCCAATAATGAGTGGTGATGCTGGTTTTTTAAGTGCAGCTTGTCCTTATGAAAGAAGCTTGTTTATGCTTTCCACAATGTTCACAGGTTCTTTTTATGGCACTTCATATTTCTCTACTGCACAACCGAGCAGAAACTAGGCAAAAATGTAGCTGTGTTTTATTTCGAAGTGCTGTACAATGATGACTATTGTACAGCCCTTTGAGTCGAGTCCAGGAGAGCGACAACTGATGGCATCTTGCAAAGAGGTGAATAAGATGAGTTGATAAAAGTAAACATGTTTAAATATGATTTCACGTGGGGAAATCAGCAGTCATTTTCTTGTGTAACTGCCTACTTCTCTACAGAAACTGCTGCCACACACACCATGGAGGAAATCTTTCCAAACCTGCATAGAGGGTTCCAACACAGCAAATCATTTAAGCGTGTAAGTCAATACTTAGTTGAATGCACAGGTACTGCACTATGTGGGTACAGATGTGCTCATTCCCATTTTATATGGACAGAAACATTCACATAAGGTACAGGAAAACATAAACAATCCTTAATGCAAAGAATTCAATGTCCTTTCTGCAAGTCTGCATGCAAGATGAGACCAAACGCTGACAAAGAACTTGACAAGTAGAAAAATGAAGAAAAAATGTTTATCTAAGTTTGAATCTTCATCAGTAGCTTTAATCTCAGGAAAAAATGCTCAGAAATGTGTGTGTGGAAGGAGCCAAGGACGGGTCAAAATCTCTGCACAAATTTGAAGGACAAAGGGAGTAAATGTTGCATTAAGTAAACAAGCAAATTAGATTTAAAATTTTCAAGTAGTGTCATGTCCATTAGATGACTCTGTATTGAGGCTGCCCATTGTCCTTCTGGGGGAAGGATCTCTAACAACTGCGAGGGTACTGCAGCTCCTGCAGGAAATTAATCACTTACTTGAACTGCTGCTTGTAAAGGTCAGTTCTTACTAAATTTCACTGTGTTACTGTGACCTTGTTTGTGCAGAAGATATTTTGGAGCAGAGTGGGCTGGTTACAGTTGTTCTGGGCTGTGATTAGCCAGAAAGGTCCTTGTGATGATGTTTAGACATACCACATTTCCCAACAATGACCTTGGTCTCATCATAAGGAGGAAATGCTCTCCAATCATAAGGAGGAAATGCTCTCCAGCCCTTTTGTTTCAAACAGACAAAGCAAACAGGAAATACTCAGCTACCTTGCTCCCAGCCTTTTGCCATCCATTTCACTACTTCCTGCCTCTGCTTATTTTGGGAGAGAACTGTTTAATAAAATTGCTTCTTCAAAAGCTCAGGTTTCACTTAGGCAGGGAGCTTGAGCCTACAGTGCCTCACTCCTGCCCTCATGGTGGGGAATGGGCAGCAGCAAAAGGAGAGTTAAAACAGGAGTGTTCACAGTATCTGCTTCTTTTAGTTTTAGCCTTTCCTTCCTTTTAACCAAGGCCTACTTCTGATAGCCCAGAGAAATGGTTCATCAATATTCCCCCTGTAGGGACAGCCTTGGGATCCCTTTCCATCCCATCCGTCTCTCCATTTGCAGCCACGTAGCTGTCTTTGTGTGTTTAGCTCCTTTCTGCCAATCTCTAATTACCTTTTGACTCTGGAAAAGATTTCACAGTAAATCTACAGAAAGGCACCCCTGTTTGATAATGTTCAAGAACAATAAGCCAAATGCATCCTCAGTTTTGTATGCATTAATGACAGGCAGCTCTGAGATGTGTTTCACACCCTTATGTCTGTGGAAAACAGAGAGAGTACACATGAAGCAGAGGCACTTACCAGCTCTGATTTTTTTTCAGAATGACACTGTTCTGTTCAATTACAGATGAAGATGCTCCCATGAGTGACTCCAGTTTCTGCTGAAGTAAATATAGGAGTGTTCTCACCAGGAGAATGAACATCACACATCCTGAGCACCAAAGAAAGAAGAGAGCTCTTGTTCTTTAGGGTTTCTATAGGTATCAGAGATCAGATATAGGTATCAGGTGACAACAGTAATTCAATAATGCTTTTTGTTTCTTTTTTAAAGTTTTCTCCTTTTAAGTACAATAGCCTTGTGTTTTTCCATTAATCCTCCACCTGCAACCTCAAATTCCAGACTGACAGATCAGAATTTGCTGCATGAAAAATACTTCTACTAATCGTATAAATCTGTATATGTGGTGCAATACTTAGCCCAGACATGTAATGTTTCAGTGGACATGAGAGAAATAAAACCTTCAGGCTGACTCAGAAAGAAGTGCTCACTGAACTCTTTCAGTGAGCAATGAGGTGATTCCCCACTCTGATGTCAATTCTGCTGCAATTCCACCAGTGCTATCATCCCACAGCCTCTGGCAATACCACCACAATAATAGGCTGAGACAGCTGAATTATTATTATTATTAGTTTGTGAAAGTCTTAAATGCTGCATCATGACAAAGCTGTTTTATGCCATCTGTATTTTTCAATTCAGTCCATGTTTTGGTTTGGGCTGATTCAGAGTGAAATTTCTTTCAATTTTTCACTTTGGATGTGCAATGAAAAAGGTAGCCCTTACCACTCTGCTGTCACCAGGTACCAAATTGTTGAGTGAAGACTTGTTTGAAGAAACTGGCCAGTCTCATCCCTCTTTCTTTTTAAGATATTGACGATCTACAAATGTTGAAAACAAACAAACAAAAAAACCAGATCCAAACCAGATATTAATTGCATTTTCAAGTTCATAATTATTTATTCAAATGCTTTCATAACAAGGGAAAATGTGCTGACAAAACAGACTTGAAAATAAAGATATTTAAACTCGAACGAGTTCAGATACCCCAGGAACAGCTGATCTTTAAAACCAGTAATCAACCAAAACATTGCATGGTCGTGGGTTGCAGCATTCACTCTCCCACTTTTCCTTAATTTGGGCAAGATGTGCCCACGTGATGTCTGTATCCCAGCTTTTCAGACCATCAGGAGGGAGAACTCAGGAGGAGCTGTGCTGAGCAGCAGAAGGGTTTGAATCGGACAGCTCACAGCTCATTACCTGAGCAACAGCCATGCTGGACATACAATAAGACTCCCTCTCCTCACATCCCAGGCCAGACTGATGCAATTTTTTCCATCAGCTCAAGGTACACACATTTCTGTGCTCTTTAAACACTGAGCTGTCTCTCAGGCAGGAAATCTGAAGGCAGCCCGTTGTTTGGCTTAGACAGTAAAATAGTCAGTGTGTTTTCTGGGGAGTAAAAAGACAAGAGAGCACAGAAGCAATGCTCCTTTGACAAGGCAGCATCATAGTTTTGATGTTTCCTCTCTCTCCTTTTCTCTTTATAATTAACTGCATGGCTACTCTTTCCGCAGAGCCCAAAAAATGCTCCTGCATTGGAGCAATCTTGGTATTAATTTTGGGCTTCTCATCTTGCTATTTGTATCTGGTCTATATCAGTGTTCTTCAGTCTGTGGTTTGCAGACATACTATGGACTGTTTCTTAATTTGTGATGTTGGGATATGAAATATTTGGGATACTATTTCTTAAAGTAGCACAGAAAAGGAAGATAATATCAGTTAATGCAGATTCATTGTCCCAGGGCCAAAAGCTCAGTGATTTCCTGGTCACACAAAAAAGAAAGCAGCCAGGCCAGGAGGTCTCCTTTTCTGCCAATGCTGACACTGTTGTCAGGTCTTTTGTAGTCAGAATCGCCTTAACAGGACACCATTTACTCTGCAACTATCACACATCATATTCCCACCTTCTAAAAGATTTTAAACTCACAGGCATCGAATTTTATTTAAACAACATGCCTGTCTGGTGCTCCGTTCTTGACTGAGAAACTGCTTATATTGGTTTTCCCTCAAGGGCTCCACTTAGAGTAAACACAATTAAGGCTAAACACATTATCTACCCTATACCATCATTAGAAACTGCCTTTTCCTTTTAGCTTTGTCTCTGGGTGTAGTCTCTTCTAGACAGAAGCCATCCCTCAATGACTAGGAAGCTGCAGTTCCACGCCTTAAAATCCTTCTTAACTTCAAGGGTTGGACAGGATTAGATGCTGCAGACTCTAAATCACAGTATAATGGCATGACTCAAAAAATGCTCCAAATGATTTTAAATCTGGTTTCAAATTTTTGCTGGAAAAGCTGTACTGCTACTGGCTGGCACACCAAGCTGGCTCAAAAGGGGGGCAGGATGGTGGTACAGGGTTCCCAGCAATGTTGAAACCCATTTTTGCATTTTCCTCCTGCATCAGCCTTTGTTTCATGGTCCTGATGAGTGGCTTTGTCAGGTGTACATGTAATAGCCTTAAATCAACATTTCCTGACTTTGTCCTGAAAGTGACTTTTGTTCTTAGAGGATGCCAGCTGGACAGGATACTGATAAACTATCCTTCCAGATCAACTGGGAACGATATAAATTTGTACAGTTCTTATTGTGTTTGAGTATGTGCTGCTTTAGTTTCACTGCTTCTTGTGCAGAAGGCATGTCACAGAGACAGACAAATGCCATCAACACACCTCCTTCCAACAGATCCCGTTACAGTCCCTCCTTAGGAGAGAATGAGAGGGAGGATCCGACTCTGAACTCTCCAGCTCCGAATCGTTCGGTGTCTCCTCCCTCTCAGAGCTGTTGAAACAGCCAGCAGTGTTTCAGAGCAGAGCAGCGACCCGATGGGCTCAGGCAGAACGTGACTGCTCAGCCCGTACAACAGCATTGATGAGGCAACTCTGGGTCTTTCTCTGCTGTCAGTCATTTCATTTGGGTTTTGTCAATTCTGCTGATTACTGCCGTTACCACAATCCAGAGACAGATTGCAGGGGCAGATGGGAAAGTGTCACAGCTGACAGACACACACACACACACACACCAAATTAAGGAAAAAACAGTATTTCTGAGCTTCTCAGTGCACTGGCCTGTCTGATACTTCAGGAAACTATTGGCTCTTTTTCCATAAGCAACTGAGAGCAGTATTCAACCACCAGCAGAGCAAGAGAAATACTTCCATTTGCTCTGCAGGAAATCTCCATTTCACACCAATGCCACCGGCTGATTTGGCCATTTGCTGAGAAATAAAATGAATTGCATGCCAGGGCCAAATGGGTCAGGGAAGAAGACTAGGTTCAGCCATGAAAGGTTCTATCATCTTTTCATTTCTTGCATAAAGTCTTTGTTATGTTCCTATTTGATAGAGGCACCAAGAAACAGGAGAGTTGCAATATATTTCTCTGACCAGTAATTTTGCAACTGTTAATGAGAGTCAGAGCAGTGTAAACATTTCCAGAAGTGCACAATCTAACTTACTTTTGTTTAATTATTATTTTTTGAGAAGAAACACTTACCCTCCAAGCAGGACTGCTTGAGAGAAGCATGCTGTGTTCAAATTAATCTGCTCTCTGACCTGTCACTTGCATGAGTTCTTTATGCTTGAAAGTGAAATCATTTGGCTAGGAACACCAGAATGTCTCTTGATCCTTGAGTTTATAATCATCAGGCATCTTATCCATCCAAATATCTGAGAAGCAAACAAAGCACCTCATGTAAAGCAATGAAATCCTCCTAAAACCAGTGCCCAGTAAAATAAAATAAAAAGCCAAACCCAAGGACTTTAGAGCAGGATAACTTTTCTTGACTTATCATTTTATATTCTCTTTTTCTTCCTATACAAATGCACAGACTCACACAGACAGCCAGGATGGTTCCTGCACTTATTGGACTAACCAACCTGATCAGTTTTTCACTGTGTCTAATTTCTGGTCTTTGGGGGATGGTTTTCAATTATTTTACTATCACCAATTCAAGGGATGCTTCATTGCTGACTCAGTAATGCAGACTAGTTCACAATCCAAGTGAAGGACATGGAAGCCCACCCAGCTGAGTCCCCACAAGGGTACACACTATGCAGGGCACAACACTTGTCTCTGTATGCCTCAAAAAACTATAAAAATAAAAAGAGGTTGGATCAATCTGGTTTTCAATTGACTGTGGGGATTACAACTAGCAGCCTCCAGGGTGTGTTTGCTTTTTCACAGGGCCTGCAGGGTAAGTATTGCATTAAAAAGGGTGGAATTTCAGCAGTTCTATGGAACTGAAACCTGAAATAGCAGAAAATGGCTTTAAATTACTCTACTGAGCATAAATGGCTTTCAGGTTTAGAGGGGACATACATGAATGTAAAGATGTGTTTTCACATCCTGGCAGGAGAGCATTAAGCAAGTTCTACAGTACAGTAAGTACCTTAACAACTTACAGCTGATTTCAGGATAATTCCCTCCCTGATCTCCTGTACTACTTTTGCACACCTTTAACTCTCTACAAGTCCCTCTTGACATAGTTTCAGAGTGATAAACATTTGAACATTGCTGGACAAGTTTCAGAGAATTGTTTCAGGGAGAGGACTAACTTCCTCTACAGTGACCTGTCCTGTCTTTTTTTTCCACCAAGGAAAACACTGCATATAAATTAGAAAGAGATTTTTTAATTAGTAAGGTCTAGACACCTCAGTTACTGCTCAAGGCTCAATAATATGGTCATTCAGATATGAGAGAGCGCTGGAAGAAAGCCTAAAAATAACTTTAAAGGTGCCTAATTGGTAAGAAACAAGATTACAGAGGACTGTAGTTCAGGCCCCAACTTCAACTACAAAAGACAATCCCCTCATCCTGTACTCAGCTAGAGAAGAAAATCCCCTCATCCTGTCCCCACACAGATCTTTGAACTCAGTGGTGGAAAGGATTGCTGGCTTTTAAATGGTAATCTTCATAGAAGAGATGAGATACTGGATTGAAGAACTTGTGAGTGACCATTAATAGGTAATACTCCTTGTATTTTTGATGGGAAAAGATCTGAGGAGATGGCTCTCTGTTTCTGTGGGCTTTTTTGTTTCTTTTCTTTGGGTTTGTAAATCTGCAGGGTTTTTTTCATTATTCTGTGAAATAACTTCGAAGGAGATATTTCAGGATATCAAATATGAATGCATGTAAACCTGAGGCTTCTAAAAGTGAGACGCAGACGTGACAGATGTGTGTTTATTCTGCCAGTGCCTGAACGCCGGCGATGTGGAGCACTGCAGACTGCAGGTGGCAGCAGCCTGTAACCCAGACCAGAGGCACTGTGGGGTTGGGTTGGTTCGAATCCACGTCCTACACTCCACGTGCTTTGGTACCTGTCCAATTTCAGTGTGATTCCTTCATTTTAATACAAGTTCTACTAATTAATGCAAAATTAACCTGCATTTTAGTTTTCGACCTTATGACTTTGCTTTCTACATATTATGGTCACAACCTCATACAACTGTGGTGTCATACTTTGCAAGAATTGCATAAATTACTCTTGGACCATCAACATCAACACACCAGACAAACAGAAAAGCTGTTTTGTCCCTCGTGCCAAATACAGAGGTACAGGGAATGCTGTTTTCCCGAAGTGGAACCTCTTTTCTGGCAGACTTTTGTTAAGTGCTCTGGAAGCTCAGTCAAGGGAAAGGGCTAAAAAACTCCATCTAATCAACTGTAAGAAAGGAAAATATCTTCTCTTACACAATATCATTCTCTACTTACTGAGCAATTGAATCTTCCAAGAAAATCTCAGCATAGAAATTTTGAGAATGCTTAGCCTTTCCAGGAGTTTACTGTTTGGAATTTGTATCATTGATTATGTCAGTAGTTCAGCCATAAACCTACCACAACTAATAATAGATGTACTGAGGTCTCTCTGTCTTTTTTCTTATGGATATGGTGTTCTAATCTACCACTTCTTTCAAGTATAGAAATTGAAAGAAGATCCAGGAGTTCAAGATTAAAATTAATTCTCTTGAAAAGAAAAAGGAAAAAAAAATTCAGATAATTCTGTTTACTTCCAAGAAGCTGAAACCATTAGAGTCATAGAATAGGTTGAAAAGGACCTGTAAGAATCATCAAATCCAGCTCCCTGTTTCTCAGAGGACCACCTAAAACTAAAGTTATGAAACACAAACATAAACAAAACCCACCCAAAACTAAAATCCCCCTAAAAATCCCTCTGTGTTCATAAGATATAGATGCTCAAAATTAATGAAAGTGTGCATTTGCCAAGTGCAGTGCCCCAGGATGGGACTAAGGTTAATTACTGCACTGTAATTAGGGGACACCAGGGGTTCTGGAAACCTCCCTCAGGTGGGCACCTCCCTTATCCTCCTGGCTTCAGAGACCCGTTGCCCCTCTCATGAGAGGGGCCAGGCAGTGGGAGTCGGTGTTTGTGCCTTTCATGTCCTTTCCCCTGTGGTACCAGACAGGAGTGCACCGACTGCCCTGTGTGTGGCAGCAAGTCAGCACAGTCTTTGCAGAGGAACAGATACTTTTGGCCTCTTTAAACTATGTCCAATTTCATTTCCACATCATTCACTTTTATAATTAAAATAGAATAGACTTCTAGGGACAACAGAAATACTGAGATACTCTGCCCACCCCAAAGTGTGTAATTAGACAATAATTCAGACATATGACCACAGATTTTGTTACCTCAGAAACAACTCTGGCTTGCAAACCAGCTCTAGTGATCAGCTCTTTCCATCACCTCAACCCTCACCATTGAAGTTAATTCCTTGGATGTGGATAACAAACTTCCCAAATGACTCTCAGGGCTAATGGTCCACTCCTCTTCCTTCCAAGATCAGTATGATGACCTACAAGGTGGTGTTGTCATATGCATCCTGTAGATAGCAATCCTGTTGATTCCCATTGTCTAGAAAAGCCAGAGAGCCTTTTCATTCCAGTAGAAAATTTTACAACTCCTGGACATGCCGAGCCCAGCCCAAGTGTTTAATCAGCAATGTCAGCACCTCAGTCATGTCAGCAGAACAGGCTTTGTCCTCCCTGCATGAAATCTCACAATTCTCTGGTTTTTTATCCAGTCTGTGAGTCTAATCCTTCATAGTTGTTCAGTGTCAGTGGGTAAGGTGTGATAATGACCACCAGATGCAATTTCTTTCCTGTAGCAGGATTTCTCTGCTGTAGTGCCTCACGCTGTGCTCCACCACTCCCGGGCAGGAAGAGCCCAGTGGTGATCCCACACCTCCCAGCTGGCTGCCTGCAGCCCTGCCTGCCTTGTGCAAGCCAGATTGGGCCAGGCTGAAAGCAAAGGTATCCCAGTTGGTAGCAGGAACAGTCGGGTTTGTTGTGAACGTTGAGAACATCTCAGGTCACAGGACAGGGTCTCCCATTGAAAACCATTTACAGCCGAGGTATCAAAACGAGCAGAAATTAACAACATATTTTAAATATCAAATACACATCAGTTTTGAAACGTTTTCACTGACTAAGTTTCCATGTATTGTTTCAAAAATACAATAACTGAACAGCAAGTTAGGATTATGGACTTTGCCCAACATCCAAAAAGAAATGGACATTTTTAAGAAATGTATTCCTTGAAAACCAAGGCAAACATTCATTCATTTGCCTTTGATTCAGTGACTAATTTTTAATTAAACTGTAAAGTTTTTTCTGCCTCATATAATCAATGAGTAAGACTACATGAATGCTACAACCATCTTCCTGACATCAGGTTCAGAGCTTTTAGAACTGTTATATTGCAGGGCGGGGAGGAAGAGAGAAAAAAAGAAAAAGAAAGAAAAAGCATTACTTTTTTTCTACTAATAAAACTTGGCACACAATCCAGCTATAGCAGGCCAGGGTCTCAGACCAGATGAGTTGCAGAGTGTACAGTCATTTTTCAGATTCCTGCAGGATATGCTGTTACATCTCATTTCAATAAGCAAATTACTAGAGAAAGCCCATGTATAATTTGTCATATTGGAGATAATTTTTCATTTGGAACCTATTGCATCAAAGTGGTTTCTGCTCTGAGCTGTGTGCCACGTGTCACTCAGATATTTACTTTGCACATTAAAGCAACTAATCTCTAGACCTTATCTGAAAAGAATGATGTTTCATGTTTGAGTCACCCTTATCCTTGTTGTGTAACCAGTGTTCTAAGAAATATGTTGCATTCAGATACCAAACAGGAGAGGCAAGTTCCCAGCCAACAGGAGCAGGGTTCAGCTATACTAAATGGCATTTTAATTGGGAAAAGAATTTTTTCTACCTGCACTATATTTAGGATAGACAATAGTTATGGCAGACAATCACAGGGATATTCACAGACACTGATAGTTCTTGAATTACAAAACACTTCCAGCTCTGGATACCACTGACTGCGAACAAATACCTGCAGGTGTAAACAGAGGAAGAATTGTGTACACAAGCCTCTGCATTTTAGAACTGGATAATGCTACTGATTTTTCTCCAAGTTTTATTTGAAAAGGACCTTTATTCAATGTTAGTTTTCAAGTAGTAGAGGACCTGTATCAAAATGTGAATTATCTGTACAAAGATCTCTATTCACCTTTACTATTGTCATGCTTCACCAGAGGTTTCGGTCAACTAGGCTAGCCCTGAACACAACAGAGCAAGAAAGAGACAATCACACTTGGAAGAACATATGAACTATTTGAAAGGGAGCAAAGGGAAAAATCAAATCCAATTTCATCCACCTACAAGTCAGGAGCACAGCATGAGCCAGTTGGCTGAAACCCCCCTATAAAGCCAGTGGAAAGTCACAAAAAAACCTCCCCAGTGCTCCTTTCCACCTCACAGGTGGGTGAACAAGGCTTGTCCAGGGAGGAGCATACCCTGCCCTAGCAGATACTCTCTGCTCTGCTGTGTCCTCTGTCCTGTCCTCAGCCAAGCTCCAAACCTCCCAGAGCTTCCACTGGGGCATCTGCCTTATATATTGGTCCAGGCTGGGCCCATTACCCAGCAGTGCTTTGGCTCCACTAACAGCTATGCAGAAATACCCAGGTGAGAATTTACACAATGATCCTTCTAAACTTCAGTGCATGGTTACAACATCCAGTCAGAACTAGGGCTATCAACTGCACAAAGGAAAAAATAAAATTAAAAAAAATAAAATCTTGAATCCAGTTTTCCCATCATATGAGCTACTCCAAACAAAAATAGAAGTCACCAGTAATTATGAACAGCTCCTATATGCTACAAAAGGCTATTTTTTTGTGATGATAGAAAAAGCAATCAGTTTGATTGACTAATTTATAATGATTATTGCACTGCTGCCTTTGATAGCATAGGTGATATACAATGATTCAAGGGGACTGATACAATCTTTCCCTTTGCTAAGTGTAACACTGTTTCCCCGAGGGCGAACGGTATAATTAAGATTGCAAAAGGAAGCCGATGATACGCATGTCAACCAGAGTTTAAAATCACTCACTTCCCCCACCGGCTGAAGAATTCCGGTGAGGTTGGCAGGTGACCACAGCAGGGAGAAAAGCAGGTGTGGTGGGACACAAGAGGATCTTTGCTTCCTCTCATCTCACCTGGAGTAAAGATGGGAGATGACAGAAGAGGTGCATGGCCAGTGCCCCTTGGAGCAGAGTAAGCAGAGCTGGGTCTCCACTGAGTGCCAGGCTCCTGGACACAGCCCCCAGAGCTCCAGCAACGTCGGGTTCTTTCACAAGTGTTAGCTTGGCAGTACATTAAATGTATTCAAGCTGTTCTAAATATCTAAGCACATAAGCCACTCTACATCACAGGAAGGACTCATTGTGCATGAGTCCTTTTGCATGCACTCATGGTTTCATCACTTCTTTTCCTCTGCCCTTCAAGGAGAAAAACAGACTCCCATCCTCAAAGACATGGGCCCTTTCTCCCACAGACTGATTCCATGCTTAAGAGTTGTGTCTGTGATTGCAATGTTACAGTGACTGAAAAGCAAGGAGTGAAAGATTTCAGGGCTGGTGATTACCATCTCCATAAAAAACACAATACATAATTACTAAATTAACATTTTGTATGTCAACATCAAAGAGGGGAACTGTGGGTTACTCTAAACTCTGTGCCCTCCAGAACAACCAGCAGATGTTCACAAAACAAATATTAAAAAACAAACAAACAAACAAACAAAAAACAAAACAAACAAACAAAAACACAAAATCAAATAAACAAAAAACCAAACAAACTTGTAATATCCTGACACAAAGAAACATTAATTTTATATACAATCACATATATGTACATATTTTATATGCATCCTAAAATCTGTCTTTAAACTATCTTGTCAAATTTTGCCATGAATGAAAGAAAATCCCGCCTGGGCCAAGTATCCACCTGGTTCCCCAAGGAGTGGGGAGGGAGCTCAATGGCAGGGAGGCAATCCCACACAGACAGTCCCTGTGGCACACATCTTGGGAGTTATTCCTCTTCCCCAGTCTCACACACTATGAGTAGTTCACTTGAAAACTGGGAGAAACTTATCCACTTCTTGGTGTCCATGGCTTTTCTTCTTACAGACATACACATGTTCACAAACTTGTTGCTGAGGTTCAGATCATGGTGTCTCTCTCACAAGCATCATTTAACAGATATTAGCTACCATACATAAAAACATATACTAGAAATATGAAAGGACTATGCTTGTCTCCATTTTTTTCCTGCAGATATTACTGTTTTGTCACTTCTTTCTTCAACAGAGTATTTTCACTCTTCAAGGAGCAGTATGTTAGTATATGAACATGATGTGACTTAACTGTGAAAATGTTGTCAAAATAATGTCTCCACAAAACATTTCAGTTTCAATAAAGCAGCATTTCATCATCTCTATTGAAATTATTCCAACCAGTTAATTATTTTTCTTTACATGGAGAGAACACAGAGGAGTGAATAACTTGCCCAATATCATCACAAGAAACCTGTGAAACAGCAATGATTTGAAAGGCACAAAGGGACTCAGCCACTGTTACTGTCAGCTTCCTTCCATGTGTTTGGTTTAGCCTAGAGATGTGGCTTTTGACAGGGAAGTCCACAACTACTCTGATGATGCATGTGTGTAGTGTACAAAGTCCTGAGCCTCCACTCCTGGTAGTGAGGAAAATCTGAGCAAGTATTCTGTGCCTGGTCATTCAAGTCCAGATGAGAGGCAGGTGATGTGCTGTCACCATTAACAGCATCCAGGAACACCAAGTCATCCATCAGCAACAAAAATCTCTATTTCAGGAGTTTCCGAGTTGTGGTGACAAAAGGGGCATGAAAACCTGGAGTGCACAACTGCTCCCACTCTACTTCCTTGGCCCACTGGCAGTTTCTCACCTGTGCAATACTATTTTGCTAATTATTGTGCAATCCCGACCTCTCAAGGTCAGGGGATTCCTGCACTGCTGCAGCCCTTTCTTGACCAAGACTTTGTTTGCCCAGGAGCAAATAGCATGTTTGGGGCTGGTGATGTAAGACTCCCAGGCTAACCCAATGCATCATGCTCTATTCTTGTGAGAAGCACTGTGGATGGGCCCATTTGGTGAAGAAAGGTCTTTTTGAGAAACAGTTTTGCAGTAGATTCAGATGAAGCAAGAACGATCCTTTCTAAGAGGGCCACATGCCCACCATTATACTCAGAGAAGCCAAATGTATGGCATCTGGGGGAGGGGTTTTTCTCTTTGTTTCTCATCATACAAATGTATTTTAATTGTCAATAAATTCGATTAATTTTCCTCAAGTCGAGTCTGGTTTTGCTGTGATGGTAATGGGTAAACAAACTCCCTTTCTTTATCTCATCTGAAGAGCACTTCCAGATTATTTTCACCCCCCATCCTGTTGAGGACAGTGAGAGTGTCTGGGTGGGTGTCTGGCAGCTGGTCAAGGGCAACCCACCACAGAGACAAAGCATCTATTTAACATAAAATCCAATTCAGCAACAAATCTAGTTACCAAGAAGATCCCAAAATATCAATGATTGCCATCCTGCACAGGCACCTTTGCTGATCTAAGCACACTTACTTGGACATAAAGTGATCAGTGATCTCAGTAATAAAATATCAGAGCTCCAGATGCAACCGTACCTATGGCTTTTCATCATTATCTGCCATGCTTTGTAGAGAAGCACAGTGGGGGAGCACACACACTTTTGTCTCCATTCCCCCAAGTTATTCATGTGCTGCTCCTAATTGCCTTCATTAGCTTTCAGGTTAGCACAAAGAAAATTTTGGGATATTAGTGGAAAAAAAAAACACAACAGCAACAAAAACCCCAACCTCTGGTGCAAGCCTGTCCCACAACATTCCTTAGGTGTGAGCAGGAGGATGGGAGTGCAGGAGAACTGGGGTAATTACACACTGCCGACCAAGTGACTCGCATCTTCAGTTGAGTACGACACTGGGGCATGACGGCCGCTCGTGTCACTGGTCATGCCAGTGCTTCTATCCCAGACACAGCCACAGTGTAAAGACATGGATGAACTGAGCAACTTTTGAAGCTTTTTCACTCCCCAGATTCACCAGAGCTACTTAAAGGTAGGAACTTTCTGATAACCTGGGATCGATATTGTGTGGACTCCTCAGGAAGTAAAAGAAAGGGAGGTGGCAAAGACTAAAACAGGCTGTGAGCTCGAGGAGTACAACAGCTGTGGCTCTGCTGTAAATGCTAACTTATTGTGACTAAGTTGTCAGACTCTCAAAATCTGCAAGCTTCTCTCATGTTCCTGAAATCTGAAGCATGGATTTTCCTCAGGATATTTTGTATTTCTCCTAGAAGAGATTAGAGATGGAAAAGAGGAAAAGGAACTTTCTGATAAGGTGGAAAGGAGAACAGTAGTAAGAATGGAAAGTCAAACTAATGAAATTATTTTCACTATAAGAAAGGGCTTAGCTCATACATAAAAGCAGGGCACACACCTGCTCTCTTCAAATGGATGTTTATTCATAATAACTTTGTGAGTGTTGCTAAACCAGTCCCATATGCTGTGTGAGACATTACTTGAGCTGTTCTATCAGTTTTCAATTGAAGGGCAAGTTATGGATGCTATTTTTAAAAGGGTATAAATGAGATGCTGGCTACCCCTGATTCAGTGCTGTCAGTATGGGAATATTAATCTACAAAGGAATTAAATGAAAAAATTGCAAACATCAGATTTTAAGATAATGATGAAGTGCTGGAAACAACTGTGTAAGGTTGCCCTCAATTCTGACAGCTAAAAGGGAACATGAAAGACAAAATTGTGTCGATAGAGGACAAAGGCTGAATCTAAAGTAGGCATCCCCTGTCTTTTGTTTGCTCAGGTTTTAAGGCATGCCTGATGTGACCATGGCAGTGCAGAACGGACACTGTGTCTCCCTGATACAGTACTTCCATACATAACAAAGCTAAGCAAAACCAAGACTAATTAATTTGCTTATCATCATTGTTACGAAACAGGAACTGAGCCCAACCTTTTTTCCCCCCAGTCCAGGTTAATGCACAAACCACTGGACAATACTTCCCTTGAGTGGTTAGCACTCTATTTTTGGAATGGTAATTAGGGAGGGACAAATTCTAATGCAATCCCAGGGCTCAGCCATGCTCATCCTTCAGAGTAAGTGCCCTTTAAATGCAAGTGAAGTTGGTCATCGGAAGGGAAGAAGGGATTATACCTCAAACATTAAATTAAGGAACAAGATTTAAGAGATACATCTGGTTTGCATCAAAGGTTAGCACAGAAATCAGTCACGGATCTTATTCAGTATTTAACTAATAACCTTGACAGAAACATAGGAGTGGCTAATAAAATGTATGACTGATGAAACAAATTATGGAAGCAGAAAATATGTTACACAGAATAAGAAAAGTCAGAGACCTGTTGTGACAGTATTTGCGTGTATTATAAAGCTACAAAGCACTGCAGTTAGAAATGTGTATCAGGAATTTCGGCTCCAAGCTGGGAGTTCATTAGTGCAGAATGACACTGGAGGAGAAAGACCAGCTGCTGGTTTATAACATCAGAAATACAAAGCATCAGCACCATGTGCCTGTGGAAGAGGAGGAAGTGTTACTGGGTTATTCTACAGACAGCAATTTCACTAAATACAAGATGACATTCATACCAACCTATAGGCTGAGGACAGAGCTCGTTGGCCACTCAGAGACAAGAAGGATGAATTCACTGCACAGAAATGAGGAGGACTCAAAGCCTTGCTTAGTCCTGTGAAGGAAAGGCTGTAAAGGGACAGGGATGCTCTCTGGGCTGTCTTGAGGGGTGAAGATTTTTCTGTAAAAGCATTTTGCTGGCACAATAATACACAGAAATAAACTACCATTAATAATTTTAGACTAGAAGGCTTGTGAAAGTTTACAGTACTTTGAATTGCTTTAAGGTGAGAGCAACAGGAGCAGTAAATGTATTGAATTATAGACCGGAGCTCCTTTCATGAAGGATTAACCAAACATAAACATCTGATGTGGGACAGGACTGGAAAATCCGGGGAGTCCCTGCCTATCCAGCAGCCTCGTGAGCCCAGGGAGGCAGGGCCAGGCCGTTGATCTGCCTGCACAACCCCAGTCACCAGGAAACCAGCCCCTCTCTGTGCACAGCACAACAAACACTGGATTGCACTTTATAAAACAAACAGAAACAAACCCCCAAACCTTTCATATCTCTCTGTACCTGTGCCACCACTTCCAGCACCATGAAGGAGAGAAGGTTGTCTCCAAGGTGGAGGAAGAAGAGTTTCTTTCTCAGTAGAGCTCAGTTCACCAACATTTTACTCTTCAGTAGATGCTTCCTCATGATTTTGTGAACAATAGTTGAACTCATTGTACTCCAAACATCACCAAGGGAACCAGGTGAAGAGTTTGCAATGAGAAATATGATGTGTATTCAGTTGAATCCCACACAGCTTCATCCTCTCCATTTGAAAAGGCTGGTAGCCTGATCCAGGCTTACAAGCCAGAATAGCTGTAGTATCAAAAACAAAACTCAGGAGTAAAGAACGGGGAATTGGCAGAGCATCCCACATCTCCTTGAAAAGCTTGTCTCCTTCAGACATCCTAAATCCTTTTTAATGTACAACTTCTAATTTGTTGCCAACAGTCATCTCTTTTATCTTCTGTCTTAAAAATGAGAATAGATAAATACCTGAATACTGCTCCCCAATTATGTTTGTCTGTATTAGAGCTGGAACTATTCCTTCTTGAACGTCTGAAAATCCTCAGCACATCATGACTTTTACCATAAATGACCAGCCAGGACTAAATGGAAAAGATCTCTGCACTGAGGAATTCAGTGTTTTGTTGCTAGCCAAAAACTAGAATTAATTGCTTCAACCAAGTAAAACAGGCATTTTATATTATTCAAGCCACAGATGCAATTTCATGCCAACAATGACATTTTCTAGTCACTCTTTAAAATATTAGAAATTAAATTGTCTCGTAAACACAGCTGGAAGGGCTAAATGCCCAGGAAAACCTTAAACTAGTGATGATAGAAGAACAACACGTTACAGCAAACTGAAAGCCTTTGGACCAGTATCCTCCAAGCCAACAGGTCACTGGTGAAGACTGCTATAGCTCCACAAAATGTAAAGATCCTTTACTATAATATTTTAATGTTAATATTCCAAAATACAAAACTTTTGAACGTATTACCCTATCTTCTTCAAATACCTGAATCACTTCATGTTTCCTCTCAGATTCCATGTTCCCTTTTTTATGACTCTGAAGGTACTCTTATTGAATGGAAAATACCACAATGATGTCAGCTGGAGCTGGTATGGAGATCAAACACTTTTTCTATAAAGTGACTGCTTGCTGTCCTGCCTGAGATCCTGGATGCCATCCTTGATAGTCAGATAGGAATATGAAAGAAGAATTTGTACTGCCCAGAATTTCAAGTTTCAAATGAAGCCCCTTTACCAGCCCAGATGACAATGCCTGTGCCTCTTTGCAGGCGCGCTGGACTCACACCCATCTGGGATTATTTATCCATCAGGGGCATTGAGGAGGGAGCATGCAGAGGTGTGGGTGAGAGCTGGAGAGTGGGGCTCTGCCAGGGAATTTCACAGTTCATCAGCTTTGCTTGCCTGCTTGAGACTGCTCTTCACCCTTGAACACAAGACCCTGGAGCAAATCCAGAGAAAGATGATGGACACTACCTGTCCATTCTTCCCTAGGATATATGTCCTGTCTGGAACATAAATGCTTTGTCATTTCCACCTTACTTTCCCTGAGCTGGCTCTTTGTGTGTATGCCTCAGGGTGTGATTTGCTTCTCTTTTGTAAAATACAAATTTCCACAGGACTTACAATGAGGGTTTTTTTCCAGTGCCAAACCAGTTATACCCATATGCAGAAGAGACTAAAACTTCAGAGGAGAGAGAAGGCACTGAATTGTCCTGGGACGGGTCCTCCATCCCAACACACAGAGCTACTGGCAGCACTATTCGAAGCACATAATAAGCTGCTGAAAGTGAGCAAATTCAGGGCACCAACTTTATCAACAGCCTATGCCCAGAGCTGCTGTGCTTGATGGCTCCAATAGATCAAACACAAAAGAGGCGCCCACTTGGACTCCCACAGTATTCCCAGCTCTGCTGCTTATTCACTTCTCTTGTCCTACACATTTACCTGGTTGATATTATCCCAATATCTCACTGGGTGGAGCCAGGATTAGTCAGTGTTTGCTTGCACTCAGCAGTTAACTTGACATGCTCTCACTGTGTTAGGCATGATTGTTACTATTCCTTCCTACTCCGTGCATCACACAGCCCTTCTGCCTGGGCCTATAGTCATTGCATGGAATTCTAAAGCCCTTTCCTCTTTTTCCTGTTTCACAGTGAGTGAGGTGAATTCTGCAGAAGTGTCACCCAAACTGACACCACCCAGTATTTAATGTGTGGTGTCAGTACCAAGATAGCAATATGACAAAAACTTGGAAACTCCCTATAATTTTGCGCACTAATCCTTGTGCCAGGGGAACAGCTCTTGGTCAACACTGGTTAATGCAACACTGTCTATCAACACACTCCTGAACTCATGGTTACTACTGACGTACTACTGTCTTTCTTCTCTGTATGTGATTATTCCCCCTTGACTCTCAAAGCTTCATCCTACCAAAGTTCTCTTGACTCTCAGCTATTCTTTGTTTCTTCTCAGTGGGATCCTCATGAAGCTTCAACAGAGGCCTGTTAATACCTCTGACATGTCCAATCACCTGTTTCAGCTCCTTTATGACAAGTAGAGTGGGATGCAACTTTCCCCAGTCCTCTTCTCCAATCCATATATTAGCAATTTTCCCCAGCATCCTTGGCCTTAATATGGTCACTGTTGCATTTCAGATTTTTTCTCCACACCATCCTACCTATTCCCTTATTTATCCATTCTGCTACCATTTTCCATAACATTTCACATTCATCCAGATTTGTGAAAAATACAGCAATTCTTCCCTAGTGATATTTTTAAATTCCTCCTTTTCTTCCTCCCTAAAGGACTGATGTTTCATCTCAGCACTATTAATCCACTCTCTTAACCTCCCCATACATACTGTCCTGCAACACTCCTTTTAAACAGACCTGTTGAGACCATCCTGCCTTGTCCAGCAGTTCCTGTCCTACTCTGCTTTGACCTCACACCTTCGGGCAACTTGTGCCCACTTGCCAGATTCAAACTTCTCAGTCTGTTTGCATCTCCCCCAGTATAAGCTCTCAGTTTGCACCACCAGTGAGTAGGTGACACAGTCACTGAGCTGAACCAGGGAAGGCTCTGCACAGCCATGGGACATTCAGCTGGGATGCAAAGAGCCATATGGAGGGACTGCAGCAGCCAGTAAACCTGCACCAGGCTCATTGGGCTGCTCCTCACAAACATCTGTGCTCCTTTTCCCCCAAAACTGCCTTTTCTTACTGACCTGTGCAAAAAGGCTGAAACTTTTCTCTGCAAAGGACTTCTTGCAGTTAATGTTAGTAGGAAATGAACTGGTTCAAGGGACAGCTAGGAATAACTAACACCTTTTCATTTATAGCAACACAAAAGCCATCTGTGTCCTCTTCCTCCTACTCTTTTTGTGAGGAACAGCTCCTGCTAACACCTGCAAAACACACATTTTGTGGCCTGATCTTGTTCAGAGCCTCAGGCAGAGCACTCATAGGTAATAATGACATTTCCCAACAAAAGCCTGTCACCTACCGATGAGACAATAGTTTCACAGAACAAAACTGGGCACAATAACAATGATGATAAGGTTGCACAATAACTCAAAGAACCAACAGATCTGAATTACCACTGATTGCACCGACTTAATGACATATGAAGGGTTTTCACAGGTGCTCCAACATTTGCGCTTCCCCTCCTTAATTATTTTGACAATTTATAGAAAGAAAGAGAAAAAAAAAAGTAAACTTTCCTGCGAAGGTAACACTTTCAGTCACAAGTTTACACTCAGTGAATAGCATGTTTTCTAGGAGAACATTTCTAGCTTTCCAGCACAAAATATGTAAAGATGATATTTCCTGCTCTTCCTTTCCATCTTCCTCATCATGAAGTGTAACAGGAACTGACTGCACTTCAGTCTACAAAAAAAGGCAGAATATGAGAACTGCTAGTTTGCCTCTAAGTAAAACCTGAGTTTGAGAACTAGGAACTACAGAAGCAGGCATTGACAAATACAGGGCACTGAGAGTCACATACGGTAGATTTTAATTTGCACTACTTTTGACAGGTGAACTGCAGACATGTCTAGTGAGAAGAGTCACGTGGAAATTCCTATGGTTATGTATGAACCACCCCAGGAACTCCACAGGCGAGAACCCTCTGCACCAGAGTTCTGCAGCCATGATGGTAAGGAGGCTCCACTGCAGGGGCTGGAAAGAGCATCCAATGGGGGTTGTGTGGCACACTGGTGGCTGGTTTCCAGTGCACAACTGGACTGGATCACACAGGTCCCAGCCTTACTGGGTTTAAACATGATGGGTTTAGAAAGTGTCTGTTCCACAGTATAAACCCCAGGGTTGGGGTAGGCAAGTTGGTAGGACCTCCTGACAGAAGCATTGCTTAAAATGCCAATAAATATTTTTGTTTAATTAATTATTTTTCAAACAACACACACTTTACTGGAAAAGGAATTGCAGCCGTATCTCTACAATAATTTCATATGCTGAACGAGCAAATGTTCAGCCAGCAAACTTTGTACATGGATGGGCTGTGTCTTGCTTGAATTGTCATCTAGTTTTCCAGAGGACTGGCCACTTTCCCAAGCAACCCTGCTGACCAGAGCTGCCCTCCCTTGCTGAGTCAGTTCTGCACCAGGTTCTCTAGGGGGTGAGCAACCCCTCCCCGTGAGTGAAGTGCTGACAATTCAGCTCAAAGACTGCAAGTGGGTGCCGACAGCTGCTGCTCTGCTGGGTTGGCTCTTCTCTCAGAAACCAGGCAGCGCTTTCACACCTACACAAGTATCTCACAAAGCTCCTTTGTCTTCTGCGTGTTGGAGCACAGACTCATTGAAAGACACACAGATATATCACTGATTATATCTTTGTTACCTTCTTGCTGTTGAGAGAATTGTCATTTACTGGACAGGACTGGAGGAAAGAAAAAAACCAGAATGGGAGGTCAGGTGGTGACTAATAAGGCTCGATGTGTCAATACTGGGCCTCTAAACCTGACTTGTTTTCAGAGCATTTTACTCTGATCAGCCTTCTCTGTAAATAATTCTGTCCTCAAAGACATCTCTGGCCTCTTTCCAAACTCAGAAGAGATTAAAGGAAAATGGGGAGAAAAAGTCTCACTTATGAGCTACTCAATCATTGTTGCACTGGTATAGGAATAGATGCAGTTATTGCCTTTGTGTTCAAAAAATGATTTGGATTCTCAGCTTAGGTTATACAGAAGGTGAGAGCAGCTAGTTGCTGCAGGCTCTTTTGGCTTTAGCAATCGAGGGATCAGTTAAGTAGCTTTTCTCCCTGTCCTGCACTCTGTGCTCCATGTCTGGCACCTCCCCGTGCAGCTCCTTGTCAGACTCCACACGGGGCTTTCGGGAGCCAGAGGCTATTTGCACTATTACATTTTGCTCTGCTTTCCTTTGCACAGGGGGTCACGAGTATCCTTCTCCCCCACCTTACTCCTATCGAGAACCCACCACCATTGAGCAGCCAGGTAAGTGCCAGGGGACTGCATTTCTGACAACACCTGTGGTTCTGCATGCTAACAAATCTGAAATAGCTTTAGTTTTCAAATCAGCAGAGAAGATGGGAGGTTTCTGATTCATTCACAGTCTAAGAAGTTTGAAAATTCCCCTAGAAATGTTGGAAGATAAACTAAGGTGAGAGACTCAGACTTGGTTTTCCAGCATTGGGCCATCACAGAAATATCAGTTTTTTAAAAAAACAGCTAGAAGCCAAGACATTCAGAATAAATAATTTTAAGTCCAGTGTTGCTGTCCTAGTCACTTTCATGGAAGTAGAGAACCTCAAAGGAGATGCTGAGGAAAGGCTTCAAGGAACAGCCTAAAACATCTCATACAGGAGGAAGCAGGACACATTTTTAAAATTGCCTAAGACCAGAAGGCAATTAAACTCACATGCTATGTCCTATCTATCTAACAGGTGGTACCTTCCCACTCCTTCAGTTTTGCCTCAGGTTATAGTGCGAAGTTGTACCCTAAACTTGCTTAGGATCATTAAAATATTTTTTTACTGAAAACATTTCTGAAAAAATCTCCTTCATGTACCTATAAGGGCCTTGCCCCTCAGGGAGGATGACAATCAAATTCAGAATGAACAAACATGAGCTAGAGACTTTTCTAACTGGGGACAGCACCAGCACCTGACTTACGACATTTCTATGGTAGAGTAGCTGCTTTCATGAATTCCTTATAACTACTGAAAAGCTGATCCAGTATAACCTTCAAATCTCTCTTCAAAGAAAACATATTTATATTTTCATATTATTTTTATATTTTATATTTATTTTTAAATATTTTTATATTATTTCAAATATCAGAAGATGAACTCTCAGTGTCAGAGCACACCCACCAGCAGGTGGGGGTGGAGACTGCCCAACTATGGACACTATCCCATTGGCAATTCCCTGTATAAAGCCTTATCCCAGTAAATACTGGCTGCTTTTAGAAGCAGCATATTGGGATACACAGAACAAGCAGTACAGTGGCTCTTATGAATACAACTGAAATCAACAACAGTAACCTGAGTGCTGCATTAAGCCATGTCAAGAACATACATTCTCCAACTGAGACTTTATACCTTGTAAAATTTCTTGTGCCTCTAATTTTGCTGCTTCTCATTTCCTCTCGAACTGAAGTTTATTTGGTGTCTCAGCCCCCGATCATCGTAGCAGGGATCTTCTCAAGCAAACCAACATCCACAATATGTCCTTCCTGCCGCCAGCACATCACCACCCAGGTCACCTACAGACTGGGCAAGCTGTCCTACCTCCTGTGCGCCAGCCTGTGCATGGTTGGGTAAGCTTTCATGTACATTTTGCAGATTCAGAGTAGCAGAAGGCTAAAAAGGAGTCATTAAAAATGACTCCTTTCATTTTTTAAAAATGAAAAAAGTTCAAGTTAGCACTTACACAGTTTGCCCTCTTCTACTTGATAAGAAGTCACTCTGTCCATTCTAGATACAGTCATGATGGCTACAGAGGATGCAAACTTGCTGAATTTAATGCACTATGTTATTACTTCTCAAAAGAAAAGCAAAGATTAGTACAACATTGTCTACTCCCCACTGTAATTTAGAATCAGGTTCAGAATCAGATTAAGGTGTAAGATGTCAGCTCTGGAGAAGTTAATTTTTTGGAAGATATTTTAAACATTAACAGACTTGGGAAAGAAGAGGATTCATGCACTGAACAGACAGATAGCATAAGGCAGAGAAAAAGCACAGCTGTGGCCAGCAGAAAGGAAGGTCAGTAAATCATTCCATGTGTGCCCATCTCCCCTTTGGCTGTAGGTGCTGCTTCGGATGCTGCTTCGCACCTTTCTTTGTGAAGGTCTTCAAGGACGCAGACCATTACTGCCCATACTGCCAATTTCACATTTATAGATACAAAAGGCTATAGAGACAAAGTTTACACAACCAGATGTTGTAAAGTGTCCATTTCCTATTGGCACAGGATTCTACACATAAAAACTTCTGCTAGAATACATACAGGAGCATGCTTAGGTTCTGCAGCTCCACTGCTGGTGAATCCACATGGTAAACCCCAGCTTACCATGACATGGCTGGACTGACTTTAAAACAAAAAGCCTTGAAGACTAATTTATAGTGTCACCTGAATTTATGCCCTCTTTGACTCACTGCCCTGAACTGTGAAGTTACCAGCTATTGAGTACTTCAGCACTACTCCTCTCAGATCTCCAACCCAGCTGGACACAGACTCCTGTGGACCTTCCAACCCACCAGTAACAGAGAGGTTTGGACATCCACCTGCAAGAGAAGCACTTACCTTCTATGGACTGGAACTGACTGGCTGGAATTTCATTTCTCTCTGCTCTTCTTCGTACAGAACCTACCCCTGCAGGGCTGTGGGTGGTACAGTGTAGCTGATTATTTATTAACAAACCACTAAGTTATGAGACTGCATTTACTCTGTTATAGATGAGAAAATAAACCTGTTATTGTTAACAATACTAGCAAAACACCTCCTGTCTGCATCGCTTCCATGACCTGCTGCACTCAGAGTAGGGATGCAGGTCACACATCACTGTTTACATTAACAAACCAAGGTACAAAAGGCAAACATATAAAGCAAAAAAATCAGCAAGCACATCTTGAAAAGAGTCACCACAACCACAACACAAGGCCCTCATTTTACCTCCCTGCTGTCCCACTGCAGTGCAACATCTCCCAAACCAGGACTTAGTGGGCTCTGGACTTCACAGGGTACTTGGACAGTTCTCATCTAAAGTCACTTATCTTGTGAAATCAGATATCTCTAATTACATGTCCGGGAGGAGCCCAGACCCTGCTCAACACTGACAGGAGCAGGTGCTGCTTATTGCTGGCTGGAAAAATAAACAGGAGAGAAGAAACTCCTGTATTTCAACGTTTTGACATCATAAATATTCTCATGTTGCTACATAATTGCTCTGGGCAGAAGGGATGTGTGGTAACCTCAGTGGGCTGCTCCCCTACCCTGTTCTGGGCACAGGGGCTGCAATACCAGGCACTTTGGAGCTTTAAAACTTCCTTAGTCGAAACTTCACATGGCGCTGTCCGATCCAACTCCTCGTTTGAGCTGTTGGGTCAAACCAAGCCACGAACCGAGCGCGTTGTTCAGCACCAGGGACCGCCCTGGCCGTCCCCTCAGCGCGGTGGCTGAGCCACCAACACCGCGCAGTGCCGGGCACGGACAGCGCTGCCTGCGGGACCTGAGCGGGGACAGGGGCAGGGACACCGGCAGGGACAGAGGACACCGGGCAGGGACGGGGAACACCAGCCAGGGGACACCGAGCGGGGACGGGGTATAGCGGGCAGGGAGAGGGGCCGGGGACACCGGGCAGGGACAGGAGACATCGGACAGGGACGGGGGACACAGGGCAGGGACACCGGGGTGGCCCCGGGCAGGCACACTGGACAAAGGAACACCAGGGCAGGGACTGGGATCAGGACAGGGTCAGGGACATCGAAGAGAGACAGGGGACACGGGGCAGGGTCAGGGGACACTGGACAAGGCCACCAGGGCAGAGCCAGGGGCACCAGGAAGGGACAGGGGACATAGGGAAGAGTCGGGGCCAGGGACACCACCAGCTCCTCTCCTCCGCCGGCTGGCACTGCCACACAGCGAGGCCAGGCTGGCACCGGGCGGGGTCCGGCTGTGGGACGCGGTGGGCGTGAGGGCGCCCGCAGAAAAGGGCTCCAGACCGGCACTGCCCGCCGGCCCTCATCCTAAACCGGCCGGCACCGTCGGCATCGCAAGCGGCGTATGCCGAGCTGCTCCCACAGCCCGGGAGGGACACACCACCCCACTGAGCCGGGCCCACGTTTTGATTAAACCAGGGTGGGTCCCTGCACTGCACTGCACTGCTTTTTACTTCAACAAGTAGAGAACCGCAGTCTTTAGACCTTAAAAACCTCATCCTCAGTCTGTGAGATGTGAGAAAAGCACACTTGTATCAACGTAAGTAAAAACAATTAAACAACTATTTTCCCGGCCCCACACGACATCCAGAGCCCACCCCCCTCCCCAGTCTCCTCAAGCCAGGAGATTCCCTGAGCAGCTGTCCCAGCTTCCACTCCCTACCAAGGTCAGTAACTCTCCCTCCTCTGGTCACCCAACCTACTGTGACCCGATGAAAAGTAACACCACAACCATTATATCCACAGGCAGCCACACAGATGTCAGCCCAGCAGGTTTTGTACCATTGCACACATTTTTTAAAAGATGTTAGGATTTTTCTCTATTTTAAAATCTGGCTGTGAACAGCAAGCTTTGCTGCTAAGTAGTGGTAAGTAATGCATCAAGTCAGTAACATTTACCAGGAAGAGTGAAAAATCCAAACGCCCATGAAAATACAAAATATTATGTATCTATAGGATTTAAAATGTGCAGGAGGTATTTAACAGAAGTAGTTAGGACATTTTACACCACTATTTACAGGTACAATAGTTTACCCAGGTATTTAATAAAACATAAAGGCTTTCAGCCACAGCCTGGAGATTAGCAAACTTAATTTCCTGCTGTGTTTGGTACACAGCAACTTCACCATCACCTGGGATAGAAATTAAGCTGAGCAGAGATTTGAAGCCAGATTCTGATATATCACATGTGAACATTTTTCCCTTTTCTGACGCTAAAGCCAACAATAAATGACTCACACACCAAACATCAACACTCTCCACTTCAAAATACAAATGTGTTAGTTCTTTTGAGAAAAAACAAGCATTCAAAGCCTGGAAACTGATCTGCAAGTCAGCATTTACCTTCAGGCCAGGCTCTCCCTACGCTTCCAACATCATTCCCGACACACAATTGGCCTGAATTTTCCAGAATTTATCTACTTGAACTATCCAAAAATCACCCCAACTTCGGGGCAACCCATCAACAATGACTCCCGACCTTCTCCACAATGAAGGGCCAAGACACCGATGCAGTGTTCACCCTAGGCTATTTTATTTACAATATATACAAGTTCCTACAGAAAACGAGTTCTCACAGAGGATATTAAATAGCAAACCCACGGCGTAGCTTAGCGCTGGGCGCTGCCGCCTGCAGCCGGCACGGCGCCTCGGGCTGCTCCGGGCTGCGGTGGGAGGCGGGGCGGGATGGGATGGGATGCCGGGCAGGATGCGGGTGGGATGCCGGCACTGTCAGCTCCGGAGCGGCAGCAGCTGAGGTAGATCCAGTATGCGGGAGGCACTCGTGCTCTGCTCATCGGCCGGGCCCTCCGACGCGTCCTGCGGCAGCGCTGACTTGTCCCGGTGGCGCCACGCAAGCCTTGTCACACAAAGCGTGCTTGAGCTGGCTGTCACTCTCCAGTCAGCAGCTATGTCACTGGGTGTGATTTGCTCAGATTTCACAGAATGCTTTGGACTCCTTTAGGATAAAAGGCACTATGTAAATCTACAGGAACAATGCTCGCTATTTGGGTAGGGAGGATTCAAGGTGGGCCATTAACATCATGTCGCTCTGATGCTGTGTACCATGAAATTACATCCTTATTGCTTAACACTTTTGTTACCATTAGCTTAATTGAATGCATTCATTGTCTATTATCCAGATAATTCCAAAAACTGGATAAGGAAATGGAAAGCATGGCAATTTTGAAGACGGCGTTCTTGTAAATCTTTTAGAATGGACTAAACATACTGCACCTGAGAAAACCTCCTGTCTTCCTCTTCTCTTCATAGGTGTGTTTCCACATGTAAATAACAAGTTTACTTGTGCTCCATTTTTTTTTCTCCATAAAATCCTTCAATTACTGAAAACTGCACATGGAATGCCTCCAAGTATTGACTTCCTCAAACTAGTGTGGAAATAGCATAAAAATTGCAGCACATAAAATCTAGTCATCTAAAAACCAAAAGGCACCCAAAATCTAATTTGTTAGTGGCATTTTCTTCTGAAAAATGAAGGATTGCGATTTCTTAGGATATTCCCTAAAAGCTGCCAACATCCCAAAAATTAATGTGAAAACTTCATGACGTTCATATACAAGCTCAATTTTATATCAGTCTACTGTAACACTAAATTCACAAAATATAATTACGGTTTTACTACTGCTGACCAGACCCTCTGATTTCACTGAAATAGTCTGAAAATAAATCCTGACATTACTGAATGCCTGTAGAGACCAGTACCAGTAAAAACACCACCGGGAGGGTGTTATTCTCACCAGCTTGATGGAAATACAAACCAAAGGAAAACTTGCTCCACTTAAGGCATGCCAGTCAAGCACTTCCCTCTATCGCTAACCTACACACTCAGAGACAAAAAAAAAAAAGTAAACAACTACTTTGCTTTGACTGGAAATAAGAAACAGTTAAAAGTACTGCAAGATACAATCTTAAAAGAAAAACAAACATACCTAAAACTTGCACTTTCTGTTTTGATTATGAATACAGGGAACACATTACAGAGGGAACCTATTACTCCATGAAGAGACCTTACCTTTAGAGACTCCAGATTTCACTTTACACCATTTATAATATTAGACTTGAGAATCTGGACCACAAGATTTTGTACAGGCCGGCAGAGTCCAGTCTACCACAAAGACTCTACTACAAGCTTTACAAACAAACTAGTAAAATAATTTTTCCATTTGTCTTATTTGTACATGGCTCCTTCCTGGAAAACCTTTTTATTTGTTAAGCTCAAATGTGGCTAGTTAGGAGGTAAAAAAAAACAAACCCCAAAAACGCCTCCAAACCCCAAAACTATTAGACAGAAAATCCCAGAAAGTTTCCCCAAAACAACCAATGAGGATTATACAATTGTCAACACTTAAGGAAAAAAACCACACCTTTAGCAAAATCTCAAGAATGAAAATGTTTCCCAAAACTATTTCCAAGGAGAGGAGAAATCTCCTTCAATGTCCATGTCATCACTCATCAAAAAAAATTTTATAGAAAATTTTATTCAACATACAACATTTTCCAGCAAAAAAAGGCAATATACAGGAAGAGGAGTTGTACACTGCGGCTACAGAAACAAAATAAAATACTGAAAAAGAATGAAAAATTAAGTGTGAATTGCTGATTCTATCTTTACTGCACTCAAAACTAGACACGCGGCTGGCATTAGCTCCAAAAGAAAAGGAAGCAGCCTGGGGACTGAAATAAAACTACACACAATGAATATCAACATCAGTGAAATTCACTTGCAGACTCACCCAATAAAATTAACCTCCAAGTGTTAAATTGTACATGTTCATTCATTAAATATACAATTTCTTTTTTCTTTTTTTTTTTCCTCCTTTTTTATACAAAGTCAACAGCTTACTAAAACACTAGTGAGCATGCCCTCTGTGCTAAAAGGCTAGTTCTTGTGTTTTCCCCATCTCTTCCCATGGTAACTAAATTAATGATATTTATAATCTTTTCACTTGCTTTTGCCAACTTTTGAGTGTCATTCTGTTTGCCAGAAGATGGCATAATAAATTGCAACAATATTTGTCAGTGGTTTGGAAATTTCATAAAAAGACCCAAATATCTCTTTTTAGGACTTAGGGCATCCACTTGGCAAAACAGGATGCAAAGTATTGACTAAATTAAATGAAAACTAGTTTATTAAAAAATATTCTATGAAGCTGGAGGAGACCAAAATCCCGAATAAGTGCCAACAATGTACACAATGAAGTAGAGATTGCTATTTATTGATGATGTGAGTTTTCTTTTTGCATTTACAAATGCACAAAAATGTCATTTAAAGTATAACTGAAGGAAATAAATCTGATGTGAGTCTAAACATAAGACTTACTAGCTGCAGTGATGGTGAACACCACACTGGGAAGGGCAGCCAGTCAGCTTATGCCATCTATAAACGTACTACAGACAAATAATTTTGCCAATGTCAACTGTTCTACTAAACTCTTCCCTCATTATGCTGACAATTGCCTTGCATTACGTTTACCATAAAATAACTCTCATTGGCATCCAAGCTTTTATAAAAACACCTTCATTTTGCTCAAAAAGGGCAGTCAATAGATACAGAGAAGCCAAACTGAACAGCCTCAACAAAATAAAATTAACATCAGCAGCAAATCCTCTTGCTGAAGACTTCAGATATAGTGCACGTGTACCAAAGTTCTACAGTTGTTAAAAAGGTGCACACACACACTTATTTTTGTCCCTTGCCTTGACAATCTGGTTAAGTAAGTCAGTTATGGATTTTAATAGCTTTTTCAAGGTAAGTGTAGCGACTTCTCTTTGGGGCTTTATTGAAATGGTCAAGCCCTAGCCATGGCCTTGGATGAGACATGTTGCCTAGAAAAGAAAAGAGAAAAAAATAATGAAGTTTTAAGACTAAATTGGAAATTTTCCATTACACAAACTACTCCTGTGTGCCTCGTTCACAGTTTGCTGGGAATCACAGGGGAGGGAAGGAGACTGCAGAACAGCCCTGCAGTCCACAGCCAACAGGGCACTTTCCCAACCACTCTTTCCTTCCAACTACACATTTTACAGCTGTTTCTGGATCAGGTAGCTGGTTTGTCCCTTCTTCAGTCACTTACAGGAGTTTACAGCAGGGAAGTGTGTACTGAAGCAAGAAAACTGCTGTTACAACTTATGGCCACAGGCACACAGAAGCAGCAGCTTTCACCGAAGTGCTGACCCTAATTCAAATAGGGAGGTTTCCGTCATCAAAACGTGGCAACCTACAGCATTCACTGTTACCTCTCCTGTTTTAAGCTATTCCTATCACCTGGCTGAAGTGGGAATATTTGTTACAGTCATGTCAAATACAAAAATGCCAATTAAGAAAACATGTAATTGATCCTTCTCTTTCTTTTCCAAGGAAAAAAAATGTAGTCAGATTCAGATCACTAAGAAAACATACAGATTTCTTCACTGTTCAACCCAATATGATTTATTATACTGCTAGTTTTCACGAAAAGCCACAGTCTACATACTTCTTGCTAACTGGAGAAATACTCTTCTAAGATATCCTTAATTCAGAGCATCAAATGTTCTTTGAAGTGAAATGATAAAGGCAGAAACTAAAGAGCCCCCCAGAAAGAAAAGCACACTCTTACATTCAAAGCTGTCAACTGCAACCACTAAACATTAAACACTGGACCTTGTTGGTTGCCTGCATGTGTACTTTGGGATAGATTTTCTTCAATCAAAATTATTTGGTTTTTTTGTTTAATATAATGGGTCAATGTCAAATAAAAAGAGAGCTGCCAATCTTACTGAGATCACTTGAATATTTTTAGAGAGAGAAATTAAGCCCTACATGCTTAGTGCCAGCACAATCATTTCTACAGTGTACCTTGGCAAAGGCAGAGGAACACTATTGACATTAGCTATGTCAATCACACTGAGAAATGCCAAAACTATGGTTCCATCAGGGCAGTATGTATTAAAATTTGGTATTTGTAGAACTTCATTCTATTAAAGTGTATTATATCAAAGGGGCAACTTCCCATGAACTCTAGAATTAAAACCTTTTACATTCCCTATAATTCCTACAAAGAGTTCCCTTTTCTCCTTTCTGACATGTTCTGTACTTTTGACCTGGTTACCCGATTAGTTTTTTGCATTGTTTTAGCAATACTGGCTCTGCCTTGCTCACAAAGTCTGAGAGTCCATTTCAGATTATTGCCTTTCCCTCCCCAACTCTAAAGAGATCTCAGGAAAAGAAAATCTAAACACAATCTTATTCACATAGGTAATGTTCTTGTTAGATTCTTCAGATTCATTAAAGATACCAAGAATGAACAAGAAGTATCCTCCCATAAGGATCAAATGTAGAAGGGAACAGATGCAGTAATTCACTTCTGTAAAGTGTGTTATACTGATATTTGACACTTGTGGTCACACAAATGCAATCCTTGAACTCACAAGGAAACAGATTATTTAGTATTTATATGCCTACAAAGTACATATTCTTAGACTACACTTAACACTGCTCAGTGTGCACACAAGTGTATAGAAGTATTTGTTTAGTTACTGTATATAATGTATGCCTCATACAAAGAACAAACTCATTCTGCATCCTGAGCGAAGGATAATCACATTTTATCAACTGGTAACTTCAGCAAGTCAAACAACAGTGAGGTTGTCTAATAACTTACCAGGTTGGGACTCAAAATCTTTCAAGTTCACTTCATACTCATCTTCATTGAGATACTGGTGTCGGCCCATCATTACAATGGCAAATTTAAACTATGAAAATAAAAAAAAAAAAAAAAACAAACCAAAAACCCCAACTGGTAGGATACCACACCAAAATACACCTTCACGTCTAAGTTCGTAGTCTAACTCGCGCAACTGGTTATAACTAATATTCTTCAGGGGTTGTAAAAGACCAATCCTGTTTAAAATTCTCACCAACAACCTGAAAAATGGGACAAAATGAATGCTTGGGAAATCATGAACCCACAGCTGGAGTGCTGTGTCCAGGTTCAGGCCCTCTGGGGAAAAAGATGGCAACAAGCTGCAGCAAGTGCAGCAGTGGTCCAGTAAGACTGTGCCAGGACTGGGGCTCTGACATACAGGAAGCTCTGGGGAGTGGGTTTGTTAAGCCTGGAGAAGAGGTTGACAGGGTATCTAGTTTTCCACCACCTGAAGGATGGTACACAGAAGCAGACTCTTCTCAAAAAGCTGCACAGAGGTGACCATCACAAATTGCAAAATGAAACATTCTCATTACAAGTAAGAAATGAAAGAAGTCTTCAATGATGGTGGTAATGCTCCAAAATACAGTGTCCAGGATATGGCAGAGTTCCCACCCTTGGGAGTTTACAAAGTGCAGTGAGGTAAAACCCCGCACGACCTGACTGTGAGCCAAGTTCTGCTCCGAGCAGGGATGTGAAGTGGCGGTGGCCTCCAGGGGTCCCACACCAGCTACACTTTTCTGGGTCACTTCAATGTTTGGCTGAGTACCTCTCTTGATTCAGTACTAAAATACTACTCCTACCAATCCTACCTAATTATTCTTAGAAAAAAGCATTAATTCAGTCAAGCAACTGTTTCACCAATCAAAACCTACACTTATCGCATGTCTCTGGCTTGCCAGCCTATTAAAATAAATTCATTTAGGGTTTACAGCCAGCAGTAAAAACTATCCTAACTTGAAATTACCTTTTCAAATTCTTTTTCTTGTATGTCCAGCATTGTCTGGATCCTCTTCATAACCTCTCTGAAGTGTTCACCCTAATAATTCCAACAAGATTTTTTAATGTAAAAAAAAAATTCTAGGGAAAAAAGGGAAGCTGTTAATATTTCTTGCTTCAAGCTTCAATGAAATACTCTGCCTTAATCTCTCTGTTATTAACAAAACTATATAAATGTCAACATAATTAATTGCAATATGAAACAACAGCAGGTAACTTGCTATAAATTAAGGAACTCAAGTTAAAAAACTTAACTTTTAACTTTTTTAACTTAAAAGTCTTATTGATTCACCATAATGCAAATTGGCCCATAAAGTGACAAAATTAGTAGCAAAACAGGAATTTGGAAAAAAAAGAGAACATGACATAATCTTGCTAAGCAGACTACTGGTTTTTTGTAGTATGTTTCTGCTCATTGTCTGTGTAAACTGCCTGAAAAAGTGATGGATACCATCAAGTAAAGATGAGTAATACGGATCAACTGTCACACACAAGGAAATTGTTTCCACCAGAAATCACCACACTGCAGTTTTACTCTACAGTGATCAAAAATATGGGAATTGGTAAAATTCTGTGAGGTAGTGAGATGGGGACATATTTTTCATTGCTAAATTTTTAAAGGTAGCCAATTTTCATAAAGACTAACACACATGAATCAGAAAAAGTTTAGAAGCAAATGGTCAACTGGCTCCAGAAATATCCTTTGATACCAAAAGAATCAGTGTGACATTCAGCTGGAGCAGCACCACACAAAAACTTGAGAATATAAATTAAGCTTTCAAAATTAGCTTTCACTCTTGTATTAACTTCCAGCCCTAGAAGATAAAGCACATCAAATTACAGAAGTTATGAAAGGCAAAGTCATCTCAGAAAGCACTGAAGAAAGCAAACTCATCTTCCATAATCACCTGTCTCAGTAACAAGCTGAGCAACCACAGCCTGGCCCCTTTTGCCAAAAAGTTTGCACTGCAGTTACTAATGTATTAGAAATTGTGTTCTAGATTTGTTGTAGGGTTCTGCAGGGGGCTGGGCACAGGGGTAGTACTGATTTGACAGCTTTAAAAGTCCTTGTCTGAGGCCAGATACCTACTTTCTGGACATTGCACAGGCTCACTGCAACACCAAATCTCTATATGCTAAAGGGAACTGAGATGGTAAATGATTTAACCAAGAAAAGGCAGAACCAGCAGCTGTATTTTCCTACACACTTGTTACACTAATCCATTTCTTTGACAGTACTTTAACAAAACATCAGTGTATCCCACAGGGAGAAAGAGGGAGGCATACTGTACCTGGTGTATCCTCAGCAAGAATGGAATTCCAAATGTCCCAAAAACCTCTTTGTGGAAATGGGCCACTGTGATTAGCATCTCATTTTCCTTATCTATATCTACCTGGTCCAGAGGAATTTCCTAGATTCAGACATAGAATTAGGACTGCAATCAGCTAAACTTCCCCCAAAAGTACCTTATTAAGTAACTAAAAGCATTATTGATGTACTGCTACTGATGTAAAAAAATTCTATTTAAAAACAGTTAAAAGAATCATGTTGTTTGACAATCTTTTTACAAGAGTCCTCACTATAATTTACATTGGAAACTTTATTTTTTAAATTTCTGATCTTTGAAGTTAACAGATTTCAATGATGAAATGTTAAGGAAAAAAAATAAAATCACGAAGTATCAAAATTTGCCTCAAGAAGCTCAAACTTAACAGAAAAGGAAACAAAGCCTTCTAGAATATTTACGTTTAGAATATGAAAGTGGGTTCTAAGCACAAGCAGTTATATCCTGAGCCCTCAAATAAACCTTGGAATAATTCCAAGACAGTAAATGTCCTATGGACAGACCCTTGCAAAGTCCTTATATATTGTTACAATAAGCATATATAAAAAATTAGAGAATAAAATCATTATAGGGAAGCAGATGGAACAAAGGAGGATCCTTTCTGAAGGACTACCTTTAAAAATACATGTACATTTATCATGTAATCTTAACTTGCTGTAGTTCTGAATCTTAACTCAGAATCCAGAAGCGAACTGCCACTTGAGTTTCCTGTCAAAGTCAGGTTTCAAAGTTTCTTTGAGTATTTACCTCTATTCGAAACGTTCGACTTGTCGCAGGTGACAAACACTCTAACAGCTCATCTTCCTGATGGACACCGATTATTTTGTAACTTACAATTTCTAGCAGCCTTCAAAATAAACAAACAGAAAAAGCATTTTTAAAAAGCAAATTAAAAAAAAAAAAAAAAAAACCAAAAAAAAAAAAAAAAAATTTTTAAAAAAAAAATAAAAAAAAAAAAAAAAAAAACCAAGAAAAAAAAAAATCAAGGTAACATTTCTTTCTCAAACCTTGAGAAGGATTAGTGAAGTCAGGATGCAAACTGATGCTACTACTATATTTGTAACTTTAAATTCAGACTTCTGTAAAAATTAAGCAGTAAAGCTACATGAGGTTAAATTACTTCTGGTTCATGGCAAAAAAGCCAGTACATGCCATTACAAAACAAAGTTTTCTAATACAGATTGTTTTAAAAATTCTCTTCACATGACCTTACTTTTAACTCCTGTAACTCCCACCCAAGAAGTGAACAGCATGAAATACTTGAATGGGAAACAAATATTGAGTTAACAAATGCAATTGACGAAACTTGTGTATCTCACGGATATAGCATGATGAAATGCAAAATAATTAACTGTATACAATTTATATTCATAGTTAAAAAGAACTCATTTTAAAAATGAGTGGAAATCTGGAAGCTCTGTATTTTTAACACAGTATCAGACTTAATTTGATATTCATAGTTTCTACAGTATTGTAAATTCTATGATGTTTGTCTGCATAAAATCCACACAATCACAAAAAAGAAATCAAAATCCTCCAGCTTTACCTTAATTTCCCTGAACCTTTTTCAGAGAGTTCTACAACTTTTTTACATTCTTCTAACAGGTCCCGCACACACCCATGCTTATCTGGATATACTGTTATTTCCTGGGGAATTTGAAACACAAACTGTTAGAAAATCTGAAAACACAAAAAGCAACATTAAATCACATCTAAAACTCATCTTTAACAGATAATGATCACTAAAGTCAACACCTATGTTATCTTCAAAATTTTTGTTGACAATTTTTTTTTTTTAAATCTTCTTATTTGGTTAGGGTTTTTTTTACAAAAAGTACAAGTTTGTTCTAATTTCATGTTATCTGGGGACAGAGTGTGTGACCCATAACCACAGCTATAGCAGCTTTGACACACAAACAACAGCAAGCAAGTAATGGCCTCACTCACCTCTTCCCTAAACTGGCTATTTAGCCATATGCATTTAAAACTTCTTCTGTTCTCAAAATCAGTTATTTTCATTTTGAGCTTAAGAAAGAAAAGAAAAACACTTTAGGCATACTTTGAATAGAGCAGAATTATTTTTTTAAATTCACATCAGTAAAAATAAAAGACTCTTACCTGCTGATAGTAGAGTTTTTTCGGTTGCCTAGGCTTGAAGAACTGCAGAAGATCTCTTAAAGTACCTTCATAATTATGTCTAAGAGGATTACCAGGGCCATCCCTATAACTACAGAAGGAAAGAGGAAAAACATGAATGTGCTTTTACAATCTATATCTCCAAAATCCATCACTGTTCAGTAAATTGAAGCACCCAGAACACTTTTATTCCTGGCTCCCAGTTTCACCTACTTGCTAACGCACCTTACAACACAACATACAGAGCTTTAGTGATTTTTAAACACAGCTGAGCTGTGGGAACAGAAACCCATTCACTGTGTGTGTTAACTCCCTAGGATGTTTACAAGCTCACCATCAGTGCTGCAGGGTGGCAGACCTGCATTCCTCTGGAATTACTGGTATAGCAGCACATGCTTTAGATTGTGAAAGGTTAATTTGTGGAGCCGTATGACACAGCACATTCCATGGTAACCACAGCACTGTAAACTACAAAGAGCTACTCAAATTCCAAGTCTGGCTGATGATGGAGATACCCTCAAGTAACTAAAGAGCAATCTACACTTACATGAATACAAAAATATGTAAGCTTTGTGGGTGCATTATTCTGCAGCACATACACACAGCTACTAACACACTGTTTTCCACTAGTTTTACACAGATTCAAATCTAGTTTTACACAACTGCTCCTAAGAGCACCACTATAACCAGAAATATTTCTTTGAGCACCTGTGAACTTGTCAGACTGCCATTTTCAGAAAACCTCATTTGCATGGAGGACTGGCGAAATCAGTACCTCCTGCATTAAACGTGCAAAATCAGCAAGAATACTGTTTTCATGCGTACTTGTTTCTGCTCTCCTCCATTCTAGAAATCTGCATTCACTGAAACAGCGCTTGCATTAGCTTAGTACTTTATCCCATAGCATAAGGCTTTGAAGTAACTAATGGTTTTTTTCAATGACATTTACTAGAACTCTTCCAAAACATGCAAATCTTTGAGGCTCTGGAGCCACACACAGAGCAACATTTGAAGTGCCTATGCAACCTGCTGAGCGTGCGAGAATACTGGCATCTTTCTGGGAAAGAATTATTTAATAACCTGGAAAAGGCTACAGAGTAACTTCCATCTACCTCTATTTGGGCTAAATATTTTAAGGAGCAGTTTAGATACAGAACACTAAGGAATTCATCTTACCCTTGGGACTTGAAAAACTGTAATAGCATTGGATCTGTGTTAAGCCTTTGCGCGACTGTCTTTGCAACCTGAAAATAGATTTTCATTAAGTTCTGAATTATTGCAGACACTTAAGACATTGCTACACAATCATACATTCAATTCACCCCATGACAAGAACATTATGCTACTGAAGGTCTGAGAGAAACCCACTGTCTACTCTGCCAAGGCTAAATAAACTGGAATTGTCAGCTTCTGAATGGTTGACACAGAATATGATATACTAATAAAAAAAAAAAAAAGATGAAACAGTTTTATTACAATAAATCACTGTCACAAAAGGCCACAAAATCCACAATAACTCTATTCCTCTTTTGCTTACTTGGTTGCTTTTCACTGTTGGTCTGCTTTGGGTTTATTTTTTTAATTGTAGTATTATTAGGGAAGTAAGATTCACTCTTTAAAGATTCCCACTCCAAGTAAGTTAGTTTGCTTGGAGTGAATTAAAGTAATATCACCACATTATTCCCATGAGTACATTTCACAGCACTGCCTTACAGAAGGCATGGACATTCTGTCTATTTTTGCCTTACCAAAAAACCCCCGAACTACAAAGACCATAATAAAAAAAGTGTACAAGAACACATCTACTCTTCTCTAAAAGTAGGTATAATGCACTTGTGAAGTAGTGCAAAAATTACTTGGAGAACAAGGAAACAAAAGCAAAGAAACAGGACACATGCCTGAAAGTAATTCATCCTATTGGATAAAGTAACAACAAAGCCTGGGTCATTGGGGATGGTTTTATCACAGAAAATGACATCCACACGGTGATAGAGGTCTCGGAAGTATTCCTTAGCTGTTGGTAGTTCACTGTTATCATTTTCTGGGTCATCCCTACAAGAGCACACAAATGATAACAAACCATTACGTATCACATTGTTACACACACAACAGTTTGGGCTTTTAAAAACATGTTCTACAGTAGGTCAGCATCAGTTGAGAGATACAGAAATAAAGTTTAGAAACCTTTTTAGAGAGCCACCACTCGTACACAGGAGGACTAATGCAGTCAGTAGTGACCCAGAGCCCTGTGCAGTGCAAGGCCCCTCACCTGCTGCGCTTGCTCACTTGGCAGTCTGGCTGTACCCTGTTGGTTCCACAGCACCTTTCCAGAAGGAGCCATCCCTCCCTCCCACCCTGCCACATCACTGTGTGTCTGTACTAATGCTGCACAGCTTTGCATATGCCCCTGTATCAACTGCGTTGCAAAGAGGCCAGACCTACAAGAGTGTTCCTTGGCCCACAGAAGCAGAGCAGTGGGCACAGAGGCTGGTTTGGGTCACTCCTGACTGGTACCCCAACTTCTCAGCAGAGAAACAGCACTAGGGTACAAGCTGTGCACTTACCCAGGAGTCAGCAGCCAGCCAAGGGTGCATAACACCAACTGGGTCAACTGGGAATGCGAGTTCCAAGGCATGACATGAGAAATACATTCATCTCACATAATCTGGGGTAAGAGTGCTGAAGATAGACTAGCTGGCTTCCACCCACTGTCAGCCCATGGAGAGAAACACAGCAACACAGTTGGGTGTGACCATCAGGAGTGAGAGTATAGAAATGCTGATTTATAGCCCTGACAAGATTATGAAAGATCCCTTTAATGGATACAAGATGCAAGAGTTCCCCTTTTGCCTTGGAGAAAACTCCAGCTGAAACACCAGCACACCTACAAGTTGCATTTGCTCAGGCAAACTGGGAGCATCTCATCACCGCAGACCAGCACAACAGTAAGGAACTTACTGTGAGTGTAAGTAAAAGGGAAAAGGGAAAGCAGTTTAGTTCCGTTCTAAGGTGAAAGGAGCTCCAAGCCAAGAGCCATGTACAGTGGCCATGGTACTGAGCCTGAGACCTGAAATGTTGGAAGGCTCTTTGGTGTCTGAGTTACAGTGGCTCCACTAAAAAGCTGCACACATCAGATGCACTGCTGAACCATTCTTGGTAACACAGAAGCTACTTCAGGTTATTAGTTTGATAAACTAGGATGAAACCTTCTTTTTCTTAAATAACATCATGATAATTAAAGTACTACCAATAATTTTTCATTTCCCCTTTGAGTAAACAAATGAGAACTGCTGTTGGAACATAATACTTAGTTCTTAGTTAAAGGAAATTCTGCTATCAAAGTGAAACAGGTGATTTAACTGCAATGATAATATGCCTCCTTAAAATACGTACTTCTGAAACACTATGATGTCGCCATCCATGAGTTCATCCAGAGCTTTATCAAGAGATACATCATAGTCTTGAATCCTTTCTGTTAAATTGGGTTTAACTTCCTGCAAGAAAGAACAAAAATTACTGATCACAGAATAAAGAAGAGACAAAAATAAAGGTCACAATAGTGAAGAAATCTTCACATAAGGTAACCTGCATCTTCTTTTAACTGAAACAAATGTGTATATATATATCTATAAACAAATTAAATGTAACCTTAGCTAGGGTTCAGATAGACCTAATTACTATTGATAAAACTAGCTGCTCATTTTTACCTTTGGAACCTCACTCAGTTATCTTAATTTTCAAAAGTACTTTGTCATTACTCATTAACACTAAATTTTTTTTCAAATTCAGAGATTAATTTTCTACTCATTCAGCTTCCAGGAAGCTTGGAGGGCAGTGATTACACTTATTTTAACAGTGCAAAACTTGTGTTCACTTGCCNCCAGCAAAGCCATAAGAAAAATGCATGTATTATAAAATATCTACATGAATATTACATATTTATACTTGTGGGCTGCTCTCTTGGGATAAAGACACCTGTCTAAGCAAACTGGAATCAAACTGTAGCCCTGCCCTGCAGAGAGCAGGAGCACCTGACAGTCTTGCTCTTTAGGATGGCAGTGTGTGTGCTGCCCTGGAACCACCAGAGAGAGCAGCAGGACTGCTAACAAACTTCTCCATAAAAGCCCAATTCCCTGTTCTCACTCTAGCCAGGACTTTGCCTTGGCAAGATCTGCATCTTCAGCACTCAATAAATGCAGTAGTTATGAAGATTTACTATTTGTGTATTTGGGCAGAAACACGGGGGTAGACTAAGGATTTTGTTTGCTGACTTCTGACCTAGGGAGGAAGAGAGAAGATGCAGCATTTTCTCAACTTCATTGTCTAAGGGGGGCACTGAAAATACAATGGTCATAACATTAGCACCTCTAACATGGCAACAGAGATTTAACACAACTAAGCTACCCATGTAGGGCTTCGTGGAAAGAATTTTTTGGTTTTTAAAGCCTCACACTTCTGGTTGTTTAATATTAAACCTGTTTAACTATCTGCTGCTACTCTTTCACAGCACTACAGACTTCAAAGCTACAAGTTACAGTGCTGATAATTTATAAATTACTACTGTCATGAGCAACTTTTTTAATGAACGAAGCTGCTTTCTCTTTAGTCATAACATATAGAAGACAAAGAAGATAGAAAAAGTCTGTCAATGCAAACCTCATAGAGGATAAGGTCAGTCTCTTGTGGAAATCCTGCTCTCTCACACATAACTGGAAGCAAGTCACCTATTGGGAAAAAGAAAGGAATGTGAAACACGGTGCAGTGACTGTTAATGAGACCAACTGCTGAAAGGAGAGCGCCCATTTCTCTACCCTGGAGAGGTAGTTTTACAGTGCCTAAGAAAGAGCCTTCTAGGTTAAAGCATCCCTTGTTGACATTCAACCCACAGACATATTTTAAGGTTTCCTTCCACTTCATTTGAACAACAAAAATACATTACAAGAGATGAAATAACACCTCTCCTTTCCCACAGAAAATGTTTAGTATCTTATAAAAAAATAAATGATGACTGAGAAAATACAAAATTAGAAAACATGCACAAGTCAATAAAATGAGACATTCAAAACAAAAAAACAGAAGTATTTTTACTCAGTGGACATTTGCTGAATTCCTTAAATGGATCCCTATGAAAATCAAGGCTCACACCCAATCCAGCCTGATCAGCTGCTCAGGCTCCCATAGTGAAATATTGCAGAAGATTTATTTTAAAAGCTATTGCAGAAGGATATTCCACAAAAATCCTTGAAACAGGAGGGAAAAACTCCAAACTGGAGAGCAGTATCAAGTCACAAAGCTTTACAACAAGTTTGAAACAGCTGTTTAGGTTCAGCAACACTTTGTGAGTACAGCAAACCTCCCACCAACCATCAGCTGACCACCAAAACTGACTTAAGGCAACACGCTCAGTCCTGAGCAAGTGTCACTGACACAGCATGGGGAACAAAACTGTCAGGTTCTGGCTTGAATAAGAATTTGTATCTTATTTGTATCTGTTGTGTCCCTTTAGTTTCAGTGATAGAAACATTATTAAAAGAAAACTTATGTGCAACCTGCTGTCTTTGAAAATTTTCAATGACAACAATGACACTGAATGTCAGAACTCACGTATTTTACAGGATATAGGCGTGTAGATATGTCCACAATAATTCAAACTCCGAGTCTTCGGATCATACATCTTCAGAAACAACATTACATCATCTACAAATTAAGAAACAAGACAATTTTAACTAAGGCTTAGGGTAGGAAGTGAGGAAAGAGATCACCTAGATGTGTCTTTATTAATTTGATGCCCTTAAAAAAAATATATATCTGTATGTATACATACATATATGAATTTATTCAGTAAGTCTAAAAACATGCAAAGTGTGTCTTACACTACAAGATAAATGAAGGAAAAACTGCATGAGAAAAACTAATTCAGCACTGTAGTAATTTGATGGATACATCCATGACATCCTTGTAAAAAGGAGTGTACAATGTTTTTGGAGAGGTACCCAAAAATAGAAGTATTTTGTATTTAGGAAAGATTTCACCCATATGCTTACGATCTTTATCAAACTTCGGTAATGTTGCTCCAGTAGCAGCCATCTCTGGATCTACTGTTTCCAAAAATATTGTCCACGGATTCTCATTGTCACTGAGCTCAATCATCTATGTAGAAAGATGTGAAAGAAATAAAAAAAAGGTCTCTGGAGAACATAATACACACTGGTATCTGCATTTCAATCAGATACAAGAACTTCATGACATTCTATGAGTGGGAGAGTTTTGCCGTTTTTTTTAAGTTGTGTTAAAGGCAGTTTATGAAGTTTATTAAGAGAAACAAATACAAATATAAACCATACAATTATAAACCCACCAAAAGTTTCCCAAAGGACTAACAATTTGTTTTACTGGAAAAAAAAAAAAAACAGCTCTTTTTCATTTAAAAATATACCTATAGTTACCTTTATTAAGACAAGAACACTGTGTCATTTTAGAAGTAACAGGACAGAAACCAATCACTGTTTTCTGTGGTATTTAGACACAGTGTTTAGACTTTAAGCAACACACAATAATTTTAAATTAAAATCCTGAAAAAACTGATGATCCAAATGTAGATATTTTTAAGGGAACTAAAAATCATGAATGATACACAGAAATAATGTCCTCTGTCAATGACTGTTTACCGTTTTATTGCCATCTGCTTCATTATCTAACATTGCAGGTCTTTTTGTTCCATTACTTCTTGCTTGCATTGGCCATAATCTGATTTGATCCTGGGGAAATCCCTAAAATAAATTAAAAATGTGTCAGGAAACCAAAACAAATTTAGGGGGAAAAAAAAGACTAAAACACTTTTATTAAACCCAAACAGATCTGTGTTAAAAGGTCTAAATTATGACTGCTGCCAATATCTGGAGAAAATAAGGGCTTCAAAAAAAAAAACCCATTATGTCATAAGATAAATAAATGCAGGTATTCAGCTATGGAAAACTTACCATTGTTTGAGAGAGGTTTTGAACAAATTCTGTGAGTGTGGAGTTTTTTAATACTTTGAAAACAGTGTATTTCACTTTTTCTTCATCATACATATCATTGCCTTGATGGCCACAGAACTGATCCTCTGCCACTATCTGGAAAATGACATTTAAAGGTTACTACTCATATTAGCTCAGCTGCCCCATGTAATACCTTCTCAAGATGCTTTACCATGCAACCTCACTGGCTCTCTGGGTGGTGGCAGAGTGCTAACACTATTTGTATTTGCATGAAGAAAACTGGCAAGCTCGCAGACTATAATTAAATTAAAAAATTGTGATTGATAGTCACATCAGTGCAAGTAATTAAAATACACTAATTCTTACAAATCCTCAACAATTAAAAACCAGTTGTGCTTAGATCCCAGTCATGGAAACATGTGCTCTAACAATCTTGGCACTTGGAGGCAAAAAAAGGCTGTATAATTATTTTAGAGTGCAATGCAAGGAGACTGCCTAAACTTTCTCCTGTATTTCCCAGAGTCTCCCTGCACTCTTTGTTAACAGAAATGCAAACACTGCCAGTCTCCCCATTGGAAACAGCTCTAGTGCAAAGGCAGTGCAGAACAAGCTAAACTTCACCAGTGTCTCTACTTATGAACGCCAGAAAGAGGATGCAAGGAAACATGGAGGCAAATGGAAAATGGGTTCTATTTTCCTGTGCCAGATGGGCTCTGGAAAGAGCCATAAACAGGGTTCCTTAAGGCAATTCATAACAATCTAGTCCATCTGGCTTTTCCAAAACGATAATTGCAAATATAAGCACTCTCTCCTTCTGCTTCTACTTGATGAGCTCAGTTTGGCACAAGTCCAGGCTTGCAGCCTATGGCTAGATACATTCTAATTTTAGAAAATAATTCCTGAAGGAGATAAAAGTGCAGTGGTAGGGCAGCCATTTGAAATAACCTGGTCCTTTTCCTTTCACCTCAACTTACTATTCTGACTTAAAAATACATATTCTAAAGGAAACAGAAATGTCTGTAACACACAGTACTGTGTGTTTCATTAGGATTCACTGCATTAGTAAATATACTTACAAGAACAAAAATCATAATTTCACTCCAACTCTACTTCAGAACATAATTTTTTTGAAAAATAAGGGCGAGGGGGAGGGAAGAAAGAAAATCAAGGTTTGCCTTGGGCAGCTCAATATTTTTCATTTTCATGGTAAGGTAGTTGCAACTTAATCTGTTTCAAAAGCTGACCTGCACTTGCATATAAAGGTGAGCCTCCTGCCTCTCCTTCCTCTTCTGAGCTTCTATCCTTTTCTCTTCTTGTAGCCTTTCTACAAGTTGTTGAGGAATATCATGGTCGGTGACAGGCTGCAAGACTTCACCTACAAAGCAGATTATACGATGTCATTTCAAGACTTACATCAAACAACAGGTTTTTTCATTCACACTTGACTTTCCTCTGATATGAAGTCAAAACCAGTTTTCTTCATCTTATAATTAAAAACATGGTTAGATACCATAATAGTCTGGCAAAAGAAGCTTTTCCTATCCCAAGCCAAAACACACTACTTCCATGAAATATGTATCATAGACCTCTGAATGAAACATTCAGCTCAGATTTAAAAAATATTTACCACTGCTCTATTTTTTTTAATACATACATCTACATATTTATAATCAATTTGATTTAGATTCCATTACTGAAGTTACCTTACTAAGCTTTCCATCCTATAAAACAACCAAGGTTGAAGCGTTTTGCAGACGCCCAATCCTGCCTTATGCTGCAAAAACTCAACAGTAGATAAGCACATGCTTTCCAAAAGTGAGAGAAAGGTTGGCAGATCCCCTGGGGTCTCTCAGGGGCAAAACACAGCCCGAAATGCCTGTATGCACATGCCCCGCTGAGCACACAGAGAGGACACATACTCAGCTTGGACTCCCTGATGTAGACCAGCATGTAGGCATTGGTGCAGTGCCGCACAGACAGGTCGTCGTCGTGGCCCCCGTAGTTGTGTTCAATCGCTTCCTCCTTCGTGCATCTCGACACAACGTCGTCATCAAACTTACACCACTAGGGAGAAAATTCCACAGAAATATCACTCTGCAAGTAAAATCATGTTCTTCAAGGGGAAGTTAATCCTATTTCTGGCATGCCTTTCAGCTATTTGAAGGAAGTGAAATTACTCTTCAAGCAGCGTGACTTTTCACCAAAAAAAAAAATCGAGTTCAGTGTAATTTGTGTTACCTGCAACTTCTGCTCATTAAAACCAACCCCATAAATACCAAACCTTTACTGAAGTATTTGAACATTTTACACTGAATATCAGAAGCTCTTCTTCAGACTGTTATTCAAATATCAAGTATTTCTCTATGAAACAGAAAACTAACCTTATTTCTTATAGAATAAAATAACAAGTGGTGATGCACAAGACACCTGGTAGTTATTTGTGTATTTAGAGCAATTTACATAATATTTTAAATTAAAACAATAAAGCCAATTAAGAATAAATTACAAATAGCAACAAATTAATAATAAAATCTGATTTCTACTGTGAACAGTCATGTACACACAAAAGCAGTCAAGTCAAGGGAAGAGGCACCTGACCTATAAATGTCTGATCCAATCAAATCACCTAAACCTGTAACAGGGGGACATGCAAATATGCTGAACTTCTGAGTCACAGAAACATTTGAAATGTTCATATCTGCTTCAAAGTTAGCCTAAAAAGGTGCTGGGTAAAATCTGTTTGCAGTAGAACTTCAATGCATAGACACAAACAAAGGGATTCCCTTAGTCAAAAGTCTTTCACTAAAAGCGTGTCAGCAGACTCTTCTTTTAGGGTACAGAAATCCCAGAAGATTTGTTCATTATGAAAACTCCATATATGTATTTGCACACAGATATATATGTTCAGATGCTTTTCAATACTCACTTTGCCATCGCCCTTTGGGTTTAGGTAAACAACGTAATGCCCCCCATGGTTATCTCCACTGTGCACCAGAACTGCGTGGAGAATGTAATTCGCAGGATCTTTAGGATCTGTTTTCTGCAGAAATTCATCTAGTGGCAACTGCTCAGGAAATTCAAACCTAGTTTTGGAAAGAATTAAGGTAATTGTATTTGCAGTTAGGACACACATTATTATCCACTATTATGGAGCATTGTATGTACTCCTAAGGCAAGTTGCAAAAATTGAACATGTTGCTGTTACAATGTTTTCTTTGCAGCACATACTGTATTCAGTGGCAGAATTTATACTGTTATAACATGGAATAAAGACCATCTTTGCAAGCACCTCTGGAAAAGTATGCCCTTGATAACAAGAGTACTTTAACTGAAATAGAACTGGTTTGAACTCACTCTGTCAAGGTAAAAGCTTTAAAACCTGTTGTTTTCTAGTAGACAAATACAGTTTTCTCAGCACAGGTACCACTGGACTGGAATATTATTTTGAAATGCCTTACAGCTGCTGCAGTCTCACCTTGGGGAGGCTGAAATCATTGCAGTACGGATTTAGTTTACAAACAACAATATATGTCCTTGAGAAATTATCAGCCTTTACCTACAGGGAGGGGGCAAATGGCCCTCCCTCCATCTCTGGAAACAAACTACTTATCCTACTTACTCTTGTGGCAGCCCATCCACACACAACACAAAGGATGTTACACGATGTGGTCAAAGATGTGGTCATTTGCTTCAGTCAGAACTACCACAAATTACCAAGCATTCAAGTTGTCATTCAGAACTGTAACATTCAACCTTTTGGGAACCTCCACTGTATGTCACTGCACACACCTGCCTCTCAGAGTTAAATGAAAACCAGGATTTTGAATTATTTTTTGTAAAATACATTCACAGGTCCAAATTCTACAACAAAAAAACCCCACAACCAACCCAAAAAGACTCACCACAAACTCAACCAACCAACCAACTCACCTATCATTTATCTTGATGTTTTGGTCTGTTTGAGGATCATACATAAACCTCATAAGCTGTAGGTGTAATACTGGTGGCAATGTCAGGAACTTCACACCTTTCTCTGCTTCCTAGACATTTTAAAGGAAATAGAGGGTTGAAATTGGAAGATTTTTAGCAACTCAAAATACTTGTTTGCTGCTGACACTCTTCTTATGAACTTTCATAGTCTTGATGACACAATGGGCACCAACACCAAAGAACGGTTCAAAACCTGGGTGCAAGTTAATTATCCCAATGCTGCACCAACCTTCCCATGTGCTACTACAGTACACAAGAACTCAGTTAAATTAAATTTGCACCATTCATACAAGTACATGTGGACACCTTACTGCATTAAAAGCAAGTTACCTGTATATAGAGAACTAAAAAAAAAAAAATATGAAAGCAAAACCTCATTTTTGATCAATTAAGAATTTCATGTTCATTGTATCCTGCCAACAAATATTTGGCCACTGTGCTGCACCTTCCTAAGAACAGCAAAAGAACGTATATAACGTTACTGACACAATCTGGTATATTGAAGCTGCAGAAAAATAAGCTTTACTAAAACAACATGAATTATACAGAACTTCAACTTCCTCCAGTGGGTGCACCAAAGTGCAACTGAAAAGCTCAAACATATGCACACACATAAATGTTTAAAATTCCAGGGTTCATTTGGTGTTCTTGCTGATGATACAAACATGAGCTCTCTAAAGTTACTTCTGGAGCTACACTGCTTTTCCACTTGACACATGGAAAAACAGACTACTCAGAGGAAGAATTTTCAGTCTTGAGACAGCATCGTGGTATCTGAAAAACTTGGATACATAGAAGTCACTGCTAATTAAACTGCTATAAAATCCCTGCCCCATTTTAAGACACCTAGCAACAATTAAAAGGAGCTACGTAAAACCTTGTCTGGGAAGAAATGTCACCAAAATCAGTTGATACAACTTAGAATGGCTTTTGCGACATTTTCTTGCTAGTTGTTTTATCAGGGATAAAGAAATAATATTTAAAAGCAGATTTAAAAAAAAAGAAAAATACCTGCAAGCCATGTTCTCCTGCATCGTACTTGTTATCACCATCCAACTGTTCCACTGCAACGTAGTCAATGAAGGACTCAAAAACTAAATGAAAAAAGATTAGGGAATTGTACAGAAGGAGGAAATAAAAAAGGAAGTTTACTCTAGCCTGCAATGTCTTATCAAAAAACACACTGTGACATGAGAGTTTGTGCTTGAATTTTTCTGTCTTTACTTTTTAAAGTTTTATATTGCTTAAGAATGTCCAGAAGTGCACAAAATTGTAGGGGCATACATAAGGATATCAACAGATTTTAAAGTCACATATTTACAACCGTAAATACTTATTACTTCTCACTTTGCAGCTGTTGAGCATCAACCAAGATGACTGTTTGTTGGTCTCTTACACATCCCTTTTCATGTCTTGTACACCAAGTACTCAGTAGAGAGATGACAAGGGACCATTGTTATGCTTTTCTGATTAGTTCATTCTTTTTATTTGTTTATTACTTTGGTCAGGTCTAAATAAGAATCTATTTCCTCCAAGTTCATTTTTATAGATAAATTATTACCTACTGTGACAATACCACTGTTGTCACTCTGGCAAAGTATGCAGTTTTATGACATCAGGAAAACCTCTGAAGTTCATAGAGTTTTTTGAAAAGATACCAGTAAGAGAATTAGGGAGGAAGGAGCAGGGAAGGGAAATGGCATAAGGAAAAAATAGAAGGTAACATAGGCAAAAACATCTTCTGCAGAAACTATTTTTAATGAGGCGTCTTGAAGCAAAGATTTTTGAATTGCTGTGCAGCAGCAGCAAAACTATTTGAAATCATCAGCCACTAAAGTCCATCATGTCAAAGTATTTAATTGGTGCATATCAAAATGTTTCACTTACTGTTTTTCTTTCCCTTTATACTTAGCTGGATGTCATAATAATCTTCTATTCGTTCAGATCGATAGTCTACGTGCTTGCATTGGATATAAGACTGCAAACAAAAACCCACAGAATTTCAATGTATACAAGTAACAGAGTAAATTTAATTATCTTTTTAAGTAGTATTAAATACATACCACCATCTTCCCTCTGAACAATTTAGGAATAGTTCCTTCTACACATGTGCCTTTCATTTTATTTTCCACATTATCAAGAAGCTGAAAGAAAAATCAGTTTTTACATATGATGAACTTACAGGCTTTTAATTTCTTCATCACATACAGATGACTCTTTCACTGATCAGACTCTATGTCACTTAGACAAAAATTATGCCTGTACTGGCATCTCCTTTCTAGTCCTTTAAATCCTCCTTTTCCCCCTAAAAGCTGCACTGAGGACTCCATTGAGTCTGGAAAACCCCATAGGTGAAACAATGCATTAATATCTTCAAAACTGCATTTCTCTCCATAGATATGAAAGCACCACTCGCACACGTTCCAGTTACTTTCAAGCTCCCCTATCCTTTACAAATTCCTCACCCACAAAAGGCCACACATAATTCTTTCTATTCCTAAAGATAAATAAGCCAAAGCAAAAAAACTGTCTTCAAAACCTAATTTAAATTAATCAAGGTCACTATTACTCAGATGGTTAGTAGCTTTATTCTATATTACACAATATCAAAAGACAACATGACATTATACATCACAGATCAGAAAGAAATAGTATAAACATACCACTCGACATAATTCCTGGACATCATGCTGCATGAAGCTGTCTAAAGTTTCCCACCTTTGTAAGGCAAATAAACACAATATTACTAATTGTGAAGAAAACTTACAGCTCAAAAGATATTTCTGTGATTTCTTTGCAGATGGAGAATGCAATACACAGTAAGAGGGGAAGATAGAGTACTGGCTGATGCACAGGTACTCTAGTACTGTAGGATTTCCTTGGCAGGAAGGAGGGGCAGTGAACTTGTGAGACATTCTGGCAGCTGCCTGTGCCCACCTGCCTTCTCCTCGTGGGACTGGGAAGGCAGCTGGAGCCAGCTGGAGAGGCAGGAGAATTCTCCCAGTCCACAACTCAGTCTCAGTTCATGCCAAAAAAACTCTTAAGGAAAAGGCCTGGGAGCAATTCAGTGCTGTCAGAATAGTTTCCACTGCATGTTCCTAGCTGCCTCTCTTCCGAGGGCCCTTCAGATGCAGTTAAGTAGTGTTCAGGGATTATTTCAGCACATAAAAGGAAGCAAATGGACTTATAGGAAATACTGGCTCCTTTGTGCTCATGTGAACAGTTACTCCTGGGCACACATTAGCTCCAAGGAGGCCTTCAGCTTTCTGCACTGTCCATGTGCAAACACACTTGTGTGAAAGCAGGGCTGAGAGCAGCAGCCTCCTAACGCCTCAGAGCCGACATGCACAGTGCAGCAAAGGGACTGGGCACTACTGCCTTCAGTGAAACAAGAAACATAAGATGTGCCTTGTCCTACCACGAAATACTTCCCCCTTGTGAGTCATTAACTTCAACTCAAGAATGTTTTTTGAGTTTTCAGTCTCTGACAACTCTTTGCAGCAGCCCCCACTTCTAACTGTACAAAATAAGCTCTGCTGACCGTAGGCTCCAACTTCAGCATGATGGTCCACCCCAGCCCTGCAAGCCACCAGCACAGGGGTGAGCAGGAGCACTATGACTTTATCTTCCTTCCCACTCTCCTCCTTGTGACTGACCCCCACTGCCACAAGGCAGTACACTTATCTCAAAAACGTGCCAACAACTGTGTGGACGTCCACACTTAAAAAAGTTGAATGAAGAGACCTATCAGATAATTAAGAATGGAAAATAATATCCTGACTCCCTAGGATTTAAACGCTAACCAACTTAAAGGACAAAACAAAGAAAAGGTCACATACTAAAATTGGGATTAAAGGTCTCCTTCAGACATGCCATCACTTTCTACTGAAAGAAAGCCAAACTTAGAAACTCACAGCACCCACTAGAAAGTGATACCCTAAAGAGCACCAAGGTAGGGCTCACAAGGTCAGACATCCCTCTCTGATGCAGTGGTGAAGGAAGGGGGAAGCCCAAATCTTGAAACACATTCAAAAATTCCTTCCCAAAAATGAAAGCAGGCATGAACACATTTTAAAAACCTAGCTCTCAGATACAAAATTAAGCATCCACAACACCCTCGGGAAAGGTCTCTTCATGCTAACGAAGATGACACAGCTGAGATCTTAATTCAAGATGAAATATTTACACTTTTACCAAGTCCTTCCAATGTAACAGGAGAGCAGCAGCACTGATAAACTAAATATACAGTGTGCTCATATGAAGAGGGTACAACCAGATAAACATACAACACTGAGGTTACTGATTTCATCTTTAAATTCCCCCCAGAGGTGAAAAGTAAAGGTTGCAAAGACAGGGGTTACAAAGAGTCTTATCAGGGCAGCGCACCACCATGAGCTTTAGGAGCAGAGGCAGGATGAGCACCAGGACACTTGTGTGAAAAAGATGATACAAACTTCCTAATGTGTTTTTAAATAAAAAAGCCCTTGTCAATATTACTACAAGACTGGCTTTCAAATATGGTAGAACAAAGCAACGCGCAATGCAGTATTTTAGAATTGGTCTTAATAAAATCCTACTCCATGCTTACATGACATGTAAAGAGAACGCTTGTAAAGGTTATGCTATTCTTAATCTTTCTGTTCTACCTTGTGCTCAACTCAAACATTGAGCTAGTAAAACAGAAAATCCCACCCTCAACACAGCTATATTGTATAATCCTGTGTCTAGATACTCCAGATTTACAATTACACCCTCTAACACCATCTACTAAAAAATACGACCAGGCTGGAAAAAAGTACCAGGCAGTCAACTGGATACTGGGCAAAAAAAGAAAAGAAGAAGCAAGCTTTTTTGTGGATGCTCTCTGCAGGAAAGGAGGGAAATGAGGAAATGCAAAGACACCTTTAGTTCATGCAGCTGATACTCTGGTAAGCTTTAAATCACCAAAGAGAATGCAGCATTAAATGGTTCTAAATCATGTTACAGCAGCCTTCAGTGCAGAACTTCCAACATGCAAATGCAAATTACTGCTCTTCTCTAAATTTAAAACAGAATCAATTTTTAAAAAGACATTAACAATACATCAACTGCAATGTTTCAACAACTATGTTGTTCTGAATTTTACTTAAGCCAAATGCATCAAACAATTTTCAGGAAACAGGTAAATTATAACCCTGATACTAACAGCTGTGTTTGTGTACCAATTCCCCTTCTGAAAAAATCTTACTTTTGGATCAGCAGGCTTTAGTACTGCCTATAAATAAAAACCCATCCAAGTAAACTATGAAAAGTTAACAATTAACACTGTTAATATTAATTTCTCAGCACCTCTAAAAATAACCTGCGTTTTTTAAAAGAAAAGTTGCTTTACAAAGCCTGTAAAAAATCCAATAAATACTCAAAATTTCTGAAACTTACCCAAACGATTTTGTTAACTTTTTAGTTCCAACTGGTTTGTCACTATGTTGCAGCTCATAAAACACTCTTTGCAATGCTAAAGGAACACTTTTGGATGAATCATCTCCTTCTGTGGGCATCATGTACACAGCCTGAAAAAGCATTTAGTCCAATTAGCATCGAAGGAAAAGTTTATTGCTCATATTGTTTAATGCATTCTTTCCTCTTCAGTGACTTCCTTGTAGAACTCAATTTAATCATCACTTCAAAACAGTCTGAAAAAAATCTTGTGCTCTAGTGTAAAAATGTTAATTGTCTGGAATATCTCTTAGAGCACAGTGGTTAGAAAGATGTGAACAACAGATTCCATTCATGGTTATTTTATCTAAATAGATCCCTTATTCCACCCTAGAACAGTAAATGCACTAATGCATTTAACACCTTCAAAAACAAGTTATCGTGTCCAGTACATCTATGCAACTATCACAGTAGAACAGATAAACTGGTCAATACTGCAGGCTTTTGAAAATAGTTTGTTTTGTGAAAAAGCAACCACATGAAACCATAAAGGACAACAAGTGAATGAAAACAGAACTGGTCCACATGGAGAAGGATGTCAGAGGAAGTTTTGAGATTCCCCAATACACTCATTCATTCCTACTTAACGTCATCACTGTCCAGCAAATAAACAGCTTAACAATTCATTCACTGATTACACTGATCTGGGAAGGATTGAGAACAAAGAAATTACACAGACAGACCAAACAAGGATTAGTAGAGTTCAAAAGGAACTGAAATGAAATTCACTTTTAAAAAGTGTGCATCAATAGGGAAAAGGAAGAGCAAACAAAAGGTGTTTGCAGTAAGATGTTCACTTAAGAAGCATAAACATAAGAAACCAGACAAGCCTGGAAGGAGATTAGGCAACAACAGATGAAACCAAGAAGTCTCCAATATTAAGTAGCATCTAAGAAAATAACCTGATAAAACACAGAACTGCCATCTCAATTTTTGACTATGAAGCAACAATAATAATTCTACAGATAACCTTGAACACATTGCTTAAACCAAGAATTACTTAAAGAAGGGAAGAAAATACTGTGTATGAAATTCCAAGGTTGGCTGAAATATACTGGATAACTTAAACAGAGCCAAATCAGGGAGAAATGCACTGGAGCAGTAGTTAAAATTTTACTGTAGTTATATGAACATCCTGCAATGTTCTCATGAATTGCAGGGGATTTTTCAAGGGAACCAGTAGAAGGTTTCAAAACGTCCTGGATGAAGCCACAAGTACTGATCAGCTGGAGGCACTGGGACAACTCATGTAACAGTGGAAGGTCAAACCTGGATCATCTGGGAAGTTACCACTGCTCCTTGCCTAGCTGGACTGCAGTTCAGCACATACTTACCAGTCACAAACAGACAAAGATATTCTCAGAAGAGAAAGTTCCTTTGCTTTATTCTTTACCTCTGAAGCTGCCTGGTTGCTTAAAAGGGAGGTCTCATTTCAAGCACCCAAGAACCACCCATCTGTTGTCTGGAGGCAGAGCAAAGAAGAAAGGAGCTCTCCATCAATCCTCCCCCACACTTCCCAAGGGTCTCACTTTCCATAGGTACCTGCTTGCCTTTGCTATTGTTCATTGCTTCCCAGCTCTGCTCCTGACAGCAGCTTCTCTGGGAACAACGCTCTAAATAAGAGCAATAGAAATCCTAGTTTCTTCTCCCTGATCTGTACCAGTGGCATTCCACCTGATGTTCAGGAACATTTCCATAAAGGAGGCTGCAGCTACCATCTAGTAAATAAAGCTTTCTCATATAGCCACTGTCCAGATATTAACACTTTGTAAAAATTGCTATTTATTTTGGGGCAGAGGGGGAAGTGCAGGAGAATGCCTGAAAAGATTAGTTCAGTTGAAACAAATCTGTATCACAAAAAGAATTTTTTCTTCACAGAACAAGAACACTTCATGGTATATATTGATTTACTGACTACAAGACAGTGTTAAAACAAGCTACTCAATTGTATTAGATGGAGTCATTACAAAACCACTTTTTTCTCTGAATAGGAAAGTGAAGTTGCCCAAAACCATAAAATGCACAAACATCCTGAGTTATCTGAGCAAAATGAACAGGCATTATAATGAATGAAAACCTAACCAAGTGAATTATACCTCCAGCAAAAAAGAAACAGGGGCACCATGTAAAACAAGTACAGTACTTGCTTCTTGCCTGTGGCATAGGTAGGATCTCAGTTACAGTCTACTGGAGTTTGAAGTGCTACTTTTTGCAGCATTTCAGAGTAAACAGCACATTGCAGAAGAGAAAAAAGAAATGCCAATGGGACACTTGGGGGCCACAGTGATATGAATAATAAGATGATGGGAAACTAAAGACAGTGGAAAGCAGGAATATTAAAAAGGGAAAACAGAGTTTAATCCAAACATAACTAACCTACACAAAAGAAAGCCTAAATTACAACAGTGCATTTTCACAAAGAGACATACAGTAAGTGCAGAAATTGGCAGAAGTTGAATTAGGATCAATAGGACACTCCAATAAACTAAATAGTGCCAAGTTACTTCTTTTGCCAAGTATATACCCGTCTTCTAGATAACTATCTCCAATATCAAGTCATCACTTATGTTTTTAATCTCATTAAGAATACTGCCCTGTTTTAAAATTATACATTATACAGTAAATTTTATGCTGGGTTTGGATGAGATATATACAGCAACAATATTTGAAGGAGTTCTCTCCAGAAAACAAATAATATCTACAGCAAATAAAAAATATCAGTACATATCGATAAAAAAAGAAATAGCAGTAAAGCAATCAAACAATTAGTTTAAACTACTGAAACTATAATGTCTCTACAAATATATTAACCATAAAAAAATTGAGCTGTGTAAAATAAATTACAAGATGGAACAAATGTCATGCGGGTGTATCTTTTTACACTGTTTATGGGCTGAGAAGCCATAATTGACTTCCCTATTTTAACTAGTTCAAAAAAGGGAAATCACTTCCAACTTTCATCTGCATGATGCAGTCATCCCCTTTCCCCATCCCGAGCAGTTCCTAGCAACATTAACATACAATACAGTCAAAGAAACCCCTGAAGCTCAGGTTTTCACCAGGTGCTCTGCCCGCTTCCACAAAAGACAAAAGCTTATGCTCCACAAACTACAAACTTCCTGTACTCAGCCTCCAGGAAGATGTGCATCACTGTGAAAGCTGCAACTCTTCAAAAAGGATAAAGGAGGCAAAAGGAACACACCACTTTGTTTTAAAGCACTTATGACACTGGCTATTTCAAGTAACAATCCCATTGCCTTTCACATCACTTACCTTTCGTAGCTGATTTGTGAAAAATAAAGTCTGTAACAAACTGTTCATGTAACAAGTTGCTCCCTGGTTCTTCAAGCCAACATATCCTGTGTGCTTCTTTGAATCCCACCTAGAAAACACTTAGTGGTTAAAAACAAGATAGTTCTGTATTAACTATAATAAAGAGCATTTGTTCTAAGGTAGTGCTGCTGGTAGATACCAGCTACTGAAGGTTTAAATAAACTACATTTCACTACTGCCTGCTAGTAACAACAGTCTTTGCAATCAAATGCTTTGTGATTTTGTTGGGTTTTCTTTTTAAGTATGTTCTATATGGAAGAAAAATTATGTACTATGCAAGTGTACTGGAACCCAGAGCTGTACTTTTAAGGGCACGTTTCCATTTCAGTACAACCACTTTGTTCACAAGTGCCATGAAGTAGAACAACTTGGAGAAGTTTTACAACTGCAAACCAAGGCAAGTTAGACAGTAAAGCCACTTGATTGCATCTGACATCTCATCAGCTCAAAGACCACAAATGCTGAGGCCAGAATTGCAGAGGTGTTAAGTCAGAAATCAACTCACATAAAAGGTCAGGCTCCATAACATTACGCTGGCTCATACAAACAAATTTAAGCCATACAAAAATCTCTACTATGACTATGAAAATCCTGTCATGTGAGAATTAATCATTTAGAAGTGACAAGGTGAGCAGGACTGATGAGAGCTACCAATGGTAATAAGACAAAATACTTGAACAACCTCATGCAACATAAAAAAATTAGAATTTCAAATTTTATTTGATTTTAATCAAAGGTACTTACGCCACTCCATGTGGAGCATCTGCTTGAACATAAACTTCAAAAGTAACTTTGTCCTCTTCTATAAAGCCTTTTTCAGGATCAGTAACTTCCTGTAAAACAGGAATGACACAGGAACATGAGAAATGCAGCTTGCAACTGTAGTGAAGCACCCAGTTAGACATCAGTTTCTAACCTGCAAGCCTGGGCTATCAATAATAATAAACCGAAGAAGAAAAACTGAAGGACACCAAAACAGCTGTTCTTCGGCTCAATATATTTCAATCTTTTATAATGTTTCAGTACAGGAAACTTGCTCCTGTCTTCTAAGATTTTGCAGTAGTTTTTCAGGTTTTGATTATACACAAGTTGGTAATCAAAGTTTTGCTTCTTCTGGATAATATTCCAAAACCTTTGCAAATGCTTAAAAAGCTATCACAATTCAAGACAAGTAGTATTACTAGGATATTAAGTATCTATGCACATACACAGAGAACACATGGAAATGCAAACGAGTTGTTGTTGCTTCAGAATGTCATTGACTATCACACAGTGGAAACAAAACACCAGCACTCATATATGCAGAAAATAATGAGGCACTATTTAAATTACAATATAAGTAAAAGCACTCTACAAAAGTTTAGTAAAGGAATTTTTAAGAAATTGAAAAGTAATCTTCAGCAATGATAGAAAAAATAACAGCTTGGAAAAGATACCCTTTTCAATCAGCATCTCAGTATGCAGGAACACAAGTACAAAACTGCTCCTGTCTAGCAATACATTAATATATGTCCAATTACTTACACTCCAGGCCATGAAGTTGGAAAAGCCCCAGTCATTCTCCTTATGAAAGAACAAGTGACTAATACGACGACTGAATGACTTTTCATCATCCTTGTAGTTTATTATCTTGAGAACTGCTTGTGCATGACAGGACCATGACCTATAAATACAGAAGAAACACTTGAAATCTATTCAAAACCAAGCTTATTAGAGTCATTAGCATAATTTTTTTGTTAAGGATTTTTGGTACATTACTTTCACACATTGGATTTTTTTTCCTTATTAGATGTTAAGATTTGGTTAATTGTTATTGAGAGCAGGAACCTCTGGGGCTTTCTGAAGCCACATTATGAATGTGAACTTGGAATGGAAATTTTTCTTAGGGCAACAGTGTTGTTAAGAAACTACTGTCAGGCAATTGCAGCTAACAGGTTTAAGAAGCTGACTGCTCTCTGAGGTGAGCTAGTTCTGATGTGCCTTAACTCAAAGCACTCTCAGTGTTTACAGAGTGTGGTATCTCAGCTTCTGGCCAAGGAAAGGAAGATGTGGTTCCACCCTCCCTCACACAAGATGAAGTCCCCAACACCAATTGTCTCAGCAGCACTTCTTTATGACCATTCCTGTTCAAAACCACCCCACATGTGCAAGACAACCAGAAGTCTGGATATCAGCTCAGACAAGGTCCTGCCACTGGCTCATGCAGTGGCAGTTACCTGCTGACTCATTTCACAGGGTAGGATTTAAAGCTCAGCAGGGTTAGAGAAGCATTCCACTCAGAATGCCCCATTCCAAGAAAACTGTCCGTCAAGGAGTTCCCTCCAACAATTGAACAGAAATATACCTAAATTCTAGCACAAACTTCTCACTACAGAAGATGCTTTCAGCTCATCCTAAAGAGATTACTCTTATGCTTTGAGATTTAGAAAGCTGGGGGGGAAAGAGGACTCAAACCTTTGCAGGAACTCTTTCCTCTTGCAGAAAGCTAGGTAGAATATTTCTTGTATATGTTTGTATTTCTTCCAATGGAGTAAGCAGTATCAAGTGAGGACTTGTACAGTAATTTAAAAGGACCTTACGTGGAGTCGGATTCAGCATTGCACTGGAGGAAGAATCCTACACTTTTTTGGTGTGGTCTGTCCGGGTAGAGTCGAGGCATAACCATGATTTTCCATGGCAAGTTCCGCACAAAGCAGGGAGGGCTGAGAACTGACTCGCTCAATCTGTTGAAGCGTTCCACTGTAAACTGAAATGTTGCTTCTGAGCGCCAACTTGTATCTGCAACACACACACAACAATTTGAGAAACCTGCTGTTCTTCGCTCCAAAATGCTATTTTCAAAAATCACGGAAGTTTCATGTCGTGGGATATTGGAAGCAACAAAATCATCCCTATTCTAGAGAGGCAATGAATTATTTTATTACTTAAGTTTCAAGTTTTTCATTTTGAAAAACACCCTAACACCATTCAGGCAATCAGAGCACTAAAAGACACATTCCTTTTGTACACTATTTCCTTTAATACTTCTTTAGCACTAGAATTTGTTACCACTCAAGTTTCTTCTAAAGCAGCAGGTGCAGCAAGACAGAGACGTCAAATGCTTTACAACTAAACCACAGCCCACTCTTAACTCTATTTGAGTAGCATCTCCACAGCCCAGTTTAAGTCAGCTCCCTGCATGAACTCTCACGCACAAAGGATCTTCACAATCTGTTCAAATGCCCTGTTGATACCAAGTCACCACTTAGTTGTTTCTGGCTTGCAACAGTATATTTTCAAAACAGATGAACCCCATAAATTGGCTGCTGGATTTTTTGGTGTGGGTTTTTTTGTTTGTTTTTGTGGGTGTGGGGTTTTTTTTTGTTTTTTTTTTAAATCTCATACCAGTTTGCTCTAGGAATAGCTCAAGAGTAGGGTCCTTGGTATTCAAAGCCTTAGAGATTTTTAATGGCCTAGAATAAAGTTAAATGAGACACCTTTTTTTTTTCCCCCTAAGAGCTTATTTTGACACACACAATTAGAGTAATTCTGCCTTCTTCCCACATAGCCAGTTCTTCATATACCACAATCTGTTGTGCTTCTGTTGTACACAACTATAACAAGGTGCTGGAGGCTGCGACAGCTTCAACAAGGCATAGGGCTGGGCTCTCTTCCTTGTGACATGCCTCACAGTGCACACAGAAAAGAAATAACTGCAGCTTATCCCAGCAATTCCACAGGGCAGGGATGCACAGGATGCTCTCCTCCCCTTTCATGGTTCCAGCCTGCCACTCGTGTAACATGGTTTGCTGCTGGCTGTGAGGAGGCCCCAGTAGCACAGAGGGCAGCAGCAGCACCTGTGCTCACTCTGCTACTCTTGCACCACCCACAGGGATGCAGAACTGGAGATGTGTCACACATGCAGTGACACCCAAAATCCAAAAGCACTGAGGAACACCACCACCAAGTCAGAAAAGAGATCATGAAATTGTGACAATGCACACACTAGACAACCAATGTATTCTTTTTGTGCATGGACAGCAGTGGTCCACTCAGCTTGGCATGGCACCAGGGACACCTGAACCATTTTTTCAAAAAAACAAGTGAGTCCTGGTCCTTACCTTACTTAAAAAATGCAACACTCTTGATTACAACATGCAACAGTGTGAACATTATACAGTTCAATACACAAAATTAACAAGTTTTATCCACAGCTGCCAGGGAGCTTTGATAGATTTCATTCCCCTCCCTTGCGGAACAGTTTTCAAGTGGCTGTCCTACTTCTGAACAGCAACCCAGCTGATCTAATTTGTCTATGGCCTGACAGCCCAAAGCTTCCCCAACTGTCACTTGACAGCAGTACAGCCCAGACCAGCTTCCTCTCCCCTCTACACCTGCAACCACTTTTCTTTGTGTTGCCCCAGTGCTGTCATCTTCCTCAGCAACACAGGAATTTGAAGGGTTACTTTCTCCTTTTCCCCTACAGTTCAGTTAGTATAGTTAACTAGCAGTCTATCACTTACTTAAAAACTGCTCTCTACCCATTTTCACAACTCACCGCCTGTTGACAGAGTACAGAGCAGGTGATTCACAACCAAAAGCCAGACAAGCTGCAGCCAGAGGAGCTGTACACTCTCAAACTTGATTTGCAGGCAGGATAAAACAAATCTGTAACACGTTTAACAATCTAAAACTCAGTCTTCCATCACGTGTATCTCAAAGCAGCTCCAGTCCTCCTCCCTACTCACAGTAAGATCAGTGTTTCTGGGCTCAGTCTAAGCTTCCAAAATATGAGCCAAGTTTGCTTTCTGTCTCCTTTGATGCAGCTTTCAGAGCACTTCAGTACAAGAATGCAGCAGTGCTGCTACAGTATCAGCTAAAAATGCAGCCCACGCAGCATCTGCAGATGCTTCAGAGAAAGTTTGCCTGTATTTCTTGATTTCTTTTCAGGAAAACCTGTGCATGAAAGCTCAACCAGGGCAGAACACTCTTTTGTGTAAAATATTTCTATCACTAGTAACTACTCCACAAAAACACAGCCTCATAACACAGATCAACTCTAAAATAGAAGTTTCTTTAAAAATAACAACCTTCCTTTCCTTCCAGAAAGCCCATTTTTAAAAGCAATTGATAGAAGATGAATCACATTTAAAAATGCAGTTTATACAGCAAAGGTGAAGATTATTCTGCGCACATCAATAAATCAAACCTTTTTTTGCCATCACAAACATGTCTACCAGCTTCCAGTAAAAGACTTCAGTTGGCAGCAGGATAATTTAGTAGTGAACGGCAAGTAAGACTTCTATAAATCCCCAAACTACAAAAACAACACACGATCCTGAACACAAGGTAAAAAGAACACACCCAGTTGACAGTGCTTGAGGAAGTTACATGCAACACATTCTATTTGCTATGTGGAAAAGATTTTTTTCACTGATGAGATGAATGCCACAAACAGCATCTTGATACAACAAAGATGCTTCAAACCAGAGATCCAAACACTGAATATGATCCGTTTTAAGACTGAAGCACCTATTTAAATGCTTATACTTTTGAAAAAAGGCAGATTTTTAAAATTCTATTAGTAAATTTTGCTACCTTTAAAGTGCACTGAGGTTATTAAAATATTCTAAACTTGAATTATTAATGAGGACACTGACTGAATATTCTATGAATATTTTAATAATGATCCAAATACAGCATGTAATACCAGCATACAGCTAAGACTGATGCCTCTGAAGGCCTTCTAGCCTCTGCAATTCTTCACAGAAATGAGACTTCAGGAGGTAATTGCAAAGCTGTGAGTTTATGTTTAGCTTGGGACCTTCTGTTTGAACTTTAACTTCTAAGAGAATTTATTCTGTGTGCTGTTTCGAATACTGATGCACTTGCAAACAAAATTCTATTAGAACCTCGTTTTTATTATTTTTCACTTTAGCTGTAGAAGCTGCTATTCTAGCTCACAAAGCCTGCTTCATTAGGTGACTCTCCTTACAAAGCACACCACATTCCTTTAGCTGGTTCTTGTTAGTTGCCAAGACATCACACAGAGCAACAACAGGTAGTAGTCACAGTGTTTGAGAGAAACAGCCTTATCTGAAAGTCCTGCTGGTGGTCCAGTGCTGCCCCTGTTCCCTGTGCCTGGTTGCCAAGCAAAGTTGCACTTTTTTCTCCTCTAGTGTTATCAGTCATTTCTTTATGTGCTAAACTGGAAGGACAAAGTCACCTCAAAAGTTTCTTGAACTCAGAATCAGAAAGCTAGTTTCTATGACCCAGCTAGAAGCATCAACCTTTCATCTTACTGTTGACCTCTTTTGCAGGAACCATTAAACTCATTAATTCCACTCAAGGGGTACCTAAATTCTTTTCAGGAATTCTCTATCAGCTCAGATTGACACTCCTTGCTATGAATAACAGCAAAAAATCTGCATGTTTATCAGAAAATCCCATGTCTCCCTATTTTTCCTGTCTTTTGAATCTCTGAGCTATCCATTACACACACACATCATGCTGCAAACCAGGTTAGCAAGAGCACAAACAGCGAGAGAGCAATTGCACTGGTGTGTAAATAATGCAACAGCAAGCAACTAATCTGATTTACAGGACCTGGAAAAGAGGCATCATCCACTTATGTGATGCAAGTCTTCAGGAATGTTTTTGCAACTCTTACCATTTTGCAATAGCACCACTTTCTATCGGTGGCAATGCACAGCTATAAAGGCACCAAGATGTAGCCAGACACTCCTTATTCAAATATGATAATGAGGAACTATTAAGAGTATTGCTTAATAATCACATTTTAACCTGACTGATTTCCCACAGCAGAGTGGACCAAAGCACCCAACCAGGCTGAAAGTCCACCACAGCATGAGAAGCTCTCACAGGCCTTTCATCAAACACCTTCAGATACTACTTCTCCCCACCATTATATCCAGTGCTGAGAGGAGTCAAACAGTTGGCAATGGACAGGAACTGCTTTACAGTAGTTTTCTTGGTTAAAAAATCTGTGTTATACTGAATGAACAGGTGCATATCTGATTCTCAGCACTGATACAGCCTCAGTTTCATCAGCTGTTTCTGCAGCCTAAGTCCATTTTGCCTAATTTGTACAACTATATACAGACAAACTAGTGGACAGATTTTTTTGCCAATTGACCAATGTGTTATGCACTGGCCATACCAAGAGCAAACACTATCAGCTTTCTATCTATAAACATCACTATTCAGAATATAAGCTAAACAGAGCTGTTCTTGCCAGTCAGTGCCAACCCACATGACCTTCTCCAGCCACCCCCAAATACCATGGCTTGACAAAGACATTCAACATCTTTTATAACAGCTTTTGATAAGAACAGAATTCTCTGTTTCAGGCTCACCTAGTTACTCTGAGCAATAAATCAAATGCCTCTAAATGAGACTAGGTAATCACACAAAGTTCACAGGCTAAGCAGATCTCATTTTTATTTTACTGTGAGACTGATCATAGGAAACTATCTTTGCCAATGATACAGAGGCGATTCAACCATGAGGTGTTTTCGTCCTGAATTTAAACCCTGTTCTCTTCATGGAACATTACTATTTTCTGTTAGTATTCTATGTTCTTTGAATACAAGACAGTAAACACATTTTTGACCTTTAACCTCAAATATTGATTTTTCTCAAAAAAAATCTCTCATTAGTTTTACACAAATCTAACTAAACGTATATGCCTAGTCCTGAATGCATCTCACAAGACAGCATGGAATATGAAATTAGAGTGGAACAAATCCAACTCATATGTTGCTTCCCCTCCCAACTCAATTTTATTTAGTTCTTCAAAGTGAACAGTCCCCATCCATATCACCTCCTAAAAAACAGAAGTATCATTGCACATTTTCATCACTAGACAGACTTAAGTGAATTACAAACTTGTTACCTTTCTTTAAATAAACCTAGACACGTATAATTATTTGATCTCCTGTAAAAGAAAAAACTGGACACTCTCATTTTCATTTAACTGACCAACAAAAATACTTCAGAAACATATGTCCCTTTCTATTAACAGGACATCAGTACTTATTTCTTCCTTTACATCTGCAAGCAAAAGGGCAACAGAACTGAGGGGGCAAGATGTTCATCAATGGAATAGACACCACTGACTTACTGTACAAAGACAAAAGCAGAGCACAGCTGCCACCTGACAAGAAAGCAGGACAGATAAGGATTCTAAACATCCTGAAGGAAATGTGTAACTGATAAAGTAACTGTTCAGCAAAGCCCCAGCTGCAGCACGTTTAAAGGGATGGTCACAAAACACAACAATGGCCAGCAGCACTTTCAGCAATTTTAAAATGAGTGCCTAAAAAGAGTATGAGAAAAAAATCCCAAGTCCTCAGAAGTCTAATCCTATTGTACAGTATTTTAAAAGGATGCCTATACTGAAAACCAGCAGCCATAACTACAAAAGGCTTCATTTTTTATAATGAGCTGTAATTCAGAGGACATAGGTAAGACATTGACCATTTTTGCCTCAAAATCATAACAGTAAAGAAGCCAAACAAGCCATGTTTTTATCAAATATTTACTTACCATCTTCCATATCTTCTTCAGTGTTGTTATGCCCGTCAGCCATCGCGACATTCCCATTAATGACAGGATTTTGAGTAATTCTTGGAGGATCATCTGTATCTCCAGCTAAAACAAAAAATGTAAACATTAACTTGCTAATTCATAATCAGAAAACAACATTTTGGTCTCAGGTAGCACTTGTAAGACACATCAATGATGAACACTTGCACAGAACAGTATCTCTGTTAATTATAGCACAACAATTGTACTGGTATGAGTCTAACTAAAATTCTTCAAACAGATGCATGTTTATGGATCAAGAAAAAAGTCTGCATTAATGTGGACACAATCATAAATTGAATTTTAAGTTTCCAAATGGTCTTACAGTCAGCATCTCATCAAGTCTCATTAAATAAAAACTTTTTAATTACTTTTTCTGGTATTCTGCATTTTTACACAGATACAAGCTTCTAATAGCACATTTTCTAAACTAACAGTCTACAACCTTTTCAATTTCACTGTTTTATTAAGAAAAAAAACTAAATCTTTAATCAAATGTAATGGTAAGACTTCAACATTACTTGGGGGAAATTGAGAAGGAAATCCTTTAGGATTAAGGAACATTTTAGATACAACATTTTCCAGTTTTTAGCCATCCCTCCCATTAAGTCTTGCTACAATGACCATTTAAAACATACGTAATGGCCACTGAGCCAAAAGATACAAAACAACTCAACGAACTAAAACCCCGCTATTTTAAAGATGCCTTGCTTTGACTGAACAAGTCTGTTCCTGATTTATCCAACAACTGACAATGCCTCCTCCCACTGCCTGTGCACCAAAAGCCAATGGGCAGTTTCAGCATGATGAAAGGCAAGTGGATATATTCTTGGATAAATTGGGTTTTACCATCAAACTGTAAAACCTATAACCACTTCAACCATCTCACGGACAAAGCACTACTCAAAAGACATTCTAATTTAAAGGGTCTGATACATTTCTTATTGCTGTACTAGTCCTGCTATTAACTTGTATATTCTGTTACCCCACAGAAGCCCCAAAGTCAGTGATTTCTGTAACCAAGGACAGTTTTATACCCAAAAGCTACACACAAGTGTTTGACTGTGAGTGTACCAGGGACGGAGGGAACTGCTCCCAGGGGGCACGGCCCAATCCCAGCCCCGGCGCCGCAGCCCGGCCGTGCCCTCGCCCATCAGCACCATGGACAGAGCTGCTCCCGCTGTCGGCCCCGCCGAGCTCCCACCCACCTCTCTGCTCCCCAGGGCACCCGGGGGTAGCCGGAGACGGGAGTGCCCAGCTATTTGCAAGAACTGCCAAGAAGCATGGAGCCAACTGGCCTGGGCGTTTGTCTTCTACTGGACTGCAACTATATTTCTCCCGTACAGAAGGGACAATCACAAGCGACAACAGGAATCGCTGCTATGTGATCACCACTGAAGTCTTTTAACAGCCGGGGAGCTCACACAGAGTAGGGCAAACCATGGGAGCAGTGCACTAAGATCAGGCACCAGTTGCTTCAGTCTTCCATCGTCTTAAAGCACAACATGCTTTTGGAGCCTCATTCCAATTCACAGCACACAAGAAGATACTTTCACACCCCGCACTTCTATTCTGATTGTTTACTCTTCCAGCAAATCCACAGAACTAGTAACCTCTGCCCTCACCATGAACAGAAACAGGTCAGGTTAGAGACTTACTTCTGGATTAGAGCTATGCAGATCACAAACTCAGCGCTCCAACACGGTTGTCAGAGCTTACCAGGGGGCAGCAGATCTCCCCAAGGCACGAACCAAAGGCATGTTTTGAAGTGTACAAAATGCAGCATCCATGACAACATGCACACTTTTCTCATTTCCCAGAATCAGAACAAAAGCAAAACCAAGAACGACTTAAAGTTCTGATTTAGTTAGTAAAAGGTTTACAGAAGATTGTCTCTTGTGGGATAGTCACAGGAGTCTCCACCAAGAGCAACTGGCACTGACAGTGCTGCAGCACAGCAGAACAGCAAGTTGAAATAAAGATTTAACTAGAACAAAATTGTGGGGAGAACAGGTTTGAACTGCTGCAACTCAGGAGCAGGAAAAGTGAGGATAAGAAGGAAAGATCCCCAAGTTAATTTCCATACCCTGCCCTCCTTTTTTTTGCCACATTTTAACCTTTCGACACGATGGTGCTGGTCTAGGAAGGAAGCTATCCTCCTGGACACTGCTACCTAGAAGTTCACTGCATGCCCTCAGCAATGCAACAGTTGCTAACGCTAAATTAACACAAGGATTTTTTAATTTTGTTTTCCTTTTTAAAGTTATCATCAGTGCAACTTAGTATCTAGAAACAAACTGAAGCAGACACCTGAGCAACACTTCAGTTCTCCACTAAAAGCTCATAGAAAGTTGATAAGAACTGTTCTTTCCCCACAAAACATGTTAACTAAGAAAATAGAGCTTTCTATGAGATACTGTTCTACATTCTCCAGAAGTATGAATGGTTAGCAGAGGAGAAAGAAAATGCAGAACAGATCATAACAAAAACAATCAACTTGAATAGAGGCAGCTTCTGAGAGAAATTACTTAGTGATAAGACAAATGAGCCATGATGAATGCCCCTGCTGCTTTTCCTGACATATATGGACACAGTTTGTGATCCAGCTTTCAGATATGGAACCCAGATAACACTGGGTCAATGTTTTTGGCTTCTGTGAACAAAGGAAGTTTTTTAACTGCTAATAAAATTCAGCTCTTACAGCAAATCCTTTACACAAACAAAACACAATCCCTTTTCAACAGAAGAACTACCAAGCAGTATGACAAAATATATCTCTACTATAGCACTGAAAACCTGTAATGTATGTTTTCCTCTGTTGTCCTTCAGAGCTCATAGGAAAGAATTGTAAAATCATACTAAGATTTAATTAAGAAACATTTTTTTTCCTTTGCCTCAAGCAGAAGAAATGCCAAAGAATTATTCAAATTATACATTACAGGATTAAGGAGGATCAAAAATACCTGTCCATACTGGCCAGGAAAACCTTCCCATCAAACATCCTACTTAATACACTTCTGCCTTCAATGCAGCTTAAACCACAGTTTGTCAACATCACCCCAGTCATGTCATCTGTCCATTCCCAGACCAGAATACCCAGTTTTAATTATATCCCTAGAATAAACTAGAGATGCAGTCTATTAATCAACTGAAAGTTAACACAAACCACATCAATTAAAGTTGTATCACAACAAAGCACGACATGACCTTATGAATGTTTTTAACTCTTTAAATACTGAAAAATATGAAATAAATACAGCTTTCAATAATAAACTTTTAGACACTGTCAGACTCGTGAAAAACAGTCAAGTTGTTTTCTACCTCTTCAAAATGCAACACACAAACCTTTGTAGACATTCTTTAATTACATGCAAGGCAACATGAAAAACAGTGACGACAATTTCTTCTGAAACATTTAACATGGTATTTTTCTCTCTGTCCATGTCACTGCATTATAAACAAAAAATACATCTTGAAGAGTTTAAAGGGAGTCTGAGTTTGGAGATTATGACAACTTCCAAGAAGAGATGTTACAAATACTAGTGATATTGTACAAAAAAAGAGCTTTCACTTATTTACTGAAAGATTATGAATGCTGAAATAAAATCAAGTCTGAACACTGAGGTATGCAACCAGAATGGAACTGGAGCACAACATCACAGAATGGGAAGCCGGTAAGAAGTGTCAGTCACCTTACACAGACAAGTTACTGGATCATATAAGTGACTCTGCAGGTGCACACTCTTTATCACTAATTAACTAAGTCTGTCACGGAAATGTTGAGATGAAAGCCTGAAAACAAACCAATTTTTGCAATTGCTGCAGGGGAGGAAAGAAGGAAATAACAATTCCTAAATTCTCTGAAATTACAATCTTGCCATGCAATGATAGACCTCAAAGAAAGGATTAAAAAACAAACAAACAAACAAAACAAAAACCCACACACAAAAACAACAAACAAAGAAACAAACTCCTTGTTATGGACTATGACCTCAACATTATCATGTTCAAATACTCATACTGTTAAGCAACCAGATTAAAAATAGCACCAATGCATTAAAAATGCTGTGTTCAAAAAAAAGGTGTTCTGCTGGATTCAACCATTAGTAAGATGAACTCAATGTCACTGAAAGGTACGTTGCTCTGTTGTTCTACCCTTCACAATTATTCAAATCTACAAAGAACTAATCTCAAAATTTGCTACATTTTTTTTCCTATTAATGAGAAAACACAGAAGATTCTGTCAAGTTCATGTTCCCTTCAGTACCACTTAAATCCTGTTGTAAGACAGGAGCACTGCAGAAGGTGATCCCTCCTCAAGCAGGAGGATACAGCTGCTCAGCAGTAAACATGTGCTTGCAGTCACATGTGGGCAAAAGCTCCCGGATGACTCCACAATCGCAGCCACTCAACTACGGCACTATCACTATTTTAACAATGATGACAAGGACCAACTAACTCTACTAACTTTCAGTCATGAGTCATATCGCACCAAGTAGTCAAAGTCTGAAAGATTATCTGTGCTGTCTCTCATTAGCTTAGGAGCTGGCAGCCACAAAGGAGAAACTGAAGCAGTCTCCCTAGCAGGTTATGAAACATTTGTTTCCTTTTGAGGTTAAAGAGACCACAGAGGAGGAGTAAGAGCAACACTAAAAACTTGGTTACAGTTATCACACACATCCGCCTCACAATGGCAATCACCAGGGCTGAGGGCTTTTATGGGCCCTACAGTTTGCAGACTTCCACCACAACTGCCACAGCAATCCCAGAAAGGAGGGGGCAGTTGCATCAAGGACAGCAGCAGCAGTTCCAAGGGAATCCAGTCATTCACTGATGGCAGCAGGTTGAAGCATAGGATGAACCAAACTTCATATGCAGGGTTCTGCTTTAGCAGGGGAACGCTGACAACTCGTGACCTTCTCCTCTGCTGCTGGACTAAATGGACACCCCAGGATGAAAGCCTTCATAAAAGTTTGTAAAGGGGCTTCTAATACTTTTTTAAAATACATATAAACAGTATGTATAGACATGATAAATGTGGAGGGGGGGGGACGTGAATTCCAGTGGATGAGTGAACCTACAGTAAATACTAAGGGACATACTGAGAAAAAAAAAAAAAAAAAAAAAAAAAAAAGGTGGCAGGAGGTAAGAATGAAATCAGAGAAAGTAAAACTCACTTAAAAATGAGTAAAGCCCATCCTGTAGCAATCAAATTACATGAACATCAAAGGATGTCCACTGCATGCTGAACACAGAGTACAGGTCCAGTTTCGTACCTCAGTGTCAGAACAAAAAGCTGTAACACTCCTCTGGGGGAGCCCAGCAGAGTTGTTGCTCCTCAGCACTTACCCCAAACATCTCTTCAATTGTGGAATAAACTATAACCTCTTCAAAAGTTTTTTAAAAATAAATATTTTTAAATGCATCAGTATTTTAAATAAATTTAACATCTAAAAGTTTACTTCAGCTATAATTCAGAAATACCGTTTGACATGGATAATAGCACAAAAGTTAAAAAATAAATTAAAAATTGCCATCGCTAAAAATCGTAATGAATAAGCATTCTGTGACTTTCAGTGCTATAATAAATATTCTTTTACCACCAAGGTGGCCTTTGCTGTTGTAACTGCTGCTGGGCAGTTCATCAAAATATATAATTGAGAAATTCCTAAAGGAAGCAGTAAATGCCATGCACTCCAAAGCAGTTACCCAACTGCAGTGGTGCAAAGAAGACACTAATGGGACTTGTTCAGAAAACATAACAGCAAGAATTTCCTTGACAGCAAACAGGAAAGTTAGAATAATGTGAAGAACAAATGCCTGTCTTTAGCTGGAAAAAATTATGGCAACAGGTTATTTCATAACTCTGCAGCAAGGACTCCCCAGACTATGCCTGAAGTGGCTGCAGGCACTCCAGTGAACCAGTTGAACTGTTTTTTATGTGGCTATAACAGCTTCTTTCTTCTCCCAAAGTCTGAAAAATCACTGATGCTAAAAGCCAGATGAACAGGCAATACTCCCAGGAGGCAGGGTTTTTAAAAAATCCAAACAAAACTCAAACAAAAAACTTCAGACATTCAAGCAAAAAAATGAAATCAAAACAACCACACACCCCAAAATTAGCAAAACAAGCTTCTCAGCTCCATGATCTGCATGAAATTAAGTTACAGTAGTCGATCTCTGAACTAGTAGAAGTGTTCAAAGCAAAAATTTCCCTACACTTACTCTGAAAGAATTCAGCTTTCTAAAGTCAGAGAAACTATTTGGCCTCTAATCCCTACCTGCAGTTAGAATAAAAACACAACTTATTGCACAAAGGGACTCGAGAAAACGAATTAAAAGTGTTTCCACAGTTTCATTTTTCCAAGACAGTCCAAGGTTGTTGTAATGAAAAATCTGAAGAGGTATCAAGCATGTTCTGTAGCACGGCTGCCTTTCAAACGGCATCCAAAGCCAAGGCAATTCACCTAAAACATTTTAAAGGGATGAAACAGTAACAGAGTAAGATTTCATCTGGCCAGGAAAATGGGAAGAAGGGAAAGGGAAGCACATAACCTCAATAATCCTGAAACTAATGTCAAGGTATAGATACCTGCAATCAAATATGTGCGAATATGTCATCTGTCTTTACAGTTAAAAGTTAATTCTCTCATTAGCAAAATTGTGGGTAATTTGCTTTGCTTTCATTTACTACTTTTCTTCCTTCATGGGTCATTACCTGAATGGGTGCCAAAAAGTGTAACCAGCAATGTAAGACCCTTAACAAGAACGTTATGAAGCACAGTGACTAGGTCTTATAGAGAAAAGGCCTCTGGAGAAGTATCAGGAGGCAAGAGCCAAGCTTACACACTAAGGGAGAAAGTGTTAAAAGCACAGGAAGTCAGCAGACCCCTAGCTATGGACACAAGGTTTAAAGACACTCAGTGCTTTCAAAATTTGCCTTAGCAAGTATAGAAAGAAAGGAGAAAAGACATTTTTTTACTAAAGGGCAAGTAGACAATGTTAGATCTTAAAAATATAGAAACAGTATTATACGGAAGTCTCTTGCTCCCTAATTGTCATCTGAAATAAGTAATTATGGCATTATTGGCTGGGAATTGCAAATCCCCTGCAGAAGGAGATGATGCTACATGAGACAGCAAATGAGGAACTGGGATGGGACAACTTCCTGGACGCAGACTCATGGTCCCTGCCATGCCTACAAAATATGTAGCAGTGACTAGACAGACAGTAACAGTGCAGCCGTCACTTATCACACTGATCAATCACTATATTGCTGCTCCCTTGCATTCCCATCACTTTGTTCACCTGGCCAAAGAGGACATTCTGACAAACCACAGGATGGTCAGACTGGTTTTTAATGTAACCGGTGAAATTAGTGACTGGGGGGGGTGTGTGAGGGGGTGGGAATTTGTGTTAATATATTAAATGTCTGTTCTGTTCCTAGGTAAAACCAAGCAGTTTTACTCCTGAAAGCGGAGTAACAAGCATGAACAACAGCAGCGCACAAGGTAAATAGTACTGGAAACTTTGCCCCACTGACACAGTTATCTCCATTTGAAAATAAATGGGAGGTATAATGTAACTTTATGGATGGAAAAAAAGCTGAGAAAAAGTAGCCTCCACAGAATTTTCTCCATAAACTGGGCAGTCTGCTACAGCAACTCATTTAGCTGCTTATCTTCGAAGAGAGGAGTAGTTTGGTAGCACTTTACAAAACTTAAAGATGTGGTTAACTTCTTAGAGACACATATAAAGCATTTACAGTATTAGCAGTAAAATTACTCTGTGGACTTAAAGCTGCCATTTAGGAAGTCACCTCAAAAATTTAATAAAGCAAACAGTGACTAAATTGCCATCTGCTTACAGCAGTTTAACCCATTGCTTTATGAATAATTCAGTGTTAGATGAAAGACTGCATGAACCAGAGTTCAGTCTGGACACTAACAACACACCTGTAAGTATGGAATGGATTTACAACTTTATGCTCCTGCTGAAAGACTTTCTATAGACAGACGTCCCATTTTAAAGAATCTTTCAAATTCTTTTTAAGCTCCAGGTGTTTGATAACTGGGGTAGACAGCATGACCAGCATGAGTTTTTCTTCAGCGCAGTGAACTTATCAGAAAGATATCAACCTGCCTGTCTCACTTATCTGGCTGTACCCATTTTGCAGTGTCACAACCTCTTGGCAGTCATCAGGACAATAGCAGGTCTGCTGAAAAAATCTTTCACAGTTCCTTTTCGTAATCTGGAGAGCTTTGTTATCTTAGGTTATGTTTCTAGAAAACTATCAGATCAGGAAGAAAGGCAAGAGGATTGCTTCTGGCTACCATGTAATACTCAAAAAACTCAGTAACTAGAACAGTTGACAAGACAAATTATTTTCTTCCATGATAAGAAAAGGCTGAAACATCAGAAGTGTCATGACCTATTATGGCAACAGCTCCTAGACTTGTACTACCTTCTCACTGTTGTATCTCGAGCAGCAAGGCTACAGAAGCAACTCCCCTAACTCGTCATGTCTTGTCTCCACACATTCCAGAGATGGCAGTGTGATTACATCTCTGCTGAAGACTGGGCACTTGGTTCCAACCTACTGAACACACCCTAAACAATGTGTTTTTCCAGTATCACACCCCTCTTTATGTTTTACTGCTCTACTGAGTAATGGATTTCTTCATTGCAACAACAAAAGCTAACTCTGTGGCATGACTACAGAGGCTGAAAAACTACTCACATCAAAATGGAGTTCTGACAGAGGGAAGAAAAGGATGCACACTGAGCTGGAGCCACAGTAGTCCAAGGGCCACAGAGCACTGAGATCCATGCACGACACTGGTACTCAGTGCTGCAGACATGTTCTTGGTGTTTTAAGACAGAGAATTAAAGAGTAATTAAAATGAGTTTATTTGCATAATAAGATGATCACATTATGAAATTGGTGATTCTGGTCTCATTAGCACCTCTCTCTTTCCCTGTGAAAGTCTAGAAAGCACTCACCTTCACCACCTTCATGGACCAGCATGATTTTTATTACCCAGCTATATAAACTTTCAGTAGTCACTTCTGTATCATTTCGGATTAGTGCAGTCCACCGTTTCAGCAAGTTTTGGGGTACATATATTAAAGCAAATACTCTAGGTGAATACTTGCTATATGCTTAAGTAGCAGAAAGGTTTTGCACATTTAACAGTAGCATAAAACGTTGCCTTACATGAGTATGATCACACACACCACCTGCCCAAACTAGCTCTGAAGGAACACGGTTTCTGTGCAGTTACTGTGGTACAAAGTCAAAATATTACTTACTCCCCGTTTTTTCAGATTCTGCAATTCTGCTTGAGACCAGATTCATCCTCACAGCAAATGCTAATTGCAGTGCTCACTCCTGAACTCAGCCTTGAAGCACGCTAAGCTTTGGAGTAGCATGGAGAGGTAGCAGGAATAGCTTCAATCTTTTTTCCTAACACTGACATGATTGTTAAACTGTTGAAATGTTGTCTGTGTTAAGAGTTTGAATGCAAAACTAATTTCCTAGCAAAGAACAATGCTGAATAGTAATATGGATTTGTACTGGAATTAATTTTATGGGCACTAGGAAGAAAAAGAAAAAACTTTTAGCATACCTTTCCTCAGTTATCCAGGACAGTAGGGCAAGACAGACCCTTTCCTACTTAGCCATTACTGCCACAGCAGCCATTTGATACCTTTTATGATCTTTATTTTCTTTGCTTTAACTTCTTTACTTCTCCTATACCTTTTTAAGATGGAGGAGGGAAACCAGGCTGCACTCAGTGTTCAAGATGCAGAAGCACAGTGAACTTACACAAAGCATATATTATTCCCAGTTCAGCTCCAAAGGCAAAGCAGTGAATGGAAGAAGACTCTGTGAGGAGCAGTGAAAAGGCACAGAGGCAGCGTGGCCAGGCTCAGACACCCTCGGGGTGTGCACAGCAAGGAAGGGAACTCACCATCCCTCCCCTGCACTCACGGTTAACATCAGCATCTCATACTGACAGATCGCAAGACACCAGGTTAAGTAATTTTTGCTCAGTTCGGGGTGGTTAATCTTATGCAAATATTCAGGGTTTCCATAAAAAGCTTTTGAACATTCCTACTG
>VXAU01002171.1:2554565-2572556 GCA_013399695.1 Formicarius rufipectus
GACGTCCTTTATGTGAACCAATACACAGTCCCACATGCACGGCCTGGTAAGGCAGGGGCATTTACAGCTTCCTGCCAGAGACACGAGGAGCACTGCTGACAAAACCATTAGTTTCTGCCGAAATTAAGTTTTCATTATGTTTAGTAACAGATGCATTTCAAGTGTAATAGCAAACCATCATTTTTAAGATATTCCAACTATCAAAAAAACCCCAAAAACTTACACTTCTGGTTAACGTTACTATTTGTTTTCATGGCAATTAACAAGAAGTGATTATGGTCTCACCTAAAATTGACAACGGCAAAAAGAGCAAATCAAAAAATGTTCCTTTTTCAAACGGGATGCTTTATAATGAGCTAGAAAATAAGCTGCTGCTGCTTTCTTGCTCTCTAAGACACAGATTTCAGTCTTCTATTCAGTACCAGTTTCCCAAATTCCTGAAAGCCATGGTTCCCAGCAGCTTTTGAGGTTGTTACTTAATAAGCTCAGCCTTCCAGTCTCATCTGTTAGCACTGTCCCATGTTCTCCAAAAGCTTCACTGACTAAGGAGAAGAAGCTGGGAATGTGAGAGGAGTGCCCAGCTGGAAATGGGCGATGTGGTGATGTACCTGCCTTGAACAAGCCAAAGACTCCGGGTTGGTGCCCGAGGGAGCAGAGGCTGTGGGGCCATTTACCCCATCCTGCTCCCACTTGGCACAGAAATCCCCTTCCCTACATCAGTGTCCCCATTTTGACTGGAGTCTCCATGAAGATTCTGGGGTCTGGACACTCACAAGAAACCACAGCCATGAAATTTCTGGCCAGCATTAATTTACTGAAGCATCTGCCAGGTGGCTACTCTGCCTTCTCCCACTTTGTAAAATGCACATTAGCAATCATTAAAATGATTGTAAAACCCTTGACAGGACTGAAGCAAGAGCCTTCCTCAGTTTTTACAAGAGAATCATTAAATCCCAAAGCAGTTTGGGCTTTCTTCAGCATTCACTTTTAAATAAGATTTCATTTTTATTGTCCCTTTTCCTTCTGACAGCAACCTTTCTACCCCCAATGTTAATGCAGGGAAATAATTATTTAAGCTCTGAGAAGTGCTGATTATTTTTGTAAAATGTTCTGAAGATCAACTTCGCTTTACTGCTTTGAAGATAAAAGTTACTATACTGAAAGCATCCAAATGTTAGCCTACACCAAAATTAGCACTAAACTGTGTTAATTATTTAATACTGTGTATATGGTGAATAAAGAACACAGCTGAAAAACTGTTTTGTATGAAATCTTGGGTGTTAGCCTCCACTATTTACCATGGAATTCTTAAAAGAACACAGAACAGGAACCTTATAATCCTCAGTTAAGCACTCCACTGACAATTTTGTCACTTCTTCTTTATCAGCAATTTTAAGTCACTTTTTTTTTAAACTGAAAAAAAAAAAGAGAAAGGAAAAAAAAATAAAAAGAAAACTTTTAAGTGACTAAAAAAGCTTCTGTTGTTTAACTATTCTAGTGCCAAACAGGCTGCCATGGGACCATGAAACCAAGTCCACACATTAGCTAAGCAATCAAAATCAAAACTGCAGTTATAGTTTGTATTTAGATAAAGCAATACACATACAAAAAAGGCCAACAATACACACATGTTGAGGTTAACTTGCTTTTCCAAATCCTAACACAAACACACTGAAACCCATGAGGCACAGAAGCTGCTGTGTACCCCTGTGAACAGCTACATTCAGATCTCCAAAACAAGCTACTTGGAACACAAGCAATAAAAAAGAACCTACTGATAAACACAGGAACACTTGTAAAGCAGCCATTTTTAAAAACTATTCTTTATTACACATAGAGCTTCTTGAACGCTGTACATCACACAGTAACACCGGCACCTGCAAACTTCAAAACTACACAGTTGGTGCAAACTTCAGAAACAGAAATTTGAGAGACACATCCAAGAAATGAGACATCACACCTCTGTAATTTAGATTACAGCTTACAGGGCTACCAACTGGCAAGGGTGGAGGGACGATGATGTGTCTGATAGAGTTTAATGCATGTGCTGGGGTTCTTGGATATTTCAGTGCTCTCAATAATATCCTGATGTGTCAACAGCCCAAATTAGTTTTCCCCTTAAAAGGGAGACAAAACAAATTGTTGAAAATTCTTCTCCTTTTTATTTGGAAAACCAGTAACTTCACATGTGGTAGCAGTTATAATTAGCACTTTTTTGATTAAAAATACATTCTGAAGATGAAATTGTACTTCACTGCTCATATGTTTGTTGCATATTTACTTTCTTACTACATATTACATTTTATTTTTTGTTTCATGAGCCAAATCCTCAGCCAGTATTTCAATAGCTTTCTGGTCAACTATTCTTAGAGTATAAAGGCAACAAAACAGACTTGCAAATGCATTTTAGAACAGCTGACTGTTGCGTGTCACCCAGTGAATTACATCTTTCTTATGCTTTGCAGAACACCCTCATTCCAGAAATACACTCCCAATCTCAATACTCTATTCTTTCTGGCAAATCTTCCCAACTACTTCTATTTTTGCTCCACTGCTGGTGCCACTCATCTGAAGCAAATTTTGAGGACTTCCAAAATGAGTTACTGCCTTCCTGCCTTGCCTCTGGCTAGGAACTGGGATAAACACCACCACCGAACGAAGCGGTATCTCAAAGTCCTTATTCCATCAAGGATGAAAGATTCTTCCTTTGTCTCAGGAAAACCTAAAGTCCCTTAAGTTTTCTCCACACTTTGTTATTTTTCTCTCTAATATTGCAGCATTTGTGGTCTGTGTCATCCTCAGCCACGACAAACTCACACACAGCTGGGATGGAAACCCTCACTACTCACACTTCTTTTGCTCTAACTACTCCATTTACATTTCCTGCTACAACTTTTATCCCACAAATGCTCTCACAGTTTTGAGTATATTCCCAGAGAATACAAAAGCACACCTTTTTTGTTAGTCCTCCCCATTACTGAATCCTCATCTCATTTCCTCTCTTTTTCCTGAACTACTTTGCTAGGACTTTAAAACTGCTATTTTCCTTGAAGGGGTGTGAGCTTGGGACAGTGCATGGCAGTGGATCACAGGGGAGGAGAGAAAATAAATTCAAATACAGAGGTACGCCACAAACTGCCTAGTATGTAATTCCTGGCACTTCCTCAGCTCCAGACCTTTTTCACAAAAAAAACTCAATTAAGAAGCCATAAGGATGTTTCTCCTTTCAGAAGCAGAGAGGACACAAAGAGATCTCACTTAAGTGCTCACTTATGAAATAGCAGAGCATACAGAAAAAAGTATCTGCACTATTTGCAAGTTTTTAATCTAAAAGTTACTAATTTTTTAATATGTTAAACTGACAGAATTGAAGGAGAGCACTCCAATTTAAATACCATTACAGTCGGACCCAAACCTGAAACAAGATCCAGATGTTACTGGTCAAAGTGAGGATTTAATAATTACTAGAGACAGTAATAATTTAACTGCAACTGTTTTCCTTTCTGGAAGGGGAAGCTTTTTCTCTGAAAGAAAGGAAGAGACATGCTGTGCCTTTGCAATAAAGAATAAGAAAAGATATAAAAGACTCCTACAAAAGCCAAAGACAAAATAGACAGGGACTGAAAAGAGAATGGTTGTTTTAATGGTTATTTTGCTGGAAGTTATCATGGAGAAGTTGCTCTCTGCAACACAGCACTCAGACCAGCAAAGGAACCAAACCAACCCTTTGAAACAATATTCAGTTATTTCACCTATAAAAACCAGGTGGCTACAAGTGGCAATGTGCTGAGTTTACCTGGCTGGTAACATGACACCGGCATACTTCTAACAGCTGAGATGCACAAAAGGAAATTTATCTGTGCACATGTAACATGAGAGTCTTTACCTGTTTAAGCTTGTTCAAAAACCCCATCAGACTCAAGACGTTGTCTAGATTTTTACCTTGCAGATTTTCCCTCATTACACCCTTTGACCATAAAAACGTTAAAATAAACATAGCTTGTTTTGATTTGGTGTAATTCATAATGCCAAACTCAGGTATTTTAACGTCCCTGTGGATGTTTCATTATTGATGCATTTTCAGCACACTTTAAGATCAAAGAAACCCTGTGAAACCAAAAAGAGAAACAAGGACAAGGGATAGGGTGAGTACATGTCTGTCTCACTTTGGCTTGGACAGTCTCGTAAGACTTCAGTAAACATCCAGATGATAATCCATGGGATGCTAGAGAGCTCTGAGATTTTATCAGAGAAAGTCTATCAAGCTGTAGGATCACCCCATACCACTCTTCTCAAGGCAAGGCCCTGGGATTTAAGCCCCTTGCAGCTGGAGGAGAAATGCACCCCAAAGACCAGGCTGTGCACACAGAAGAAATACCACATCCACTACTGCTGGGTTGCACAATCCAAGGCAAAAAGCTATACCTTCATTGTAAAAAACACTGCAAGTGCCATCCTCTCTTCTTTCAAAATTAGAATATTTACTTAGAAGTGCTGACATAGAAAAAATGACCCCAGAATAAAGAGAAACACCTTTCAACATAACTTACAGGCACCTGGGTTTAGCTTTTACTGCTGCTTCTGCCATTATACCAGCCTAACAATGCAGCGTCCACCACACTGTTCAGTCAAATTTCTTTTTAACTGTGGGGGAAAGGGTATTTTCATTATTTTCAGCAAATCCTATTAGCAATCAACTCCATGAATTTCACAAGCAGAGAGAAAGGCCATAAATGTAAGAATTTCAATGCCAACAGTGCTTATTCCCTCACTTAATAATCCAGCACTCTTGAAGTGTGAGCATGCTCCCAACCCCTGCAACCTTCCTTCTCAGACACGATTCTGAACTCACCCTGCTGAGCTGTACAGGGAACATCCACTTGACTGCTCAGCTCCAGCTACCAGGGAAAAGGAAAGATTATACCACGTCCACCAGTAAATGCATCCCCTCCCATGCATTTGCACAGATGCAAACTGGAAGTCAAGACACTGGTGTGCCAAGCAGAATCCTGGCAGTGGAGGTTAAGAACCTGGCCTGAGTGACAAACTCCTGGTACATAACAGCACTGCCTGCCCTAGGGACAGTTTTACACTTTATTTTCAATTTAATTCTTTAATGTGCAAATGCAAGTTTTTCAAGAAAGGCATTTTGAATATTAAAAAAGTCTGCTGGACATGCAGACTTTTTCCCATGTTATTTTTGTCACCAGTTTTAACAAGCATGCAAATAGACTGGCTCAAACAAGATACAGCTTTCACACTTTCTGCTCTGTAAGGACTAAATCAGAAACAGTAGTATTGGTATTATTTATAGAATTTAGTACTATTTTAGTATTACTGACACTATTATTGTAAGTCAATTTACATAAACACTTTATGTGGGATGAAAGAAATAACCCTACAACTTATTTCATATACTAGTGCACTTGGTTTGGCCAGATCCCACACAAAGATCAGCAATTCAAGTGCTAGAAACACAGTTTCTCAACATCCAACAATCAGAATCTGTGCTTACACAGGTTCACAATCCTCATGATACCTTATCTTCAGGTGGAAACAGAAAAGAGAAACAGCAGACAGCTGAGTTCTCGGTCATTAAGGATATTCAAGGCTAGACTGCATCGGAGTTTTGTTCAGGAGGACAGAGAGGATCAGTGAAGACCACGGCAGGTACATGGTGTACACAGATGGCAGGCACATGATGCTCACAGCAGAGCTGCTCCTGCCACTGCTGGGTCCTGCTTTCTGCACTGGTGCTTTTAAACTTTTTATAATGGTAAATGTGCACTTCAGTATAGCTCAAACAACTTAACCCTTGCATTTTATTATCATTGCTTGAAGAAAACATCTGAAATAACTGATAAAGCTCTGAGGAAAGTTTCTCACCAGTACCGGTGGCATATCTACAGCAATTTTTATTTTCTCCTAAATCTTACAACACAGCAAGTGGTTAAACTCTCTGGGTAGGCCACAAATCAAATATTCAGGTATATCCAGGTGCTGAACTACCATTAAAATAGCATCTTAAAAGAGCTTTTGCTGCTGAAGATGATCACAGAGACAGTACAAATTTCTCTGCAGTTCAAGAAGGCAGCTGCATACATCCAGCCACGACACATGACTTACAGTTATGGATCCCAGTGAGTGAATTAACACGGGAGAGAGAAACAGTAAGGGTGAGCAAAGAATTCCAGCCCCCAGGAAATCCAAGCCCACTAAACATAATCAAGTTTGCAACTATCTTTTGAATATAAGCTGAACTTCTGAAGTTAACATACACCAGTAGCAATTCCATGCTATCCATCTGAGCACTGGCACCACTCCCTGCCTGGAAGGCACTTAATACACCATCTCCTCAGTGGCAGCAGGGTGCTCCAAAAGGAGCAGCTATCCCTCCAGCCTCTCCTCTGCTCAGCTTCGAAGAGCATCTTCACAAGGTTGGAAAACCAAGAACCAGGCACTCTTCCCAGCTGCCCACTTCTCCAGGTGCTCTTCCAAACTGGACCAGTAGGAAGGGCACAATGATTCTTTGGGAAGCAATGATCTACTTTCAAAGCTTCTCCTCCCAAGACACCCCTTCCTCTACCTGTGGTGCAGCCTCACATAAAGCAGCTTTCTGCCATACACACAACAGGTTATCCATGTGGGAGATCTCTCCCAAGGAAAGAGGGCTGCCAGGAACAGGACAGCAGCCAGATTAACTGGCCTGGCACACCACATGGCTATAAGGGTGCAAAACATCCTCACTGGAGAAGCAAGTTACCAAATTAAAAACCCCTTCCTAAATTTCTGAGCATGATGTAGAAATGAAAATTGCACACTACCACCAACAACAGGTTTACAACACCAAGAGCTTAACTAGCTTTTCATAATATACAACTGCCCATATTTAGGGTAGGAATGAAACATAATTGCTCAACAACTCCACTTACTTAAAAAAATATCCTACTTCAGAAAACACAAATATGTATTTACAAAGCTACATCCTGCCAAAAATCTTAAATACTTTTATTGTACACCTATGCTTTGATTTAATAAAGCATACATCTGAGGTGGTTAATGTGCATTTCAAGGTATATCAAAAATGAGAGATCAAAAATTAGCATTAGCCCACAATCTCTGCCAGTATTTTGCTCCAGTTACACTAACCAGACCTTGACTAGCATTAAGCCTGTCAGTACTAAGCCAGTTTCACATTCTTAGGTCTAACCTATGAACATAATGCTAATAGCAATAGGTATATTTTAAACTGAAATCAAAATGATCAAAATTTCAGACATCATTTTCTGTAAACTTTCCAGATCAGGAAGCAGGTCAGCTCTCTGAAACTGCTTTTAACAGACCTGCTAAAACCCTGTACGATCCAATCACATTCCAGAAACCAGTGCCCCCTGTTTGAATCAGGATAATTACAGTGGCCAAAGAGCTTGGTTGATCAAACAGCCACAGCAACCACCAACTCCAGGTCTGAAGGCAACCTGGAAATTTTTACCCTTGTGCTGAAAATACCACAAGAAGTGCCAGTTTGGAGACTAAAACCCCCACAAATACATTATGATTTCAGGTAAATGTTTGACATTTTAATACATACTGAAGTCAGAAAATAGTAACCCGCTTAGTACAGGCGAGAAAACTGAAGATCCTTCAGGTGTATCTCAAAGTTGCAAAATGCAAGAGACTTATATTAAGCTATAAGGAATACCCTTGTGAGGGGGGGGGAAGAAAACTGGCAACAGAAGTGAAGACATCCAGAAGCAGACCTGTAATGGGAACAGTTTCATCCTCAGAAGTGGTTTGCATCTGAACAACATTCAATTTTTATAATGGTAAAACCATGTGTCTGCGCTAAGAGCTCTGTAAGCTTGGATTTTATACCCTTGGAATGTCGATACAGTCCTGCAATGCATTTCTTGGAAGAGATAGGCCCAGGTGTCAAATAATGGGTCTTGGGAATGTTTGGGGGTTTTTTAAAGTTATAGAAGTCATTAACGGTTCAAGAGTTTTCTCCTCCTCCTGCCTCCTCAGTCAAGCTGACCCACATGTTTGCGGGGCCCAGCAATAGAGCAGACCAGTGAACTGAGCAAGGTTAAAAATAAACCCAAAATAAGGAAGTTATTTTTAAATTCAAATCTTTTCATTCATCTCCTTATGAGCAGGGAGGCAAAAGGGAGGCACAGAGGTCAAAAAAAAAAAAAAACACAACAAAAACCAACCTTCTTTAGAAGATACCTCCTCTGTGTTGTAGTGTTACAGTGAACTAGACATAACTCTTCCCCTGGCTCCCAGCAGCATATAAAAATCATCTATGGTATAATGAAGTCTGGTGCCCAGACCTTTCCTGCAGCTGGTGCTCAGTTTTGGGTTAGACTCCTCTTCCTTGCAGGCACTATTCTGTGCTGGGCTGCTGCACAGCCACCCGAGTCCATACCAGTCAAGAGAGACTCCTTGGATGTGGGAGACGTTGGACACTTCTGGCTCCAGGGGGGTCGGGCACACACACCTTCCGCTACACTGATTTAAGCAAAAGGTAGGTAACAACAACAATAACAATCTTGAACACAATGGGCCTTGAAGGTGTGCTCTGTGTTGAATTCAGTGCTACTACTATAACTTTACTAGCAAAAGCAAGTGTTTACACATTTGGATGGCTCCCATGGCCCATGTTCAGCTCTTGACTAAGCTGTACTTCAAGTCATCACGTACTATTCTTGGATTTTACTTCAGTGTGTTCTTCAAAGGTGCCATGAAGTATCTAAATTTTGATTTATCTTCATTTTTAGTTGGAATGGGCAGGCATATTTGTAAGACAACAAACAGATGAAGATCCTGACAGAAGCACTTAAGGCACGGGCTCTTACTGTGCTCACGTTAACAGCTCTCAGCTCATTATACTGCAGGAGGCTGAAAGGTCTTAGAGAATTAGTTGGAATGTTTTCCTAATCCAGTAGGAGAGGTCACTGACCAATAAAGCTGAAGTGCTTTCATCCCAAGTTTAAAAATCTGAAGACAGATGCTGAGGTTCCACACACCTTTCTTCAGTGGCAGTGCCAACACACAGTCCCACCCCTACACCCTGATCTTCCCCAGAGCCAGCTCAGTCCTGTTCAGCTGCAGGGACTGGAGAGCCCACTGGTTTCACTCCTTATCTCCAGCAAAGCAGAGAGGACAGGACACAGTCATGGATGAATTTGACTGCTTATCAATGGGCAACTGACACAGGCAAAATGAGATCCATTTTTGTGCAATTTTCTAATTATTTTCCCATTGATCTGTGCTATTATCAGGAGAGGGCTTCTCCCAGCAGAGCATCACTGGTAAGCAAAGGAGCTGCAGAGCTTTCCCTCCTTCAGAGGGAAACCCCAGGAATCCTGTCCAGGAAGGACTATATCCCTCCCACACCAACCCTCTTACTTTGGATGATACATGAGCCTGGTGAACAAAACATGTTAAAGAAACTGAACAAATCTGCTGAGGACAAGAAAATATTTTAAAATCAATACAGAACTGAAGCAACACATTTGAAGAAACAAAAAATTATAACATCCTGGGGTTAAACTTTTAGAATTAACTATTTTTAAATACATTATTAGTATGTTTTGATTCCTGACAGATTTTGTTTTATTTTTGCTGCTTATTTTTAGCTCCCACTTTTAGGAAAAAAAAAAAAAAAAGGGGGAAAACCCCAGGATTTCAGCTTATGGTTACCCTCATGGCATGACAGAAATATTGTAAAGTGTTATACTAGTTTTCAAGGGGACTGGTTTTTTTGGTGCAGGATGTAAGTCTCCAAGCAGTATCTGGAACAGTCAGACTGAAACAAAGGACATAAAAGCCACACAGGAAGAATGAGAAAAGGGAAAGAAAAGCAGAAGAAAATTGTTACTATTGTAACTGCTACCAGCAAGGAGGGTTTTGCAGATGGCTTGAGACCCATTGTTTAATTCATGTAATTTACAGACACTTCTGAGTTATCTCAGTGTTCAAACTTCTAATAGTATTTACTGTTCTCCAGAATTAGGTTCACCTCTCGATATTATTATTAAGCAACTAACACTTAACAAGGTGAAAAATTCTTTAGAAGAGGTCAGTTCCTTGCTACTCCCAATGAAAAACAAAATTATCTTTAGCGGGATTTAATGAACAACAAAAAAAGGTTTGTGCAGCCTCTGCTTAAGCAGATTTCTTTTTAAAACAAGTACACCTCACGCTGTCTTAGGATGTGATGCCCCTATACCTACACAGCACCATCTGAGTGTCCAGTCAGCTCTAACTCTGTACCAGAGAAGAAGAATTAAGATACACTGCAAAGGCAAACTTGTGTCAAAAAATTGTTACCTGAAACAACTGGTGATGTGTAACTGAGATGTATTTCACCACTACTGAATAAGCAAAGAATTGGTTGCATCAAGAGAACTATCCGGCTGTGCAAGCAAGAAGGGAGAATGCAAGTTCTGTGCCATCTCCAAATGAAGTGATCTCTATGCTTGGAAAAAAACTAAAGGTAATATAGAAATCACCATGCTCTAGTACTAGAATTCAGAACTCCACCTGACCCCTACGTGGGTCTTTTAGAAGGAGGGGGCGGGGGTTGGGGGCTGAAGAAAAAAAATAATAAAACCAGAAGAAATTCTTCACTCCCCAAACATTTCTTAATCTCTTTACTCTTTTCCTCTAATCAGAGACTACCAAGACAAAAAAAATGCAACAGGTTACTGGCCAAAAACTGCACAGTACTAAATAAGCACAGGCATACAGGAGCAGGGGCAGCCTGGTGGGACCAGATCTGTAACAGCCCCTATCACAGCTGATGGATAAAATAGCAATGCATGGAACTAAGATCCCAGATGCAGGGTGGTCAGCCTTTGGGATCCTAATACCTGCAAAGCACAGTGCTGGTATCACTACAAGCCACAGGTCCCCACCACTGCCACCACCATGTCCAGCACAGTAGAACTGCAGAACATGGGCAACTTTAAAATACCTGCCCCAAAGACCTCATCCTCTACTGAGGGGTAAGAGTTCAACTGCACAGGGGAACAACGGAGGGGGTGGCACACCTGCCCCAATGTCCGTGCAGGGTGGTTCCCTCCACACCTGAGGGTCAGAGTTTCTCCCAGCCTACAGAAAATCCTGAGGCACTGCTTGGTCTGAGGGACTGTGGGCATGGGAAACCACAAGTGAGGTGCTCCAGCACATGGACAGACGCACACATGGGCTAGACTGAAACTGTAATCTACAATTTATCCAGGACATTCCTGCCTCAGAAGCAAGTTGTACACCAAAAGCTTCTTATCCGTCTCAGAATAATGTGTTGATCTTATACTGGCAAGTCTGCTTCTTTTATTAAAAACATCATTTCTCTCATCTTAAGTAATGTTTTGTGTATATCTATCTGAATATATAAACTCATTTATTACCTTATCTACTACATAAAGTCTATAAATTTTAATTCACCAATTAGCCACATTATAAAACAAATTTACACCACTAATGCCAGATCTATTTATCAGAAAGAATATTAACCCACTAAATTGTATTTGAAATTTAAAACTTTCACCCAGTTTTAATAGGCACCCTCATACTTTTATCAAAATCACCATCCAAATGCTGTTGAATAATATCAGGGATATTAGAAAAATAACATACTCAAACATATGGGAAGGAAAATCTCTGTTGTGGAAACACACAACCATTCATTTTTTCAGACACAGCTCAACAGAAATTCATCCAATTGCTGTATTAGTATAACATCATATTTAGAGCCCTCAAATAAAACTTTCCTTAGACCTTTACAGAAACACACAGGCACAGCTGGAGATGGCATATTTTAAAAAAACATCCTTACAGTTACACCTTATGAAATCACCAGATGATCAAGCTTAGAGCTCAGTCAACACCAGTGATACTCCTACACGTCCTTTACTATTTACACTAGGAAAAGGGAAATTATGAAAAATGACCTTAAGAATTTTCACAGATTTCTGCATTTAAAGCCAATTCTGCAGGAGTGCATTCAACACCTTAACACACAAAATACAAAGCTCCAAGGTCTGTTTTCCAGCACCTTTGTGTTTCATATCCAAGAGACGTGACTCTATTAAAAAGAACCTCATTCCCTCTCCTAAGCTGCAAAACACTGCAGTACTGCTAAAAAAAGAAAAAATATCTTTTGCACTTTCTCCTCATACGACATTCCAGCTGACTATCCACACTGTCTTCCTGTGGCTTGCAGTATGCCTCAGAGTGCAAGCTGAGGTGTTGGTTTCCATGTGGAAAACCCTACAGTGCTCAGGACACCTGGAAGACTGTCTATCTCCACATACCAGCACGTGTGCAAGAATAAGCTGAGGTACCATTGTTTTCCCCAGTTTAATTAGGATGCTCCTGGCACACCCTCTCTGAATGGCATCACTCTGGAGCTCACTTTACAGCTGCAGTCAGGGTGAACTCCAGGTTTGCAGGCACTGAACATCCTGTTCTCCTGTTTGATGCCACAGAGCATGATGATTTTGTTTAAATCTTCACTGTTAAGTGGGTCTGGAATGACTTATTTTGGTCATGTTTAAAACAGCTGCCAAATAGCAATAAAAACACTAACTGAGCAGTGCTGTACTGATTAGAGCAGGGAATTTTAGTTTTCTCAAAATTTATCACTGAGTTTTAATTTCCACATTTTTAATGCATTTTCTTATGCACATGCTGTTATGCTGAATAATCATGCAGTATTATTTTAGATGCATATTAAGTCCAATAAAAAGCAGTTTTTGAATGTATTTTTCAATTCTGAAGATAGTCCCAAAAATTCCTGAGCACTCTGGTAAAAGACTAACACTGTCTCCCCCAAACTGGAAATAGTCAGCAGAGTATTTTCAAAATCCATCTACTAATTTCCAGAAGCTTAATTATTTCTGTTGACAAAAGCTCATCCTTCTAGACAATCTAGGCAAATCAAAGTCAGAATAAGACATTTCTATCAAGCTGACCGTTCTTCATTTTGCTGGCAAGACATTCAAACCCCATTCAGTCTTTCTAAACTTACAGAGCTTTTTTCACTACAATGAGCAAGCCAAGCTGAAAAATAAATGGATTAGCAGAAATATTAAAATATGTTAAGTCTAAGCCTGAAACAATATGCACAGATAGTTTATGCTACAGCCTTTACCACTGATTAGATGCACCTTCACTCTTTTTAGTAGTGCATTAAATTAAAATGATAAAACCACTGCAGCAAAATACTTTAAGTGACCAATGACAAAAGTTTCACAGAACAAGACTCTAAGATAGTCAGTCTCCAGCCCTCCCTTCTACTTGTCAAAACACTTTCTAGTAACTGTTAATCCTGTTGCTGGTAATGTCAAACTAGCACACAGTAGATTTTTACTATATTAATATACATATGTATTTGAGGGGGAAAAGCACACTTGCTGTGGATTACTAATGCCTTGTATTGCAAGCCACCAATTTTCCTTTTTCACAACCAATATCCTACAGTACCAAGACACAAAGTCAAATTAAAGCAACTGATCTGAGACACCTCAAAGCACAAACTGATGCAAACAATACCCAATTTTAAATTTATTATCATTCCAGAAAAATTGGGTGCTCACAAGCTTTAAACCAGCTCATTTTCACCCTTACCCCAAATATTGAATGATGTCACGCAAGATGTACTGGCTAAACTGGTTTAACTGCTACAGGCTAGATACACTGTTTAGATTTGCTTGTGATAAATTACTTAGCAGCAATGAAACAGATTCAGTTAGTTTTAAACAATTGCCTTCATCTGCTTCTTAAAAAAAGTAGTTTGGGCTCCTATTACTTCTAGACACACAACTTGACAACTTGTTACTTTACCTCGTATGGGCTACCTGGGAACAAGAGGGAGCAGATTTCACCACTCAGTCAACAGCTCGGAACAACTGGAGTGCAGTAAGAGAGTCTGAGACACAGTTCACCCTGAGGAGCAGGCAATCTCTGCTTCCCCTCTGACCACTATTCCTCTTCTCCTTCACAGAAACTTTAACAAATCTGAGGACCTATGGAGCATCCAGTCCATGAACAATACACAGAAGAAACTTTAGACGTAGTTTCTACCACTCTTCAGAAGTCACCAATGCCACTTTCTGGTTGGCATGAAGTGCTACTTGAGAATGATCCAAAGCACATCTTTTCCCAAAGCTGAGCACGATCATTACTGGGAATAAGAGGCCAGGCCTGGTTCTTTACTCTAAGGTACAGCCTCAGAATTAACCTAATTTTGGTTTTGTCTACTACATCAGCATTTTTATCTTCCCTCACTTGACCATCATCTAGCTCATGGAAAAATATCAAGGCTGGAGATATCAAGGGGCAGCGAGAACATATAAACAGACACCCACAGTCCTACAACGAACATAGTCTGCACATTCTCTCAAACATACAGTCCCATTTTATCACCACCTGACTAGAAGCAACACAGAACACAGCAAAGGAGCTCAGAGAGAGGGATATACGCCTTCAAGAGAAAGGCATGGAGGCAAGCAAAATAAAGAAATGAACACTGTGCTATGTATGCAAATGATATTAAATTGCCAGGAATTGAGACTACTAATGAGGACAAAATATGGGAGGGAAGCAAGCAGTCAGAACACAGGTAAAAAATTAATTCAAGTACTTGAAGCCAGTATCACACAGTGGATGAGAACTCTAATAAATTCTGTCAGTAATAAAAACATAGGAATGAACAGGAAGGAACACAAACTTTCAGCTGCACAGAAACTGCAAAAAAAGCACAATTTTAAACTCTTCAAAATCATATAGACATGTCAAGTTATTTCTTTTTCTTTTTTTTTTTTTTTTTAATTTTGTTTGTTTGTTTTTTAAATATCTAGCACCATTTCACCTGAAATTCAAACCCAAATTTTAAATTGCCATAACTAAGGAGCAACTTACAAGATGGCATTGCCTGAGAGGCTGCAGAGCTGACACAAGGAGAGAACACAAGTGTGTGATGTGAACTACCAGTCACTCCTTGTCTTTGGACTGTGACACTGTCTTGCTAAACCTGTGCTTGCTACTTCAGGAAAGAAACTTCCCTAATGGGAAACACACGTACAGAGGTAACTATGGGCAGAGGTTGAACCTACAATAAAACAGATTCAAATTATAAACAAGGGAAACTTACAGTTATTAAGCTGCAAATGAGACTCTGCATCAAAGAACTTTTTGAAATATGTAACTGTAGATTTGTACTAAGCTGAGTTCTTTGAAGCTCACACATTTGTGAAGATGTTACAGAGGAAGCATATATAAAGTATCAGACTTGGATTCAATTACACTTTATAGAGTAACTCACTAGCAACGCAAGAGCTGTAATTCTTTGCATGATAAAGCAAGCTACACACCCTACTTACAGTCTAGAAAAACTATTATTTATTTCTCTCACTAAATTTATTTAGCATAAAAATAAACTCTTCAGAATTTCTACAGGATAATTCACTAATCACCACCCCGAACTGTTAATTTATCCCACACCCAGGCAGCAACGGCTCATCTGCACACTCCCACTCTGTTTCGGCCCAAAGGCGGCCTCGGCAGCCAGAATCACATGCTTTTATGCAGCAATAAATACATGAGGGGTGCACACAAAATCCATGAGCAAACACAGAATTTGGCCAGGTAACTGTCAGCATCTGTGCCACCTCAAGCAGCACTTCTTGCTCCTTCCCGCCCCAATTCCAAACCTCCACCACATTCATACAACACTAAGCACGGCTGAAAGGTGAATGAAACCAAAAACCTGAAGTGCATTTTAATCCCCTCTCTTTTTGTTGGTAACAGTTACAGGGAGGTGCACTAACCCAACCTGGTATGGCACACGAGGTGAAAACCAGTGGCAACAAACACTGCTGTCCAAGTGCCCCCTCGGTTCGGGAAGGGGCTGTCTTCAGCTGCAGGGACGCAACCCCTACAGTGCTCCGAAATCTAGAGTTCCTCTGTCCACATATCACTACTGCCAGCCAAGCCTCAGCAAGGCTAAAGTTGATTACTAACAACACCTACATGTAACAATAGTAAATATCCAGAGAGGTGACTGGTATGACCACAGCATTCTAATAAGTACTGCAAGTAGGTGAGGCTGCATCACACCTGACCCCACGGAGCAGGGACCTGCCCCTTACCGTGGCTGTCATTGCAGCTTTCCTTCATGATGCAGAGATTCATTTTTCCTTCTAAAAAGAATGTCTTCATCCCTCACCAAGTCCAACGTCCCTCTCTAGTGCCACTTTAATTTACACAGGGTGTCCATAAGGTCATCAAGAAAGAGTAAATTAATCATAAGGGAAAGGGGAGGGGAAAAGACCCAGACATGAGAGCAGACACTCTAAAGACCATATCTGGTTCAATACTGAAGAGTTGAATTCTACACTTCGAATACCATGTCTGAAACTGTTTTCACTCACAAAAAACTGTTCATCTAATGTAGGTATACACAGACTAAGTGAACCTTCACATAATTCAAAATCAAGATGTGCAATTTTCCACTGCACATTCTTCACATACTTCCTAAATCTAACATGATCACTCACTGAAGAATGGCATCCAACACTGCCCTTTGCATGTTAAAATTAAGCTAACTACATGTTATTAACTCTTTTCCTCATGCTTGAAAACATCTTTAAAGAAAGAACAAACAACTATATATTAGGATGATGAACACTGTTTTACACATTAAATGAATATATACCCATGATGTCAGCTTTTATTAAAAGGTAGCAATAGTCTGATCTCTGCAGTCTTGTAAACTTAACGTATTTCTCAAGAAAAGCCAAGTATTGGAATAAATCCCCAAAGGCTAAACTTTTTTGGTTTTATTTCTACATAAATGGACAGTTCTGTGAAGTCTCACAAATTAGCAAGTTTGTCATACCACCTGGAATCAGCTGTGTGTGGCCTAACAGATTTTAAATAGATTTCAGAGACGATTTATTCTTAGTATCACTTTGTTGATACGTGTAGAGACTCTTTCCTCACCCCTCCAATGGAGGAGGCCACCAGTATGATTTTCACAACCATCACAGAGGCTTCTGAACAGATGTTGGACCCCTAAATCCCCACTAGCAGAGGGGATGCAATCCACAGAAATTCAGGACGCCTTTAAACTATATAAAAATGTTCAGCATGTCACAATGAGCCCAACATGGTAGAGCACCCAGCCCATAAAATTCAAAATAAAAACAGTAAATACACTCAATATTCTAGGGGACTTGAAAAGGACATTGAGAAAATGCAGATTGGTAAAGGCTATCAAACAATCTGCTGGAAACTATAACCCACAAGATGGTTGTATTTGTATGCATATGAGGCATATTTTAAATCACCTCCTTTTACATACTGGCCCCACTGCACATAAACACCAGTCTGGAGACTTTCCTAAGGCAAAACTAAAAACAGTCACTCGAATAGTAAATAAGTTTTAGCTATTACTGTACGAAATAGAGGCATATGTTTAATAAAGCAAGGCTTTATGTAATGACCTTCTAATCTTGAAATGTAATCTCACAGTCACTGTGACAAACTTCCACTAAAACACCTTCACTCCTGATTTCAGTGGCTATTATTTAGCAGAAAGGTAGATTTTCTAAGTCGAGTGACATGTTTACAAGCAAAACATCTTGTGTTGGCGAATATTTATGTCGCTGCTGATTAAAGGGGCCGTATGAGAATTGGCATCTTCACAGCCAAGCATTCTAAACCATATTCAGGTAGTTGGCGAATTTGACCTCCAAGTCAATCGGTACGAGAAGCTCACTGTGCCTGTCCTTCCACAGGGAATGAACCCCCGCCGTACATTGGCCCGAAATAATTTTACAGCGTTTAATTCAGATGGAAGGTGTTGATCAGAAGAGGAGGGTGTGTAAAAACAACACCATGGGAGGGGGGAAAAAAAAAAAAAAGTCCCGTTAAAGGCACCACCGGAGACTACACCGGACGGGGGTAGGGAACATGCAA